>CM031586.1:14287459-14825725 GCA_018467065.1 Ephestia elutella | reverse complement strand
TAACTGACTTAAGTGGACGTAGTTATGCAAACCAGATCCAACACAATAATATAGAATGTTGGGAAATTGACGTTTTACTTTGGGACTTAATATTTAAATATAAAGGAAAAGTTTATTAAATAAACTAATGAGTAATATCATGGATAATACTTAAAGGTACACGGTCAAAATTCTATTACAGCGATTGAACAGTAAAATGTCTGAATTTTCATGGAAAACATTGAATGGATCCTGTTTGCATTAAGTTAGTTTGCAGTTTTTTCTTAATTATCTATATACCATGTACTGTAAAACAATTGATTTTGTTTTATACATTGATGTGATGCTATGATATTAAGACAATATAATAAAGAGGCATTGGCGAATTACAAATGGCTTTATTTTTAATCAAGAATTTAACAAATGCTTTGTTAAAAGAATAATATCTGAAAGCTTTTGTAAACATTCTCGAAGAATGTCTAAAAAGCTTTCAGATATTATTCTTCGGGTTCCTCTAATTCAATCTCGAAGTCCGACGCTCCTAAAAACCGTCGACATCATCAACAATCCTGTCATCTCCAGTCAAATTCTTATAAAAATTGTGTACATCGTTTGGAATAAGATGTAAAAGTCTTCTTATGTCTTCCAGTTTTACACTGGGTATGGGCTTTCCATTAGGCCAAAGTGAAACATTATTACAAATAGGGTATTTTTCTTTATGTTGAGCTCCTCAAAATCTGCTTCTAAATCTGTGCTCATATAAATTCCTTTTTAAGAACTCTCTGCTGTAATTTTAAAGCACATTCTATCTTCCCAAAGTCAGTGTCATTAGGCAAAAAGCTATGCCCTGATTCTGAGATCTTGCTGAGAAGCTTAAGCCTGATGTTAGACACCTAATACTTTGTAGTGAATCGGCTGGTAGGCAGAATGGTAATATAAAGCTAACCCTAATGCTTAAAGCCATGTTATGCGATCATCCGACTTTGCAACAGATAAGTATAAGATTTTTAGAATCAGGGCATAGCTTTTTGCCTAATGACACTGACTTTGGGAGGATATAATGTACTTTAAAATTACAGCAGAGACTTTATACACTACAAGATTACATAGAAATAATGAAAAATTGCAAGAAGAATAAACCCATGCATGTGACAAAAATGACTAAAGAAGATTTTCTTTCATGTTCAAAATTAGAAAACATTATTACAAATAGGAAAATAGCAGTCGATAAATCGAAAATTTCATGGCTTAAAACTAAGGAACTAGTTCTTAAAAAGGAATTTATATGAGCACAGATTTAGAAGCAGATTTTAAGGAGCACAACATAAAGAAATATAGATAGATAAACACTTTATTGCACCATTTACAGAAAATAAATACAATGTAGTAACAAAAGTAAATACATATATAAATGAGCGCAAAGGCGGGCTTATCGCAAATGCAATTTCTTCCAGCCAACCTTTGGGTGGAAGGAAATATACGTACGTATATAAATACCCGTGGTAGACAACCAATTATGTCCAAGAACCTAATGGATTCACTTTAGCCTAATAGAAAGCTCATACCCAGTGTAAAACTGAAAGACATAAGAAGTCTCTTACATCTTATTCCAAACGATGTACACAATTTTTATAAGAATTTGACTGGAGATGACAGGATTGTTGATGATGTCGACGGTTTTTAGGGAGCGCCGGACTTCGAGTTTGATTTAGATGAACCCGAAGAATAATATCTGAAAGCTTTTAAGACATTCTCCGAGAATGTCTAAAAGGCTTTCAGATATTATTCTTTAATATTATTCTTTTAACAAATCATTTTGAAACTTGTTAAATTTATGATTAAAAATAAAGCCATTTGTAATTCGCCGATGCCTCTTTATTATCAAATTGCCGATCAATGTATAAAACAAAATCAATTATTTCATAGTACATGGTATATAGGTACCTAATTAAGAAAAACTGCAATCTAACTTAATGCAAACAGGATCCATTCAATGTTTTCCATGAAAATTCAACCATTTTACTGTTCACTGTAATAGAATTTTGATCGTGTACTTTTAAGTATTATCCATGATATTACTTATTAGCTTATTTAATAAACTTTCTTTATATTTAAATATTAAGTCCCAAAGTAAAACGTCAATTTCCCAACATTCTATATTTTTGTGTTGGATCTGGTTTGCATAACTACGTCAAACGTTACATAGACGAGATCCAAACCGCATGTATCGTAAGAACTGTATTCATTCAAAACGAAACAAAGAACCATGTGAAATGCATCATAATCAAAATATGCAATTGTGAGTATATTTATTATGCAAATAAGATCCAATCGGCATGATCCTCATAAAATCACAATTTCATAATTATATATAGAACCAAGTGACATGGATTTAGTTTTATGTTTTATTTCCTGAAAATCACGCTGCTTGAATCTTTTCTTACGTTCCAAATATGTTGTTTTAAGATGGTATCTTTGAAAATAATACATTTTTTAGACCAATGAAACACTGGAGACACTGGTCTTTTTTTCCATAGACGTAAAGCCTATTTTTGAATAATTTTGTGTACAGAACTCAATTTTGGCCAAGGTGTGGGTTGGATCTGGTTTGCATAACTACGTCCACTTATCAGTGATGGCGTGACAGTTAATGGCGAGTAAATTATTGAAATTGATCCAGTAGTGTTACAAATACAAATAGGTATATAAATCTGTCTTGTCGGTAGTAGTATGTTGGGTTTTTCTTTTTTTAGTTTTTTTCATTATATAAAAATATTTTTAACAATGATAGTAGAAAGATGGGTTACTAATGTGTATAATATTACCAAAAACCTGTTATTGGCTCAAGAATAATATACTTACCTAAACATATGCCTAGATTTAAGCTGTTGGTTTTTTTGTAACAAATAAATAAAAAAAAAAAAAATTACTTTATCCAATATTGTTCTAGATACTTTTTAGTGATTTTTTATGTTATCCTGAATGGTGGGCTGGTATTTAGAAATATTATCATCCCATCTTTAATAGGTACTGTAGAGGTTTTGATGTTTCTACCTCTGGCCAGTTTCGATCAATAATTGAATTGTTTAAAAATATTTAAGATGAAGTGTGCAGAGCAACTACGGTCTGCTACCAGAAAATGTGGCAGAGAGAATCCGGACAAACGAAGCGGCGGGAAATTCTGTACCGGAACTTCACCGGGAAAAAACCACCGGTAAAAATAAGTACCGGGAAAAAATCTCCACGCGGCACCACGTTTGCCCGACTAAAACCTAACTAACTTAACGCAGTCTGCTACCACCGTAGCTTATGAAGGGAGCTACAGGGCCCTATATAATAACCTAACCTATAAATTAATTACAATGGAAAACCACTTACCAAGCTAAATCTTCTTTCTCTTCGGATCCAAACTTGAGTGTCTTCGGGAAGGGGGAATTCCTAATCACCCTACCTAACCCATGAGATCTCAATTCCCCAGAACACATAAATAGATTTCTTCCCGAAATCGGCTCGGCAACAGATAGATGTGAGCGAGCAGCCACGCGTCACATCCCACAGGAGAAAGTCACAATGACGGGCACACAAACACAAAGTTCAATAGTTATTTAACAAACAGGAAATTCACCAATACAACTCAAGATAATTAGCAATCAAAGAACGCGGGACCTCTCGCGTATTAAAAATCAAACCGATATCGCATGGGACAATGGCGACCGTCCACGACCCATCTTACACGCGAGCAATGTGAGAACCCCAAAACGCCTGGCGGCGATAACAGGAAACGCCTGCGTTAAGTTTTACCCAATATATTACAAACATCCCCCGTCCCGGTCTGAGAAGCAGACCAGCAGCTTACTCTACGGGAAGGCGGGCGAGAGAGGTCACACCTCTCCTTAAAATCGAACCGTCGACCAACACCTCAGCCACACGCGGAGTGCCATCTCCGCCAAGAATCAAACGTAATATGCGAGCTCGTCGCCAAAGCAATGAGGGCAAATTTGCCTCTTTTAACAATACTAAATCACCCTCCCTGGGAGGCTCAGTCCTGTCTGTCCACTTCACTCTTTGCTGCAGCAAATGCAAATATTCAAGCGACCAGCGACGCCAAAAGTCCTGGCTCATTTGCTGCAACATTTGAAAACGCGACAACCGATATACGCGTTCATCCTTCCACGGGTATTCGGGCAGGGCATTCAACGGCCCTCCCACCAAAAAATGACCAGGGGTGAGAGCTTCCAAGTCATTTGGATCTGGAGATAGCGGACAGAGAGGACGAGAGTTGAGGACCGCCTCAACTTTACAAAACACTGTGGCCAGCTCTTCAAAAGTTAGAGCCGTTTCTCCGATAATGCGGCGGAGGTGGGTCTTTGCGGATTTCACAGCCGCTTCAAAAATCCCTCCCCAATGGGGGCAACTTGGGGGACTAAACTTCCAGGTTATTCCCCTTTGGGCAGCAATTTGACTTAAACTAGTACAATTTTTATCAATAAACACAGAAACATCCTTAAGATAATTTACAGTTCCCTTATAGTTTGTGCCATTATCAGACCTAATAAGGGAAGGTAGACCTCGACGCGAAACAAAGCGATCCAACGCGGCGACGAAGGCCTCCGTAGTCAGAGCCGATACCACCTCCAAATGGACAGCCTTGGTGGCCAAACAAACAAATACACACAAATAGCCCTTCACAATACGGGCATTACGAAAGGGAGAAGCCTTGATCGAAAAGGGACCGGCAAAATCGGTTCCAACGCCGTCAAACGGTCTCGAAGGTCGGATTCGATCAGCGGGCAAATCACCCATCTGTGGTTGCATCGTGGATGCCTTCAACCTATAACATGCAATACATCGAAACAGGACACTACGGATTGCTCTTCGGGCAGACAAAATCCAAAACTCGCGTTGCAAAATAGCCAACAAAGCATTGCACCCAGCATGGGCGTTACGAATGTGTCGATCAGACACCAAAAGCTGCACCAAGGGTCCGCCCTTGGGCAACAACAGAGGATGGCGAGTCTCATATGGAAGATCCGCCTTCCGGAGCCTGCCTCCAACCCGAAGAAGCCCATCCGAGTCGATGTACGGGTTCAAACGAGCGACCGCGCCCTTCAACTTAGCGCGTGCGTCGCGCAAGATATGAAGCTCTGACTCAAACCGTCCGGCCTGCACGACACGGACCCAATGCAACAATGCGCTCCGGCGCTCTTCTGCACCTGCAATCGGCTCCAACCGCTTTGCCTGTGGGTTTCTACAATTGTGTATGAAACGCTTAATCCAACTGGTAACACCCAGAAGCTTATCCAAGCTGCTATACCGAGCAAGTAGCCAATCCGGCTCCGACGTCGTCTCAGCGACTACAGCATGTACACGGAGCCCAGTCAAACTCAAAGAAGTAACATCTGTCTGACAGACAGGCCAAGAAGTTTCTGATCCCCTCAGCCACTCTGGACCCCACCAGAGCGGGTGTGACACCAATTCTGGTGCCGTACAACCTCGGGAAGCACAGTCCGCTGGGTTAAGCTCTCCCGGCACATGTCTCCATGTTATATCAATTCCGATATTCTGGATTTGGGAAACCCGATTTCCCACAAAAACCTCCAAGGTATGTGGGGCCGCGCGCAACCATGCAAGCGCGACCTGGCTATCCGACCAGGCGAAGATGTCTCGTATCTCGACCGTGGCCGCCAGCTCACTGGCAACGTGATGCAACAATTTAGAGAGAAGGTGAGCTCCACTCAACTCAAGCTTGGGAATAGTCAGCCTAGTCCTGATGGGGGCGACCTTGCTCTTCCCTAACAAAAGCGAGACATTGACCCGGCCATCGGCGTCAACTGTCCGCATATAGACTGACGCGGCGTAGCCTCGCTCCGACGCGTCACAAAAGCCATGCAGGCTGGCTCGATATTTCCCGGGGGGCAATATTCGACGAGGCAAGGCAATCCGATTGACTTCCTTAATCGATGAAAACAACTCGAGCCAATCATCCAATGGAGAGCCAAACAGCGGCTCGTCCCACGAGACGCCCAAAGTCCAAAGTCTCTGAAGAAGACACTTCGCAGAGAATATCACTGGACTGATCCAACCGCTTGGATCAAACATACGGGCTATTACGGACAACACCGTTCTCTTAGTCCAGACTTTTGGTATTTCCAAGTCCACTTGGAATGTGAAAATATCGGTTAGCGGCTGGTACTGCATGCCCAGCACCGCTATCCTGTTGGGATCATCCACATCCTCAAACAGGTGAGGGTTCTGTTGGTGATCCTCCGGGATCCCTTCTAGAACTTTAGGCTCATTAGACAACCACTTACGTAGCTCGTAGCCACCTGTCTTCAATATTTCAATCAATTCGTCCCGCAGTAGGAGGGCCTCCTCAATACTTTGGGCTCCGGTGCACACGTCATCAACATACAAGTCACGTGACAGCACGGAAGCCCCACGGGGAAAGCGGATCCGTTCCCGCTCTGCCAATTCAAGCAATGATCTGATGGCGATATAGGGACTAGATTTCAAACCATACGTGTTTGTGTTGAGTTCATACACCGTCACAGGATCCTCAGGGCGCTCACGCCAGAGTATCAACTGGAATCGCCTGTCCTCAGGATGTATGACTGTCTGGCGGAACATCATCCGGATGTCCGCGCCAAAAACCACTTGATGTCTTCTAAAGTTCAAGATGATGTCAATTATGTCCCTATGCAATTTGGGACCTGAATGCAAACATAGATTCAACGAAACTCCGTTCGAAGTGGGTGCGGACCCATCAAAGACGGTCCTCAATTTGCCTGTTGAGGCCTTCACCACCGCGTGGTGGGGCAAAAAATAATGCTCAGTTGAGCTCCAATCAACTCGAGCCGGAGACATGTGACCCAAATCCTCGTACTCGCGCATAAATTCAATATATTTATCGCGAAGTACGTGGTCACGCTGCATGCGTCACTCCATGGACAGCAGTCGTTTCTCCGCAAGCGCCCTACTTTGCCCTAGGCTAGGACGTGTAGCAACAAATGGTAATCTAGTTACAAACCGACCGGAGGGCAACCTCTCCGTGGTTGATCGAAAGAAGGCTTCGCACTCAGCGTGTTCCGGATTCATCCTGGAACTCATAGGTGGCTCCTCCACCTCCCAAAACCTTTGCATGGTCTTGGCCAAGGACGCTGATGCGACGACCGGTGGCTCCTCCACGGTGCTATTATCAAACACAGGGCCCATCAGGGCGAAACCAAAGATAGTAGACACTGCCATCAGTGAAGACGAACCCAGAGCTTTCTGAGTACCCAACAAAATCCAACCCAATACGTCCGAGCCCAGGAGCAAGTCCACTGGGCCGGGATGAAAGACAAAGGGGTCGGCCAAATCCAGACCCGAAACCAAAGACAACACACCCGGCGGTATGTCTGTCGAGGGGTGCCAACCCGCAATGGTATCCATTACCATAGCCGAAGTCGTGATCCTCATTGTGGAGGACTTCAGCGAAGAAAAGGTGACAAGTGTCTGGCCCGTCAGACACTTCACTTGTATGCCACCAACTCCAAGAAGTGGCACAGGCGAGTCTTCCACGACTAAACCTAACTGGTGTGCCACTCGAGTGGTAACCAAACTGCTTTGAGCCCCTGAGTCCAACAGAGCTCTCAAATTAATGGCTTCCCCCACGACCCCATACGCGGACCACCGCGGTAGGGAGCAGAACCGTCCGCGGCTCTGTCCCAGCAAGGGAGCAAGCTAGTTACGGGCTCCCCACTCTCTCCAAACCAGGGGCGCGCCACTGACCCGGATAATATGGCGGGCGAGTGCACATCCCCATCTGAGGGGGGCATAACCCGCGGCCCGGCCATACATATGGTACGGCGGGTGGTACTCCAGCCGTGGGTACTCGTGCAGCGGCGGAGAAAACCGCTGCGGCTGCATGTGTTGGGTATTGGTAACCCGCGTGGAGGGGGTGTCCCCACTCTCACGTCCGATCTAGGGCCCCCGCCCATGGGGGCCCTATCCGGGGCCTGGCCAGCCACATACTGGCCATGACCTTGGGGCGCGTGGTCCCGGTCCGCCAAGACCCGCGCAGGTACGCGACCCCCCTCCCGAGGGTGGGTGCGACGAGCGAAGCCGCGTCCTCCGTCCGATGGTGGAGGGCTTCGCGCAGGAGCGCCCCCGCCCATAGGGGACCCCTGCCTCAACAACCGGGGGCCATCCCCGTTCCGGTTCATGCAGAGCATCACGTGGTGCAGCCCACGGCATGCACTGCATGGTATGGCCCTGGGACAGTCACGTGCATAGTGACCGCCCAAACAATAAAAGCAAAGTTCATGCCGCTTTGCCATGCGGCGCCTATCTTGTACTGGCAGTCTCTGCCAGTCCCTGCATTGTAGCAGGCTGTGGCCCATCCGGCCACATTGCAGGCAGTCCGCGTCCCTCGCGACTGCTGCCGTGTGTGCAACCCGCACACCAGCTCCACGCGGTGGCGGTTGCCGTCCCTGTTGGGGCCTCCCTCGCCATGAGGGTTCCAAGGGCCTACGTTCAGGCGCTCTGGATGGCGCTGAGTCCGTCATGGTATTCTCAGCCGCCCGTGCCTCAAACTCCAAAAACTTCACCAAGTCAGTGAATGTTGGTAGGGTGGTGCTATCCCGTTCCGCATTCTCGCGCTCAAATCGCGAGCGGATGTCATTGGGCAATTTGCCCAATACAATGTGCACCAACAAAAAAGACCATTGGTCCACCGGCAGCCCCAGTGTGCGGAGCGCGTTACAGGCCACTGTAACGGGCGTGAGCAACTGCAGGCGCAACTGTGCCCTGTTGGCCACCTTGGGCAGGGCCATCAACTGTGCGGCGTGCGCATCCGCTAACAAACGTAAATTTTGGTAGCGGGAGTTCAATAACTCCCAAGCCGTATCGTACTGGTCGTCCTCCACCCGGAGGTGCTGGATGAGCGACCGCGCTTCACCCTCAAGAGTGGAGAGGAGGTAGGCCATCTTCTGGGCCTTCGACAAATCCTGTCGTGCTACGACCAGGGACTCAAACATATTTTTATATGCCACCCACTCCTCCATCCTACCCCCAAAGTGGGACAGCTGAAGGGTGGGGAGCCGACCAGTAACCGCTGGTCCTTCCTGTCTAACAGGTGTGCGAGGGGCTGGTCCGCCAGCCTGTCTCGCCCTTATTGCGGCCGCCGCCTCCACGATGTCATCGTGCAGACTCAGGATCTGGTCCAGGTCCGCCACGTGACCTGCGTAGACCTCCGGGGTAAGGTCGGCTTCGGTAAGCGCCGCCATGGCCGCTTCCGCGTTGTTCAATCGTGAGCGGAGCTGATCCGCTCTTTCCAGTATAGCGGCCTCCCTGTCCTTCCGGGACAGGAGTCCACCGGCCGTCACAAACCATCTCAATTCGTTGGCGAGTGTCGCCCTAGCATTGGAGGCCTTCGCCATCGCGTCAAGTCACAAACAAACAAACAAATAAGAAAAAGATAAAAAAGGTAAATAAAGAACAAGATCAAGCAACAACACGAGAAACCGCGGTAGGTATGAGAATGGCACAAACCCGGAACGCACGGTACAAACCGCAAACAAATACAAAAAAGGTTACAAATATTCTTATACAAACAAACTAAGAAAAATCTAATAATTTTTACAAACAATTAATTATTTTTTACAAACGAACAAATAGAGGGTAGATAAACTACGCTCTGCTACCAGAAAGTGTGCAGAGCAACTACGCTCTGCTGCCAGAAAATGTGGCAGAGAGAATCCGGACAAACGAAGCGGCGGGAAATTCTGTACCGGAACTTCACCGGGAAAAAACCACCGGTAAAAATAAGTACCGGGAAAAAATCTCCACGCGGCACCACGTTTGCCCGACTAAAACCTAACTAACTTAACGCAGTCTGCTACCACCGTAGCTTATGAAGGGAGCTACAGGGCCCTATATAATAACCTAACCTATAAATTAATTACAATGGAAAACCACTTACCAAG
Organism: Ephestia elutella; assembly: GCA_018467065.1. Classification (NCBI taxonomy): domain Eukaryota; kingdom Metazoa; phylum Arthropoda; class Insecta; order Lepidoptera; family Pyralidae; genus Ephestia; species Ephestia elutella. The sequence goes on along the minus strand of CM031586.1, from coordinate 14,815,781 downwards.
CTAAATCTTCTTTCTCTTCGGATCCAAACTTGAGTGTCTTCGGGAAGGGGGAATTCCTAATCACCCTACCTAACCCATGAGATCTCAATTCCCCAGAACACATAAATAGATTTCTTCCCGAAATCGGCTCGGCAACAGATAGATGTGAGCGAGCAGCCACGCGTCACATCCCACAGGAGAAAGTCACAATGACGGGCACACAAACACAAAGTTCAATAGTTATTTAACAAACAGGAAATTCACCAATACAACTCAAGATAATTAGCAATCAAAGAACGCGGGACCTCTCGCGTATTAAAAATCAAACCGATATCGCATGGGACAATGGCGACCGTCCACGACCCATCTTACACGCGAGCAATGTGAGAACCCCAAAACGCCTGGCGGCGATAACAGGAAACGCCTGCGTTTAGTTTTACCCAATATATTACAAACATGAAGTTTGATAGATAGAGAATTGAAGGGTCTTCTACGGATGAATCTACAAGTCAAGATATAATTTGTAATTTCTAAAAGAAGTATTAAATAAAAACGATTTCCCAAGTACCGAATACAGTTTAAATTAACAACGAACCCCCCCCCGTCGTCACAGTACCGTACCGATATATATTTACTGATGACCTGCGCTTGAGTTTATCATCTACATTAGCAAAATAATGGATCGATTATGCGACAGTAACATGTACTAGCGGTTACGTCATCAATATAAAACTTACATATCCACGTAGGTAGGTATAGCTCAAACCAAGTCAGTGACCATTTTATTGCCATAGTATAAGAGATAAAAAAAATCGTAAAAATATTATGGTTTGTGAAACGCGGATACAGAATAAGCAATACTTACGCGGACGTACCGCATACAAAACCAACCTTCGATCTTGAAAGTCTTTATTCTAACAAAACTACAAGAAAAGCTAAGCATATCAAGCAATATATTTACCTAATTATTTTTTTATTACATAGGGACATATGGAATAGGAGGCTTTTGCGCAGCAGTGAGACATGTTATAGCTACAAAAAAAATGTTATTTACACCACCTATTTTATGAGTTATTTTTTTTAATTTTGGTTTTATCTAATTGTTTATCCCCCGATTTATTTAATAGTTCTTGTATGTGTGTATGTATGTGTTGTGTATGTTATTTCCGATTTCTATTTAATTATTTTTAACTAGCTTTTTTCTCTTCCCACGGGAACAGTGCTTTTTCCCGGGATGAAAGGTACCCTATGTCCTTCTCCGTACTTCCAGCTATGTGTATGCGAATTTTCAGGAAGATGATGATGTAGACCAAAACCTGGAGAGGCACGTAGTTTACTTACCATTCTGAAATTTCTACGGGGGCGGAGCCCTGGGGCGCAGCTGGTAATTAATAGTATTTACCAAGGTAATTTTAGTATTTACCAAAGGTAAGTTGCGTCTAAATTTACCCGTAGTCTCACCAGTACGACCCCCTGGTGGGTCGACGACGTGACGACATTTAATTTTTTCCAGTACCTTTAATAGGACACCATTCTAGGACAAACCCCTTTTACACGGGTAAAAGAGGGGACGAATCTTTAAGTTTCCCGATTAAATCTTCTTTTTTTTTACTTTCTAACAATTCTTGATGATATAGCATATCATAAGTATATCGCCTTCAAAGATTACCTGTAAAGATTTCTGCAATTTACACAAATTGAGTAATATACAATCCTTAAACTTTAGGAAAATTAAATACTTATATTATTTAGTTTAACCAGCTAGTAAAAGTTTTGAACAGGCCTGATATATGTATAGTAAAATTTCTACGTTTACTTAAAATGTATTTCTTAAATAATAACGTAAAAATGAATTTTATTTAAAAGTGTAGTTTTGCAGAAGAACCTACCTAAGTATTTATTAAAATAATAGTGGGTTTTTAAAATTCTAAATTGGGTTATAAAGCAAAACAGTTCATACTTGTCAATTATCTGTTTACTTTTTCATGAATCCTTAACATTACATAAATAGGTACTCCTTGTCTCCAGCGACTGCCACACAACACAATCACAGCCACAATTAAATAGCTTAAATTAAAAACAAAGTTATGATATCACAGACTCCGAATGAATTACTCCTTCTTCTTTCACATGTACCGTTCACGAACAGCCGCGAACATTTCCGCGGGGTCCACTTTATTAGATCCCTCATTCTTGCCGAAAAAGGTCATCCTTGATGTCTTCCAAAGACCCTTGCCTGCATCAGCTGATTTCCTCCAATAAATAGTTTGGACAGCATTTCTGCCAGCGAGGTAGCGGGTGGCTGAACCGATGAGTTGTCTCTTGTCCATTTTCGTTTTTTTTATTAAAAAATCGAACTTGAAACGAGCGCGAATTTCAAATTTGAAATATGTCAGCGCTGTTACAGTCAGTTGTTTGAATGAAGTGAAGCCGGTTGGTTGTTGTTTTATATATAGTGGGGGCCACGTGCGACGTAAGTGAATGATAAAGGATCACACGCGTTGTATGACGTTTACTTTGTTTGTATGTGTTGTTGTATGTAAACTTTGCACTTTGCAAGCGCGTGCTGACAGATACGACTTTATTGGCCTCCGTCGGTGTATGAGTATACCTATGTAAATATTTGATGTGGAAATTTTATGTTAAATTAACAGATAGGTTCGTTGTTATCATTCAATAAAAAATATATGTGTTGTTTACTTAAGTTTTGCTAGATGTAGATGCTTAAGGGGTCCTTAAATCCATTACGATATTCCGGGTGACAATCCAACTAATATTATAAATGCGAAAGTGAGTTTGTTTGTTGGTTTATTAGTTTGTTTGTTTGTTACCTCTTCACGCTTTATCTACTGAACCAATCTTCCTGAAATTTCGCATACACATAGCTGGAAGTACGGAGAAGGACATAGGGTACCTTTCATCACGGGAAAAAGCACTGTTCCCGTGGGAAATTCACGCGGGCGAAGCCGCAGGCGAAAGCTAGTGCTCTATAAATATGTCCATACTGTTGTTGTTACTTCTAGCTCATCACATAGCCTACTAAGTGATGTCTAGAACTAGTCTTCAAATTCTTTGAAATTTGTTATTATACTTTTCAAACACTGGAATGTTGATTTTCTCGCGCTTTCCTTTAACAAGTTTCAAGCAAGTGTTGCTCTATGAATCAAACATGAGTCAGATTGGTATACAAACTGAAGGCACGGAATGATTCGCACTTGGGACCTTTTGACCATAGAATATGGTCGTCTTGATTGCTCGACTAATTATACCTCTTTTAATTGCGATTATTTGAATATTGTAAAAAAATTATAAATATAATTTTAGGTAAGATAAAATAACAAAGAACATCGTGCGAATTGAAGAAAAATAGGTAAGTAGGAAAGACCAGATGGTCAGACGACCTGAAAAAGGTCGCAGGCAGGCGCTGGATGCAGGTCGCTTTAAACCGGTCATTCTGGAAATCCTTGGGAGAGGCCTATGTTTTTTTTTATGTCCAGCAGTGGACTGCCTGCGGCTGAGGATGATGATGTAGTAAGAAAGTGGACCCTGGGCTCCAACGCGTACTGAATATGCAACCGGAAAAGTGCTCATATGAGAGAGATATAACTAGTGGTTCTGTGAGAACAGTAGACCTCGCGAGCCCTTCCACGAAATAACCGATATTTTGCCGTGTCCCTATTTTGACCGACCGATAACCGATATTTTGACTTAGAAGAGTTTTGAAACCAACCTACCAATGCTGTAAAGAAAGTAAAAAGTTCTTGTGGTTGGTCAATACCACTAAAAAATTGACTGTGACCTGCCTTTTCCGCCTCGAAATAATATAAATAATAATAATAAATATATACGGACAAATCACACAGATTGAGTAAGTTCAAGACTTTACGGGATGCTAATTTAACAAATACTATATTTTATAACAAATACATATATGTATAAATAAATGTCCAAAACCCACGTCAATCTGAAAAAGATTATATTTCATCTTGACCCGACCGGGGATCGAACCCGGGACCTCTGGTGTGGCCGTCTGGCGTGATGACCGTTAGGCCACGGAGGTCGTCAGTCGTCAGAAATGCATGGTTTGACCTATTGGTTATAGGTATGTATATTTATGTAATTTGCGCAACAAATTTAAAGTTCAAAAAAGAAAGTTCAATTTGAAATCGAATCTATTATATACTTATACGTATAAATTACTTTATTTTTAAGGATTCTAATCATACAATAAAGTTTTTTGATATCAGATTTATTTCAAGTGTTCAAGTTTATTCCACCAAGCAAAGCAATCCACAATACAATACCATTAACCAAATAAATACTTAAGTTTTTTTTTCAGTTTGCGTGTACCACCCTAGATCTCATCTATGCTTCTCATCAGGCAAGATAGAGGTCAAACGCACTCAGTTTAAAAAAAAATACACGCAATTCAAACAATCTCATTTTAATCAATAAATCAAGTCACTCTTAAATGAATTTGCGAGTATTAAAAGCTTTGCTGCGCCATCTATTGATTTTTTTGTGAACTATCGTATAAGAATTTAATGTATGGATTTATAGCGATTTTATTGAATTTCACTATGTTGTTCATACAAAAAAGTTGCGTCTTAATAAGGATAACAAAAATGTCATTAGACATTTTTGTCTTTTTTAAATAGCTGAGATATAAGGTTTTTTATATATAATCGCCATTTTATAAAATTTCGAAAAACTGGCTCGACTAAAAATTCTATAAAATTACCGAACCTGCTCACAAAATTTCATAAGAATCGGTTCAGAAATGCGACCTGTAGGCGATAACATCCGGACAGACAAAAAGAATTTTCGGCTAGTGGAAACTGAGACGCTTCGCTCGCTGCGCTCGCTCGGTCGATAACAACAGATTAAAACTAAATACTTACTTACTTACTTACTTCGATGGCTCGACGACCCAAAGAGGATCTTGGCCTCCGATACTAAAAGCTTCCATTCCTACATTCATTCAAAACATAAATTCATATATTCATTTATTCATTTAAAACTAAATACTGAAGTTAGAAAAAAAAAAATTACCAAAATTCAAATTCACAGTGGCACCCCCAGCGAAATATAATTATCACCTAATAACCTCATTGCAGACAGTTTGTTCATGAGATAAAGAGCTGAGATTAACTTAATTATTCAATTACTTGGACGATGTGTACTGATCTGAGTAAATATGGCTTCGTAATTAATTAAATATACTTAAAAGGATTTTATGAGTCTTGAGTTGTAAAAAATGATGTAAAAATGTATGAATATTAAATGTAACGCTCAAGTGTGACTAGAAGGTTATGGCAAACAACTCTTTTGACATTTTCAAGTAAATCATTGCGTGTGTTTCATTCCACGTAATGACCAAGATCCTAAGCTATGAGGAATACGACTATAGAGCATGACAATGATTTTAATTTCTCCAGACATTTTCTTTTAAAATTATTTTAATATAGCTACTTCGACCAGATTGCGGACCTCCTTAAAAAGGGAGATATTGAGCACGCATAACCGGAGAGCATGTATGAAGAGAGTGATGAGTGTAGAGGAGGCAAGAGAGATCTGTAAGGATCGTAGCAGGTGGAAATCGCTAGTCTCTGCCTACCCCCACGGGAAAAAGGCGGGATAATAAAGCTAGGTGCTTCATATCTACTGAAAGCTCATCTCAGCCATAAGAAGCCTACTGCTGTTCATAGGCCTCTCCTATAGACTTCTACATAGAAAGCATCCAGCGTCTTCCTGTGACTTTAACGATCCGTCAGATCACCTGTTGGTGGATGTCCAACGCTGTGCTAAGCATTAAAAAAAACTGTTTTCATTTTCACAAATTTAAATAAAAAAGTATTTTTTACTATTAATAGTAAAAAATACTTTTTTAAAAAGCTTTTATATAAACGACCCTTTAATTTGATACCCATATTGTAGAAATGTATTACAAATAATATAACTATTCCGCCATCTTGGATGGTCCGCCATGTTGGATTAGAATGACGTCACATACATACCATATCATGCATTGTCATCCAAATTAAACAAGTGTACAAAACTTCAGCTCCATCGGTTGAAGATATCTACGTCAAAATTGAGTTCTAAGATTCCACCCGAACGAACATACTTACATACATTGCAAGTTAAATAAAAGCTTAAAAAAAATTGTCAACGAGATCAATCGACCAATTCAAAATCTCTTTAGATCAACTGATCCCGCGGGATAAGTCCGAGTGAGATCAATCGACTAAAAAGCCCGCTGAACACTAAAAAATGTAAACCTGAACTAATATTATGAAGTGAAATAATGTGTTTGTATATTTAACACGGGCGGAGCCGGCGACAAAAAGCTTGTTCGACAATAAACAAAATTTTACGTAAGTACATATTTATTATGAAAAAAAAACTGTTTATCATACATAAAAAGGTATCATACAAAAGTGGCGTGACAGACTGCAGGCACAAATATATAAAGGACAGAAATGGTATTGCTCGTATATTATAAAATAAGTTAATATACTAATCAGTCCGTCAGCGTACAATTTTGTATAAATTACTATTAACTAATTATAACTTTTTAGGTATACGCTGGTAATATACGCGAGTAATCTTTCTACACCTTCTATAATTTGGGTCCGATGATACATACAATATCATTCTTTAAACGCATGTTATTATGTCACATGTTGATTCCCCGTGCATCTTGATTAGGTGAATAACTCATAAAAATTTCCGTTGTTCTAGAGTAAATTGATACCTCTATGTAGGTAAGTAAACCTGGTGTTGTGGTTGTCCATGGGCAGCGGTGATTACTTACCATCAGGTGACCCGCTTGCTCGTTTGCCGCCCTATGTTATAAAAAAAAAAAAAGTATACCCAACGGCGGATCCAGGATTTTTTTCTAGGGGGGCACAAGGACCATGCCGGACTATGCATATTGGGAGGGGCAACAAATCGACATCCGTCATGATGCTCACTACGTCACAGCAGGACCAGATTTGGAAAAAATCAAGAAATAAACCAGATAGGAAGAAAAAAATCTGTTATTTCTTTATTTGAATTTTATGTTATGGAATTTTCTCTCCATAGTAGGTACACAAAAAAGCAGTCTGTCTGGGGGGGTTGCACGCGCCCCCGTGCCCCCCCTTAAATCCGCTACTGTATATACCTCACCAATAGTATATTTCTCTTCAATAAACCGAATATGATGGGTGTGTGAGGTGCATGGATGCGGGCAGCGCAGGACCGGTCATTGTGGAAATCCTTGGGGGAGGCCTTTGTCCAGCAGTGGACGTCTTTCGACTGAGAGAGAGATGTGTGTTACTTACTTCGATCAAGTATAGGTTACTTACAATATTAAGAAAGGCTCACATACCTTACAATACCAGTATAGTTTACTAACTGTTAAAGATGAACCAAAAGCTATATAAAAATTGTACGCAACGCACACTAATACCTAATACTTACTTTTTAATTTCATATTACATAATAGGAAATGAGAAGTGGATCATAGATACATATAAATAAAACAGTAAAAATATTTTGTCTGTACATTTAATATTTTTGACTGAAATGGATAGAGGGACACTTAAAAAGAATAAAAGAAAGAAAAAAAAAATTTTTTGGAATTTCTTGTCTGTCTGTATGTATGATCACGCTAATCTCCGAAAGTACTGAACCGATTTGAATGAAACTTTTTTTGTTGTGTAGCTATTAAGCCTGGGCAACATTTAGGCTATAATTGATTTTGAAAACTGGAACACCTGATGAAGAACCAAAATAGAACAGTTAAACTATAAGAAATATGGAAATGGTGCCTTAACAAAAGTCGTTCAACCTGATGAGCATTTTCTGCTGACGTATAAAAATTGAAGATCTGGAACATCTGATGAAGAACTGCAAGAGACCAGCTACACTATAACATATATGGAAATGGCGCCTTAGTAAAAGTCGTTCAACCTGATGAGCATTTTCTGCTGACGTATAAAAATTGAAGATATGGAACATCTGATGAAAAGCTCCAAGAGACTAGCTACACTATAACATATATGGAAATGGTAGACGTATAAAAAGAAGATCGAAGATCTGAAACGGTTTGGAACACAAAAAGATTTTTCATCTAAGCGAAACTCACGTGGGCGAAGCCGCGGGCGACAGCTAGTCATAACATAAAAAGGACGATGACGTACAAAAACCGTAGTGATTATGATTACAACATTAATGCATTAACTGTGTAGTATATATACACAAGATAAGTAGTATTATGTCTGTGGCGTGACCTCGGCTGGACCAGACATTCAGACGACGCTGTGTCGTTTGTGATTGGAGGAAGTTTAATGTCTGTACTGTCATTTCTTCTTTAAAGTCTTAAAACTGTGTTTTATTACCTCAAAGATCTTTTATATTTGAGTTGGAGTCCGGCTCTTTATTGAATGTCATAAAGACGAAGGAATCTTTGAATTAAAAGCAACGTTAGAAATATGGACAAATTGAAGTAAGATAACTTTTAAAAAACCGGCCAAGTGCGAGTCAAGCTCGTTCACCGAGGGTTCCTTACACCAACTAGTTTCAGAAACAAACTTAACTTTGCAGTTCGATCCCTAGTAATACAGCATCGAGCGCAAAAATAAGTTTGTATCACCTTTTTTTAGACTTCCAACAATATTTACTATACTACTTATATTTAAAACTTTCAGATTTATTCCTGTATAAGCACTGTTAGACCTTGCTTTTTGCCAAATTTCATAATTTTAGGTCAACGGGAAGTACCCCATAGGTTTTGATTGCTGTCTAAAATCGCAAAATATGCAAACATTGGCAACACTTACGGGAATATCTCCTGATCAGGTTGACATAAAATTTTGTTTATTTTTGTGCTGAAAGAAACCGTGGATCCGATATTAGTTTTAACTTGGTAGCTTCAAGCGTTTCTGAGAAAAAAAAGTTTGACAGACAGACGGTGACAAGACAACAAAGTGATCTTATAAGGGTTCCATTTTTGTCTTTTGAAGTACGGAACCCTAAAAATCGAAAACAAATTCCATGTTGGTTAGGGAGCAAAGAATTTACCAGCAGATTTTTTCCGAACAGGAAACATAAACTGGAGATTCTACTCGTAGGCGATGGTCTAACAATCTGAATCACTATTTCTGAATCTAAATTCCCCCGATAAGCCAATTGTTCTGCTAAACGTGCCCTTCGAATCTCGAGAGTCCTAGATCTGTCTACCCCGTAAGTGAGTTTGTCATATAATTACCTATTCTTTTGTCATGGGTTGTCATACTTATATTATAACATCTAGATATTGGAAAAGGAACATTTTCTTCCAATTTTTTGTGCCTTTATGTATTTACATTCAGTTCCATCAGTTGACAAGTCTACAATCATCATACAATAAATACAAATAAAAGTTGGCAAATAAACCAAAAAATCTTTTTTTATCTCTTTGCTAACTATTTCGGATTAAATTCTGTGTCTTAACGCTAGACATCCCGTCTGCCAATGCAGTGATTTCTTAATTGCTTTAATCTCTACGTTAGAAAATCTGAGCTAAGTCAAACAAGCTGTAAAATAATTAACACCAATGTGTCTATATGATGTTCTTGGAATATAAAGCCATTATCACATTAAGCGCTCAACAAATCAAGTTTATTACCAGAAGAAAACATTTTTTTATAGGATTACGACCACAAAATTTATTTATCATTAGTCATTTTAATGACCGTACTGGCTGGGGCACTAGCCTTGCTTATGAATGGGTAAAGAGGATCAGCCATGATGACACGCCACGCGGGTCCAATCGGATTGGTTTTTTACCAAAACAACGTTCTATTCTGGGTCTCCATGATCAATATGTCCTGCCCTTCAACTTTTCTAACCACCAAGGTAGGCTGCAGAAAAATGGATTCTCTATGTGAATGCGAAAAGCGTCTGCGTAGCGTATGGTTCTCCTCCTTGGGATGTTGCCCATATCATCTCTCTTCGTATTCTACAAATACGAGTAATTACGCCATGAAGGTAAGTTTTCAATTGATCATCATGTACTGAATTTCCCATTCATTTCAAAGTTTTTCTTCCAGCCAAGTGAACGAAGATTGGTCAAGTCTTCTAAATAGGTTTATCTTGATCAAATAAAAGAAACATACGACTATAAAATGCGTAAGATAACCGTAATCTTAGACTAATTATGTCTGTATCCTGTCGTATCACTCTCCTTTATTTGTTTAATATTAAGATATGATTTTGCACCTTTATCACCTCAGCAAATATTTGCACCATTTTTTTATTTACTTTGTTATATCATCACGTTATATGATTTACAAATGCGGATTTTTACAATACCAAGGAATGCAGCATAACCTAATCCTGGCAAATAAATGCCAAAAGCCCAAGCCGTGATGGGCCGAGACGGAGCCTTACGTAAGCCAAAAAGATTCTACTAAAGCGACTAGATCTCTATGTTTTAGTACAATCTCTTTGGCTTTTGGGACACAACTGAGGCACGATGTAATACGTTTGGAATTAGTAGAATCATAGCCCGGTTTTTAACACATCAGCTCGCTGGTTAGATAACATTGTTTGCCTAACGGAAAAGCGAAGGATTAGACTGACAGGACCGTAATAAAAAAGACCGAATGGCGCGAAAGAAGAGAGGCTTATACCCAACATTGAGTTGATCTCTTTAGTCGTGTTTCCTCATGACTGGGTCGTGGTCATTTTATGGAATGAAACGCACACAACGACTCTCTTGACAATTTTACTGGAGTGGTTTGCCATTGCCTTCTCCATTTCACACACTAGCTGATAATCATCAACCAGAATGCAGGTTTCCTCACGATGTTTTCCTTCACCGGAAGCAAGTGGTCGATGAAAACTATAACATGAGTCAGATTGGTATACAAACTCATGTAGCCCGGGCAGGATTCGAACCTGGGATTTTGCATCTACTGGCGGGCGCCCTACCTTTCTGCCACCACCGCTTCAGTGAGTTGATACATATTGAGGCAGAGACTAGCGATTTCTACATGCTAAGATCCTTACAGATCTATTATAGAGAGTTGATATGGGCTGAAAAATGATGATCATTAAGTAGGTATGAGCTGCAAATGATGATCAATGTACCTATACATTGAAAGCACGTTTCCAACGCATGGTTCCACAGTCTGAGGTTAAAGGACTCTTATCATAGGTTCGACTTAAAAGGCACTTGTCACATTGCTTTATTATGATCTGTACAAAGGTATAGATAACGAAATATTTACAAAAAATAACACCTGATTCAGAATGCATCAATAATCAGTTATTGTAATTGATCGTCGAACTTCGAAGCAAAATTATTGTTTTGTCAACTTTTTGGGCAAGTCCAAGAAGATACAGCTGCAAGTGAGGTATAGTCGAAAGGTCCCAGGTTCGAATCCTTCTCGTACCTTATTAGTCTGCTTACTTATGTATAGTAGTTTTCTTAGACCACTCGAGACTCTTAAGACTCGGTGGTGAAGGAAAACATCGTGAGGAAACTTGCACTCTAGAATTTTGGGTAATCCTCTCTTAGTGCTCCTTACACTGCCTTAGGAACCTACCTACATGCCAAATTTCTGCTGTAGTTTTGGGCGTTGTCTGTGAGTCACTTAGTAACTGTAAAATTTTATATAAACCTATTGATGATTGATGAAGTTACAGTTTTGCCTTCTTCCCGCTCTTGATCAAAACCAAAATCCTAGATGACCATAAAAATAAAATCATCAATAAGCTGCAATATACACATACATTAGTATCAAAAGGTAGGCCTTTTGGACTTTTCGGTCTGAATTTCAATCGGTATAAGGTCCCGGGTTCGATTCCCAGTCGGGTCAAGATCACAGAATTAATATAAGTACTACTTATCAAGATGGAAAGTGATATTTTTATTTTGACTATCAGCTACTAGGTAACTTATTTCACAAGGAAACTCACTTTAAGGCTAGCTCAGTCTATGTGATTTCAAGTATATATAATTTTCTTATATGTATAGGTAGGTACATTATGAACGAAATCAATGTCTTTAACCTCCTGTTGTCCAAGGTTGTAAACAGTGATGCAATAGTTTAAAAGTCACAAACGTCATCAAATAATGATAAACCTTAGGCAAAAACAAAATGATAGTCGCCATAATAAAAAAATGCTGATAGTAGATTTGTTCAGAATTTTCCATTGCCTCCGGTTCCGTTAATAATATAAACATTTACAGGGTGATTTTTATCCGAGGGATATATTTGATTCTATGGTAATTCAAACTTTCATATAACATAAAAATATTAATTGATTATGTTATTTTTAAATAATTGAGAAAACCTTGATGGAAAGTGAAAGTTTATGAAAAATCTCGTAACGTATGGGCGACGTATGGCCCTTGTGCTTCAGACTTATTTTTACATCGCGTATCAAGCCGAGCGTCCTTTATGTAATTGGATAAAAATGCAAAAAATTAAGTAGGTACATATATATTTTTTGCTAGATAAGTCGGGATCGAATACCACATACTCTCCCTAAATAAGCCTCTCTGATAAAAAAATCAGCCTGTATATTATGACATATGAAGACTGTTATCGGTTTGAGGCATTGTTTTTCCAACGAGTAATCACCCAATGAATTTAATAAAGTACTTACGTGACAAACTTTACTTTTAGATAACAATCCATATCCATACTATAATATTCGAAAGTCTGTCCGTCTGTTACGCTTTCACGACTAAACCGCTGGACCAATTTTAAAGAAATTTGTTATGAATACAGTTGCAGACCCGGGTCAAACATATGCTACTTATTTTTTTTAAATCAACCTCAAAGTTGCTGAAATCGGGGTTAAAGTTTATTTTATAAGCACAATCTCGTAAGTGCCAAAGACCATAAGGTACCTTTTCCCGTGGATTTACACATATGAAAACACATAGTTTTTGCCTTGAGCGGAGCCGCGGTGCAACAGATAGTATCCCATAATACTTAATTTGGTCGAACGTAAACCTACCATTGAGCTAGAAATTTACGCTGCATTTCGTGGACCCAGATGTCGGCATTTTAGGATATGGTACAACTTGGATTTTTTGAATGCATGCAATTTGACCCTTATTGACATCACTTTATTCTTGTATTTCGTATATTTTCCCACGGCACCCGTTCGTGGGATCACAAATATAAGAGGGAAGTTTCTATAGACCAACCTTCAGCTTGGCGTAGTATATTTTTTCTTTGCTTCAGCTTTTATACACATTATTTAGCAAATTAGTGATGTTAATAAGGTTCGAAATCGCATGCGACCCGAAAGTTATTTATTATTTATTTTATTTATAAATACAATATAAAAAATAAAACAATGTTTGTTTATGTTCGACGCCACATAATCTCTTCTGAGATTCAAGTTGAGGTGGTACATGAAGCCTGTCCTGCGTGAGCAGCAAATGCGATAAAGCAGAGCGGCGCTAAATATATGTATTTAAATCTCGACCATATTATAATCGAGTTAATAGATTCCATAATGGATCTTACAGTATTACCTTTACAACACCTGTCCTATGAGTCACGTCCAATGCCTATAATATGTTTAACAGTGGACAATAGGCTGTGTTAATGATAATGATGATTTACTGCATTAGCACGAAGAAATTGTAGACTGGCGTCAGAAATCAGAATGTTTATTTGCCAGAAAACAGTACAAAAGATGATACAGAATATTAGTTTCATGTCTTCAGTCTGCAAGCAGACGTGCAAAAATACAATTAAAATATAAATTCTTAAATTCACTCTACAAAATGTCACATAAAAAAGTTAATGGAAATATATAATGTCAAAAATATCAAATTATGTATGATTCGTCATTAAAGTCTAAATCATTATAATAAATACTTATCTACATATATACTTAAATTAAAAAAACATACAGCTGATTTGACCTTGGAACCTGCTCTTTTTTGAAGTCTGTTGAAAATGAATCCCCGTTTAACTCATTTACTTACGCCATAACTCGATAACGACTTTACCGATTTCATTTCTTTTTTTTATATTTTGTAGAAGGGGTAAGGAAACTTAAAGAGAAAATAGGAAAATTGCGTTAGCTATTAATTCAATCAGAATGTTTATTTGCCAGAAAACAGTACAAAAGAAGCGGTGGTGGCAGAGTGGTAGGGCACGCGCCTCTGGATACAAAATCCCTGGTTCGAATCCTGCCCGAGCTCCATGAGTTTGTATACCAATCTGACTCATGTTAGTTTTCATCGACCACCACTTGCTTCCGGTGAAGGAAAAACATTGTGAGGAAACCTGCACTCTGGTTGACGATTATCAGCTAGTGTGTGAAATGGAGAAGGCAATAACAAACCACTCCATTAAAATTGCCATGAGAGTCGTTGTGTGTGTTTCATTCCATATAATGACCACGACCCTCAGTCATGAGGAAATAAGACTAAAGAGAGATTCATTCAATAATAACATTGATTCTCCAAAGAGGAGGAATTATTTCTTTGCTTTTGTGTTAATTTGTTAAATAATTATATGCATATATACACATACATACTGTTAGACGGAAGATAGAAGACTGCCCATCCCTATAAACGCGGCACGTCACTAGTGGTGCGCTGTGATTGGGGCAGCGGATAGGACGAGCTGTCATGGAGTAGCCAGCTAATTTTCATGATCCGACATGCTTTGTTTTAGACAATATCTTATGTATCTTTTGTTTTGTGTTATGTTAATGTTTAAAGTAGAATATTAAATGATAAATGTACAAGTGTCATCCTAGGCTTTTAATTTCAGCGTATTTAATATCTCAGAAGTGAGATCCAAGGACCTACCGACCTACTAACCACTACTTGTATGTTTTAGCTGGAAAATTGAGAAGAATACTATACAGATAGTAACAATGTGATAATATAGGTAGTTGAATATAGTTGCCATCAAGGCAAAATGTACATATAACTTAAGTAACATAAGTCCTAAACAAGGAAATCCATTTTGGAGAAAAATGTACGTAATGGCGGATATTTGGTAAGTTTAATTAAATATTATCAAGGACGGGTATATCTAAATGCTGTTATTATCCACGAATAGTAACATAAAAATCACGTATGGATTAATTTAGGTATCACACAAAGTAATGTTACGAAACGAATAAACAATAAACTTATTTGTTTTATTACAAACACGCGAGGCTTTTCTTATTAAAATGTATGATGAATCTTATCTATTTCGTCCTTGAAAGAGGTCAAATCAAAAGTTCGTAAACAAAACGAAAGAAATACCTAAGTATGTGTGAGCACGACAAAAGTGCCTAACCAAGTTAGTACTTGTAAAGTATCCTATGATAAGTAGGTTTTGGTTAAAGTCACTACAGTGGAGTACATTGTGTGATAATGATGAAGCTGTAGTGGTCGAGTGATTGAAACAGTCACTTGTGTTGAGGGATCCCAGGTTCGAACCTTGCTTGTGTCTTATGAGGTTGTGTACCAATCTGACTCAGGGAGTACCTACCACTTCTAGTGATCTATAACTATAACATATTTAATAATAGGAAAGAATTGATTATGATTATGAGAGAATTATTAATAATATGCAGAAATATTAAAATGGTCAAGTTGTTTGAGAATTGACTAAACCTAGGTACACCAAAAATACAATTTTCTTTCATATTATGAATTCCAATAAGAATTAATTTAGAGATACACTATGTTGACTATTTAGTTTTACTATGTGTCAAACTTGTGTTAATCAAGATGTCAAATATTAAATTAACCTTAGACCAAGTACCTATCTCTATACTTGACATACAATGCATACAATCAATAATGCCAATGGCCCGACAATACGGAAAAGTCATCATATACAGTGACAGTCAAGCAGCGCTAAAAGCACTAGATAAAGAAGAAACAACGTCGGCGTTAGTTAAAGAATGCAAGGATGCTCTGAACAGGCTGGCCAACAATACTGCGGTCACTGTGGCCTGGGTTCCAGGTCATAGAGGCATAACTGGCAATGAAAGAGCAGACGAACTTGCTAGGAAAGGAGCAGATGAAACCTTCGTGGGACCTGAACCCAGACTTCCCATAGCCTATGGGATAACGAAAGGCGTCATCAAGCATAGAATGAAAGTAGAATCCAATAGAAGATGGAGAAGAACTAGAAGTCTAAGACAATCTAAAATCTTCATCAAAGCAGCAGACCAAAAGAAATCAAAACACCTGCTCAAATTGAGCAGGAAGAACATTAGAATCATTATAGGAATCCTCACAGGACACTGTCAACTGAACAGACACTTGACAGTGATTAAGCAAATGGACGATCCCATTTGTCCCAGCTGCCTGGAAGAAGAGGAAACTAGCTTTCACTTAGTAGCAGAATGTCCTGCATTTGCCGCTGCAAGGAGAGAAGTATTAGGCTCAGACGTCCTATCTGAGGATGATCTGAGCAACATTACAATAGGGCAGATGTTAAAATTCTGCAAAGTAACAGGTAGATTCAATGGGTCGCCACCAACGTGAGTTACCAGGTAACTCAAAACCCTATACGGTTCTCGGGGAATTGGGTGAAATGGTCCCAGCATAAGTGGACTGATCACCCGTCTGGTGCTCGCGCTGGCGTCCCCACATAGTAAATAATAAATAATAATAATCAATAATGCCATGAAAGAATCTCAGAAAGATTGACCCACTTGAATGAGAACTTAAAATCTATTTTATTATCAAAAGTTGACATTCTATTTTCATTATTATAATTTGGTTGGAAGTGATTTTATGTTTATAACCCAAAATTGCACAACGAGCTGTCAAGTTTGAAGTGCATTACTCTCGCTTCGTGACAGTTTCACCAGTTTTGGAACATAAATTGTCTCTATATTTAAAATATGAGGACTGTGCTAGATAATTTTGGAAATATGCTATAATATGCAAGAACATACTAGCAGGAGTACTTAGCGTTTTATTGTATTTTAAATAAAGAAGGGTAATTTCTAAAACTAAGTAATACATTTATTAAATCAACAAGATTGCTAAGTTGTGTGGTCAATACTCAATATTTTATTGCATCCATAAAGTTGACATGGTGACATATAAATGAAAATACATTTATGGACCCTGTTGGGCACAGCAACTTGGGTAGAAAAGAGGAGGTCTCATCATCTCATTTTATTATTAACATATAGGTAAATCTTAATGCCATGTAAGTAAATGGTACAGAAATGATTCTTAGTTCGGGTCTTCAAATATGATTGATGTTTGATGTTCTTAAAGAAATCAGAAAAAGCCAAGTAATAATAATGAATAATAAATAGTTTTACATGAGTTGCAGACATAATAATGGCTCTCTTGTCTATTTGCTAATGGCTCTCTGGCCTTGTTGGTGTAATGGCTAAACAAAATAAATTTAAAATGCAGATAACTTGAATGAGAACCTGAAGTTAGACCTTAAATTAAATGGGTACTCTTATGAGAGCTGTAAATTCACAAGTTTATTAAGATTTCATAAAAATATTTTGACAAGTTCATTTGTGACCATGTTGGTTGGTTTTAAGTAGTGGTAATTCCCAACTGTTGGTTATTTTCATTATCACAAGGTAAATTGCTTAAATGTATATGTGTTAAGGCATAATTAAGGTGTCTATGCTAAATGATTAAATAATATAAAGGTTCATATAAGAGTAGTATCCCTGAAATGTGGTGAAAGAAAATTATGATGTACGGAACTATTTATATTATGTCATTGTGGAACTGGATAATACTTTAATGTGATGTGTTCTATCTGTTAACAAAGCCTATTGCAGAAATTCATAGTCCTCTTCCGAGGTGGACAATGGTTTATTTGGAGCCATGAGGAAAATATTATGATGATTACTCTGTTTTGCCTATGGAATATTCACTGGAATGGATAAGCTGTTGATTAATTATAAATTAATCCCTTGCGCACGAATGGCTATAACATGGTGGTATACTGACAGACATAATTTTCTAGTAAGCCTATACAACGACTATGGTAAGATCTTTTCTTATTCTAAAAAGAAAAAAAAAATATGAAAAGGTTATCTAAGAGAAATAGTAACTGACTAATGGTAGTCTAATTAGTTATTTAATGAAGAATAGCAGATTTCTGACATTACTATACTGAGCACCTATTGTCTACAAAAACATAATTATACTTTACTTTGGAAAAGAGTTATAATTTTCATCATGAGTTAAATGTTGGGAATACTGTATTCACTTTTCTCAAATGATAATTGGTTGGGTTGTAATAACAACAGGATCATCTCTAAAATTACTAGATTGATAACCAAGCCTAATCAGAACTACAAGTTGTCTGGTCTGTTTAATATGTCATTTCATAATCAGTACCTAAAGTATGATTTTCTATTTCTGACAATGTTTGTTGCTTTAAGTGCAAATGTGTAAGGAATTGGCAGCTACAAATATGTAAATATTTGTTGGGTATGCTTATACATGATTCTCTTAAATCCTGCATAAATGAAAATTTTATGGCGTATTTGGCATGGAGCTGGAGAGGCAGTGGCCCAGGGCGAAATGCTCAAGGGGCAGCTCAAGCCAACTCGTTATATGTTTATGTGATTCTGCTTTCCAGACTAAATGAATATATATTGCTGTGTATTTTTCATTACTGTATTTCAGATTACCATAATTTTGATTATGATGGAAAATAAAAGTACCTGACATGATTCTGTACTTTCATAATATTTTTGTGCAGAACTATAGACACATCACAATATTAGCGCACCTTGAATAAGTGAATTAAGGGGCCATGAATTTAAATGCCCAGGACAATCAACACAATAGTACAAGAAATTCTAAAAGGTGTCACAGAGGTACTTTGGATTAATGGTTACTAATCTGGTGACGAAATTATAAGTGAAGCATTTCGTCACATTATTGTTCAGTCAGCTGATTGTTATGATACTAGCACTCTAAAAAAAAAAAAAAGTGTTTATTTGGATGCACAAATATTGTTCAAATGAAATAAGAATAATGATAATGAAAAAGAGATAATTCTGTGTATTGGAAGATTTGGCGACTTGGTGAGAATAAATAATTTATATAACATGTTTTATACATATATGCAAATAAAGAATTGATTGATTAAAATAAAATAAAAACTGCACTAAGAACTAATTATGTCTTAACCATACATATTACAAGTATTTTCTGGAGATGCTCATTGGGGAAGATCTTTAAGGTGCCCCAGGGGCACAGTAATTAAGAAATAATTGGCATTCTGGAGTAACAAAACAAGCCCAGAGTGATAGAATTAAAGTATAAGTTTAATATTATAGTTATGCCACTGTGAGAGTGAAATATATGATTACCTGGTACGGGGGTGGCGATGATTAACAAATGTATTCGAGTAAGGCAAGTGTGAAAGACATATTATGCCAAAGGGAGACAACTAGTGTGCTGCCTTAGATGCTAAAGCAATAGAAATATTTGGGCATTAAGAAAAAGGAAAAGCTTGACATAAAGGGCTGTGTATAAGGAAATGCTGGCCGCAAGGAGCCGAGCAGAAGGAAATGCTGGTCATAAAGAGCCGAGCATAATAAGATGCTGGTCGTAAAGAACCGAGCATAAAAAGATGCTGGTCGTAGAACCGAGCATAAGGAAATACTTGCCGTAAGGGGTTGTGCATAAGGAAGTGCTTGCCGCAAGGTACCGTGCACAAGAAAATGTTTACCTTAAATGGTTTATACATTGTGATAATATGCTGCCGTAAGGGGCCTTGCAAAAGAAAATGCTTGCCTTAAATGGCTTATGCATTGTGGTATTGATAATATACTGCCGTAAGGGGCCTTGCATAAGAAAATGCTTGCCTTAAATGGCTTATGCATTGTGGAATCGATAATATGCTGCCGTAAGGGGCCTTGCATAAGAAAATGCTTGCCTTAAATGGCTTATGCATTGTGGTATCGATACTATCGATGATATGCTGCCGTAAGGGGCCTTGCATAAGAAAATGCTTGCCTTAAATGGCTTATGCATTGTGGTATGAGTACTCTTGCCTGCGGGGCTGTATGATGGATATTCTTGCCTACGGGGCTGTATGATGGATATCCTTGCCTGCGGGGCTGTATGGTGGATATCCTTGCCTGCGGGGCTATATGATGGATATCCTTGCCTGCGGGGCTTTGAACAATAAAATAAATAAAAATAATAAATAAATAAAACAAAACAAAAATAATACAAAAAAAAAAGAAAGATGAATCACCTGCTTATCGGTGCCTCGGTGAAAACTAACTGACTAACTAACTAACGAACTAAAGCGCAAACAATCTTACTATACTTTTATGGCAAAGACTTCCACAAAAGGACTAAAAGGTTTGATGGAAATGTTCTGGTTGTGGTTGCTAGCATATTGAGGTTTGCTTTGGTTTGGTTCTCCAGGTCATTTAGTTGATTTATTATTGAGTCGGATGTTTCTTACGTTTAGTTGGTTTTCGCAAATTTTGAGTATGTTTAGATTGGGCTATTGGGTACGTTTCTTTCGCACTCCATTTCTGTGTTGTGAAATTAGTTGTGGAACTCGACAGGGCGTTCTTTGTATGTCTTAGTTGAAAATCTGACTTCATCTTTGAGAAGGCTTATTATAGGTCGTTTGATGTTGTCTAAATGTTCATAGAATCACTAAATTTTGGTGAAGACAATATGATTTTGTGGTAGTCTTGTTTGCTATGCTTACTACGTGTTTCTCTACTTAAAGACTAGACTAAGTGTTTAATGACTTATGACGAGACTATAAAACTAAATCAATGTCTGCTTTCGGGGCCTTGACATTGAGAACAATTTGCTCCCATTTGGGGCAAAACAAGAAAGAAGAATGAAGGGTCTTCTTCACCAAGATCTCTCGGGCGCCGGGCGTTCGGGTACTTCGGGGACCGAAGTATCTGCAGGATGGCCGAGCTGTTAGACGGAAGATAGAAGACTGCCCATCCCTATAAACGCGGCACGTCACTAGTGGTGCGCTGTGATTGGGGCAGCGATAGGACGAGCTGTCATGGAGTAGCCAGCTAATTTTCATGATCCGACATGCTTTGTTTTAGACAATATCTTATGTATCTTTTGTTTTGTGTTATGTTAATGTTTAAAGTAGAATATTAAATGATAAATGTACAAGTGTCATCCTAGGCTTTTAATTTCAGCGTATTTAATAATACAAACTGTACATGATTCGTAAAGTACATACAACGTATGCGATAGTTGTAAATATTTTGTGGTTAGAGAAATATCTGTGAAAACATGAGTAAATATTATTCTGCATTGGAAAGTACATAGCGTGCTCTTCAAAACATTTAACATCTAAATAAAATAACAAGGAAGTCTACCTTTACTGATAAAATGTACTCATCGATTAGACATACATTTTTTATCAATATATTCGACAATTTTTCCAGTTATTAATTTATAAAAAGATCATTACATCGAGCCCTAAATCCGGTAACTTATCAACTCATTAATCAGGTTGTATTGATAACTGTGAGAGACAAAATACAAATGATAAGTAACTATAATGATAGCGATAAGTACTTACCTAATGTAAACAGACAAATGTCTGTGTTTTTAACCGGGTACAGGAAAAGAGGTAAGCAATTTTTATTGGAATTGCACAATAATCGCATTCGATGTAGAATTATTTGTAAAATATGTTCACGCAATAATGATGTTCACTATACAGATTTATGTATTTAAATATCACCATATTTATAAGATCATCGAAATTTTTGACTTACGATTATAAGTTTATTACATACATACATACATATAATCACGTCTTTATCCCTTACGGGGTAGACAGAGCCAAAAGTCGTGTGACTCGAAGGCCACGCTTAGCTAAATAGTGGGCTCTCTGATGGAATGGAGATTCAGGTATAGTGACAGGTTGCCAGCCCATCGCCTATGAGTGGAGGAATCCCCAGTTTACACCCCTTTCCCTCGATTGACTTTTACAATCTGCGCGGGAAGAGAAGTTAATAAGTTTATTTATTTTGTTTATATTTACCAATACTGAAACAAAATTACAAGAGTAAAGAAAAATATAAGAACACACCATTATCACAATATATGATATGATATGATGTAAATAATGTAAATTGTTACCATTATTACAAATACAACGTCAATCTATTATATTGTTATTAGAATAGGTACTTGTTTGGACGTGGATTGTTTTGAATAGTGATTTAAACAGAAAAATATATTAAAAAAAAAACTAGACAGATGAAAGTGATATGTAGAGAAGCGAGAGAGATCTGTAAGAATCGTAAGTGGAAATCTAGTCTTTCATGTATCTATGAAATAAATTACGTAACTTCATGTTTAAAAGAGTTTTAAGTGGTAAAACATCTAAAGGTACTCGTACTAATTAGTTTAGTGATGAACTAGTATACTAATTAAAATAAAATTCCAGTTAAGTAAAGTGTAACAATTTTGGTATTATAATATAAAATTTTATTTGTGAACATGTTTATTTTATTGCACCCGAGCGCGAGCTCGTAGTGCTCTGGGGGTCTAAAAAGGCCACTTTGACAATTCAGAATATGATCCATTTCCCATTTTCTAAATATTTGAAAATGCACCTTATACGAATACTCATAAGATTCATTTTCAAATATTTAGGAATTGGGAAATGGATCATATTCTTAATTGTCAAAGTGGCCTTTTTAGACCCCCTGCTCTCTCTTTTTGACGTTTCCCCCAGTTTCGGAACATAAATTGTCTTTATTAACCGACTTCCCAAAAAAGGAGGAGGTTATATGTTTCGATGTATGTATGTTTTTTTATTGCACTTATAGGTTTATATGCGTACATGAGTATTTTCTTTTTTTACTAGCTATGACCAGCAGATTTACTCCCGTGGGACTTCCAGGCTTTCGATAAATGTGACTATTACACATAGAAAAAGAAATTTCTAATACATACATACATATAATCACGTCTTTATCCCTTACGGGGTAAACAGAGCCAAGAGTTGTGAGACTTGAAGGCTACGCTTAGCTAAATAGTGAGCTCTCAGATGGAATGAAGATTCTGGTATCATCATCATTACAACCGCAAAATATCCACTGCTGGATAAAGGTCTCCCCAAGATAGATTCTGGTATAGATAGTACAAATTTATAAATAGGATATAATTGTATTCAGCTTTATTATATTACTTAGTACAGATTATTCTAGGAACTTTATTATTAAAATAAACACCGAGTTTGCTTTTGCGGTAAATTAAGATAGAATAATCTTGCAAATTGTATATTACAATATTGTTGTAGGTATAATCTAGGTTAAAAGCAAAGCGTACAAAACCCGCGACGTATGCATTTGTAGTAAATATTTTGTTGGACATCTCACAATTAGAAGACCAGATAAATACTTAAAAATACAACAACAAGTTAGTACAAATATTTATTCTCGCTACGAATCAAACCCAGTACTTTACGAGTACCTACTTAGCAGAGTAACGTGAAACGGAAATTGTTGTCCAATAGGATATTTTACGAAGGGCTTAAAAATAAGTTAGGTAGGTACATAAAGTTAGAGATCAAAATTTCTTTATTTCACACAAACATTACATCTACTAAAGGTTGATGTTTTCTTTTAAATAAAGAAAGGTGCTTTAGATAACCTCGCTCTTCTATAAAAATCATTATCTAAATCTAATAAAGTTAGTAATAAGTTATTTTGGAAAAGTGGAAAATGCCTGGAAAAAATTGCGTAAATCCAAATAAACTGTGTGTATTTAATCAACGATTTTACTGTATTTTTGCTAATGAATAATGATTAATTGATTAACTGACCTCCAAACATGAAGATTATTTTATCAGACCAAATGGACGGAGAACAGGCAACCCATTCATAATACTACTAATAGATAAACTTCCAAGATACAGGTCAATCTGAAAAAGATATTTTTTATCATGACCTGAGCCTTGACCGAACCCGGGACCTCTAGGTTCAGCAAGGAGCTTAACCATCGCTAAAATACTGTGCGTGCAATATGTTAAGACACAAGTAAAAGATAGTTAACAGCACATCCTTAGACCAAGTATCCAATTGAGGCAAGCTTCGCGTAACCGTTCGTCGTTCTTAAATGTGAAATTTTACATTATCCTAGTTTTTAAATAGATTTAAAGCAATGGATGAGACTGGCACAGGACCGTAGTAAGTGGCGACAAAAAAGGGAGGCCTATGTCCAGCAGTGGGCTAATATAGGCTGAAAATAGAAAACAGATAGTTTTTAAATGATGGGTCTTTTTACTTTCTTTCCAGCATTGGTAGGTAGGTTGGTTTTAAAACTCTTAAATGGCTTTGCTAAGCCAGGGAAACGGAAAATATCGGATTTTTCGTAAGGGCTCGCGAGGTCTACTGTTCCAACAGAACCTCTAGTATATATGTTGCATCAAAATGGTTGCCACTAAGCAATGTGTGGCAGAACCCACAACGCGTCTTTCGTGGAGACCAAAAAAAGTATATACTTAGTGGAAACGCTGCATATACAATTGCATAGGGCGTTGTCGTATTGACTGTACTGGAATATCAGGTTCCTCGTAATATTCCACTTAAGTACAGTGGATTGACTCATATCACTCGCAATATGCGTGGCTTTGTTTGTAGCACGTGGTCTGGCACGTTGTTGGTGGCACGTGGACGATCTGATGATTACCACTTGATCCTGCACTCCTTTTGTAGGGCTGCAAGAGTTAGGTATAAAAAAAAACACAAAAATTTTTTTCTATCAACAATGAGGGTTTTTCCGAGACCCAAATTGAAAAAAAATTGTTCCAGATGACATCATAGATGGCGCTTAAGTAAAAGCGAGAGAAAAAGTTTTATACAAAAAGGAAAAATTCGCGGGATTGGCATTTAAAAAAAAATAAAACTTAGTAAAAAAAACATCTAAAAAGTATCAATATTGTGATTTGTGAAACTGTCAAACTGTTAGGTGATTTTTTTTGAGCCGGGTTGACAAGAAAAGGCGCACCATATAGGTTCAGCCATTATTACGACTCGGCTTTCATAAAACGCTATCTGTTAAGACTTTATACTGATTTTTTTTCTTAATTTAGCTTTCAGAAAAATCGCTCATTAAAACCTATTTTACGTTTGAATGTCCTTCATTATTCTCGTCTATTTAATTTTATGTTTGGTGTAATGTAATAGATGATTCGATTGTTTTTCTCTCAGAAAAATAATTTGATAGCGTTGAAACAACACTGATATTAATTTATGAAACACGCTGTTTAATAAAGTAATATTGATGATTTTTTTAATAGACTTTCTAAATTTTGATTTAATGATCTTTATTATCAAGACTTTTCGAAAAAAAAAAAAAAATAAGAGTCAGCTGATCCTATTTATCTTGCTTCCTCCATACTCATTACTTTCACTTTATTATACAGTTTTTAACGATAAAGCTTTCACGTTTTTTTCAGTTGTCGTGCACCACTAGTGCCACAAACTATTGTTTTACATTATCATTTTTTACTGTTAAAATAAGCATCATTTTAATTTGACTCTATATACGTTCCGTCAAAAAAGATTTTGTCAGAAATATCCGACGTTGGCGATTAAAGGGTTATAAAGGTTTATTCAGAAAAAAAAACTACAAATTTAATCTTAAAACTACCACTTTTACTAACAAACGGCCTTATTAGGTCAATAAACGCTTCCATGCACGGAATACAAAGTCAAGTGCACGATATCAGTTCAGAATTCTAGGTCAAGTATGAGGGCGCGCCACACAGCATCGAGTTGCGGCATTTTATGATTTTCCACTGAAACATCACTTTTTCTTTAACCGACTGTGGCGATGCTAAAAAGAAGAGTTTTGTTTTGGTTTTATAGCTACTAAACAGTTTCCAATTGCAATGATATGTTGTTAGCACCTCTTTGAGTGAGTATCAAATAAAAGGTACATGTATTCTAATCGTATAAAATTTTTCTGTTCACTTTTCCAAATAGTATCACTTTTTTTTTATAACATAGGGCGGCAGACGAGCAAGCGGGTCACCTGATGGTAAGCGATCACCACTGCCCATGGACTACTGCAACACCAGGGGCATCACAAAAGTGTTGCCGGCCTTTCAAGAAGATGTAGACTCGTTTTTTGAAGGTTCCAATGTCGTATCGGTTCGGGATCACCGCCGCAGGAATTTACTTATGGTTGGGTTGCACCGCCTTCTTTGACAGTACAGTAATTAACCGTACAGGTACGTGGTACTTATATTAATTCTGTGCTACAGGTTAGGCAAAATATGTTTTGTATTAGTTTGTCAAATAGTACGACAAAAGACCAAAAGTAAACGTAAACGCAACTGTTAACTTTGACATTAACCTTAACAAAAACTTCAATTTCGGTGCAACCCAACCTAAAACGTAAACGAATAACAAGACAGCCAACTTTTAATTTCAGTCTGACACAAATTAGGTCGCGTCTAATCTAAAGCGTCGCTAGAACATTGCTCATAACAATTCCGTAGCTAATTCGATGAGCAGTGCAGTGATGGGTTTACGCCGGGAAGAAATACTTTCAGCCCGTTATTTACCAGGCGAAAGCTCATCTTTAGATGGTTTTACGCCGGGCCTTTTATACCAGTTTATTCCCGGGCGTAATTCTTTCTCTGGCGGTGCAGATGTAATCTCGTTATCCTTCGGATGATCCTTGACAGTTTCCTTGACTTGGCGTGGCTTGACGGAAAAATCCTTGGATCTTCGTCTGACCTTGTATGTACGTCATATTGCAAGTTGCTAATCTAATGGCAGTATGTTTCCCTAGTCGGCGGTCCCGGCTAACAAAACAACACATGTAAGTTTCCCTATTTAAAAAAAAGTAATGTCTATTTCTCACGTTGGTTTTAATGAGCGATTATTCTGACAGCTAAATTAAGAAAAAAAAAATCAGTATAAAAAAGTCTCAACAGATGGCGTTTTATTGAAAGCCGAGTCGTAATATAATGGCTGTACCTATATTGTGCGCTTTTTATTGTCAGCCAGAGGCAGAAAAAATCACATAACAGTTTGACAGTTGCACAAATCACAATATTGATACTTTTTAGGTGTTTTATTATTATGTTTTATTTTTTTAAATGCCAATACCGTGCTTGCTTTTTGAATGGTCTCGCCTTTTACTAAGCGCTACCTATGAATTCATCTGGAACTATTTTTTTTAATTTGGATCTCTGAAAATCTCTCATTTTAAGTAGTAATATTTAAATTTACCTTCTTTCCCCTCTCTCTTTTATTAACAAAAAAAGTAGTATTTAGCTCTTGCACAAGCGGATTATGAAAATTTTATTTGGTGTTGACAAACCAAATAATTCAGAGTTTTACTTTTGGGATATGGACACAAAATAAAACTCCGATGTCAACCATGATTGATACCTATATATTTTTTTATAATTTTATTTTGAAAGCAGTAGACTTAAAAAATGCGATAAAATCAAACAAACGAAGACTAGTCTCGCGTAGACTTCTCTATGCAATGACAGCTCTCATAAAACTAAAACTAGATTGTATGGAATTTTATAATAATAAGCAGGCATGGGTCTCACAATTTTCCTTTTTCTACGCTTTTGCAGTCTCTTAAGCAGTCGTGTTTTACTATCGTCAATCTGGGAAAGTTTAATTTTCTTCAAATCTGTTTCTTTTTTTTTCATCATAAAATTGACCAGATCTGAATTTTCGAGCGATGATGTGTAGAGAAACTGTAAAGGTGCATCTTCCGGTATACCATACGAACGGTGTATGATGGTATGTTTGCTGTTTTCTTGTGAAGGGCTCCAGCAGGGTCCAAAGTGGGCCTGCACCAAGTACGGGTTACTCACTCGGGCCAACAGTAGACGCCAGTCGTCTTTGTATGTTTTGCCGTCACTGCCACACACACACATGTTGCATTTGTTCCATTTTATTGGTTCGGGGAATGTGAATGTGTGACGTAAGTACTTATTACTTCCATGGGTGTGACTCATTTGTAGCGGCCATAGAGCAACGACATCTGCGGAGATTTTTTAAAATAAATTAAATTAAGAACATAGTTAGTGTAGTTATTTAAATAGTAGATTGCTTTACTAGGGTCGGATGACATCAATAGCATACGAGATGTCCGAGCGCAGCGAGGGCGGCTATAATCCGAGTATGAATTGATGTCATTCACCCGTAGTAAAGACTCTCCTTTTCATACCCGATACTAAGATCAAATATACACTTCTTTCCGAGTATGAGAAATGGCGCAGCGAGGGCGGCTATAATCCGAGTATGAATTGATGTCATTCACCCGTAGTAAGGACTCTCCTTTTCGTACCCGATACTAAGATCAAATATACATTTCTTTCCGAGTATGAGAAATAAAAATAACTTTTTCTTTCTCATTAAAATCAGTAGTATATACATATTTACCTATAAAAAAAATACTTACATAATTTCCAAAACATGACAGCTCAAACCTAACTAATAAGCAACATTCAAAAGTAAAGTTTCTAATTGGCAGCTCAGCTTCATAATTGTTCATTATGTATTCGTTAATTACTTATTTAGATAGAACGAATGAACCTTTGTCAATAATAATTAGTACATTTAAGCAATTATTGCGTTCTCGAAAATACAAATCTCGAAGAAAATAAAGCGAGCGTTAGAATTGTATTTAAATTGATGAAAACATAATAATAATGTTTAATCAGTTTGTGTTCTTATCTATGAAACAGATGATTTTGTTTCAAAAGTAGAGTTTTCTTTGAAAAATCTTTCAGTCTAAAGAAAGTCGGTTCTTTTTCAAAAAGTAGTAAGGTAAATGCACCAATTATGGACAGTATAAGAAACTTTTTTTCGTTTTTCCTTTATAATTCATACATTTAACAATATACGTTCTCAGGGATTTGGAGGTTAGTAAAGAGTGATATACTTAATAAGTATTTAATGTATAAAATCAGTTTTAAACAAGCTTCAATAAAACATAATTTAAAAACAATACCCTCTGCCAAACTCCATTTATGGACAAGGAAAATCCAGTTATGATCCTCCGATTATGGTCAGTATCCAAATGTGAACAGCTATTTATGGACATTGTTCAACCCAATCCTCATCACCCAGGAGTGCTTAAGGGTTCATCAAGTTAATATAATGAAAATAATTTTTTTTTAGAATTAAAATTCAATTCTAAAAAAGAAATAAGTAAATAATAAGTATATAATAATAAGTAATAAGTCAGATATTCTGTTTTAAAAAATATATTTTTTTTGCCTTTTAGCCACATTTTTTCTCCTTTGCTTACTTCTTCAATTGCATTGGCCATTTGTTCTTTGGTATAAGCTTTTCTAGTCGCCATTTCTACAGTAAAACAAATAAAAATCCTATTAAAAAAATATTGAACCAATTTTGAACACCTAATTATGGACATAACTACTACTATTTAAAAAAAAAATAGTTAAACGAGTATACAAGTGTATGATGTAAAAACAATATGTATGAAAAATACACTTCATGTACATTTGATAAATATTTGGGCACAGAATTAAAAATTAATCAATTTTGTCTGTTGACAAATTTTAAGTCACCAATTTTGGACATCCAATTATGGACATAGTGTTCATAATTGGAAAGAGTCTTAATTTTCAGCTGATTCAAAAAGAAAACGATAGAGGTAAACGAATGTACAACTATAAGATGTTAAAACAATAATTTCGAAAACAACCCCTTTATGGACATTTTGTCCATATTAGGCGTGGCTTAAAAAAAAAATCCAATTATGAACTTCGTTAAATTTAAAAGTCAAAATTCTAATGAGGTGTTTGGTTGAAACGTATATTAAACCTTTTATTATCAGTAATTCAATAAATTATATGTTTTTAGCAACAAAGTTACAAGTGTCATAAAAAAAAGCTAATACATGTACTTACTTGCATCGCAATCCTTATAAGAAAATCTGATTTTGACGCCGAAACACGCCGAGCTAGCAAAAATTTGTTATGGCCGAAAACAAAATGGCTGACAGATGTCAAATATGGTTTAAATTACATCTACAATGTTGGTACTACCGAATGGTGTAGCCGTTCGAAAAAAATAATTTACTGATTTCTTATTTTTCGAGGGAATTTCGAAAACTGTTCATAATGGGTCCGCGTTTATAATAGGTGCATTTACCTTATATGGTGTTAAGGGAAGATCAAGGGGGCCCTAACAATATCTGTTACAGGTCTGTCTCTGGAACCATATTTGGGCCAATTAAAAAATAATAAAAAATAAATTATGCACTGATATTTTTCTTTCTCTCTTCTTTTCTATTTTAAACTTTCTTTCAAACAGATATATACGAAGACCTTGGCTGGATCTCCAGTATAAATCTTTTTTTATCAATATCAATCAATACTTATATAATAAAACTGTAACTGATCTGTCTGATGGACCGCATGGACCCATCGCTTCTACCCCAAAAGGCTCAAAAGTAGCTTGACTCTTGTTAAAAGTTTGCTTGATTAGAAAAAAATATCAAAACTCAAACCCGACAAGCCATCGTAAAACTAAATTGCATTTCCCGCCATTCCTTAATAGAATGTTTCCTCTAACCTCTACGATTTTATTTGCGTTTTATTTTTCATCTGCAACGAGAACGGTCGTTTAAGAATTATTGCGCACTAGCATGATTATGCCGCTAACAAAACGCAGAACGGTGGCGTTTTTTTTTTCACCCCGTGGTTTCGCTCCAAAGGATTTTTGGGATACCTTATTTCTTTATTTATTTCTTTAAAATCAGAACTCACTGCACTGACAGTTGCCCAAGGCGTGCAGTGAGCTATAGTTACATTAATAAATTGATAAATAATGTACACAAACATCTACAAATCGTCTTCCTATGTACTATTCCCGGTATTAGGTATGTACAAATTTCATCAAATTTTGCATGATTGAGTAACAAAGTAATCCAACCTTTCGTAAGTATATACAACAGGTGATCTGTTAATTTACCATACAGTAGTCTCACATAATAGAGAGACCATATATATCCTGTGTAATGCCTCGTCTACGCCATTACCGCACCCCATTTGATCCTTGTTCCGACCGGAGTAATGTTCGTTCTCTAGTTCACACGTTCTTCCGTTCATTCCATTCACTCGACATCTAACAGTGGTTTGCACTACCGGTATCCGAAATGAAAAATAGCGGCTGTTAACGTTATAAAATTGGAGAAATCTGCCAAGAGCGAGACGGATTCAAACTCATACTGAGTTGAAACCTGAAGTATATAAATATTTTTAATTTAATTCTTCAGTTACGGCGTTTTTAATAACAAAGGTTGTACAATAGATGCACTACCGGATTCGGTCTCTTGGTAATTGAAGAGACAAATATACACTTTCGTTAAGTCTTGACAATTTTATTGTGTGTTACTAGCTTTTGCCCGCGGCATCGCTCGCGTTAATCCTTTCTTAGCGGATGCCTACGTCATATAACAAATACCTGCATGCCAAATTTCAGCCCGATCCGTCCAGTGGTTTGGGCTGTGCGTTGATAGATCACTATGTCAGTCAGTCAGTCAGTCATCTTTGAGTTATATTATGTGTTATTATTATACTTTGCTCTCTCTCTCTCATATAGCAAGCTCTTTACACGGAATTTGATGGTTTGAATTTTGAAATAGAGTGTCAAAATAAAATGTGAAAACTAGTTAACTCTATCCGTCAGCCAGTAGCTTTTGCCGCAGTACCTTTGTGACATTCCAATGCAGATACGTCGCGTCACTCTGTGCCAATTTGCGAGGCATCTGTACCGGATTTTCGACTGAACTTTACAGGATTTTTTTTTTTTAGTTCCGCGCTAATAAAATTATTTAATTCAGGTAGCGTAACATTAGTATTGTTGAACTTTCTTCCATGTTGTCCAAAACATGGAATGGACCATATACTTCTCTTCCCGAGTAGATTGTAGAAAAAACAATCAAGGGAATGGGTATAAACTGGAGACATCTATGCGGCAGTATTAGCGATGAATTAGTTGGGTAAGTTGATGTGATATTGGCAATACCTATAAGAAAAAAAAAAATACATTTCCATACATAACAGGAATACCAATGTTCCAGGTAGCTATATATATATATATATCTAAAGAGACAAAACACAGTTTCCATTACTCGTTAAAATACAATTGAAGTCAAAAGTGTTGGATGTATACTCGTTACCCGCAAGTAAATATCGGAATAGACACCAGAACCACGCAAGTCTTAGATGTGTAAATGAACCTTTGATGATTTGAGAATAACCTTAGGGGATTAGTTAAATTTTTAAATTTTTTACGTGATGGTTATACTTGATTATTTTACCTAATCGATTTATACTTATTTTGTAAATAGACGTAAAAGGTATTTAAGATCTCAGTTTATTACATTTTCATGGATTGAAATTTGACACCTTCCAGGAAAGCTTAAATCTGAAACTTGTCATTTTCTTGTATAGTCAATTTACACAAAATTAATCGACCGAGCGAGCGCAGCGAGCGAAGCGTCTCAGTTTCCACTAGCCGAAAATTATTTTGTCTGTCCGGATGTTATCGCCTACAGGTCGCATTTCTGAACCGATTCTTATGAAATTTTGTGAGCAGGTTCGTTAATTTTATAGAATTTTTTAGTCGAGCCAGTTTTTCGAAATTTTATAAAAGATAAAGATAAAGATATATTTATTTGCCAAAAAAAAACAAAATGGCGATAATATATAAAAAAAAAACCTTATATCTCAGCTATTTAAAAAAAAATTCAAAAATGTCATTAGACATTTTTGTTATCCTTATTAAGACGCAACTTTTTTGTATGAACAACATAGTGAAATTTAATAAAACCGCTATAAATCCATATATTAAATTCTTATACGATAGTTCACAAAAAAATCAATAGATGGCGCAGCAAAGCTTTTAATACTCGCAAATTCATTTAAGAGTGACTTGATTTATTGATTAAAATGAGATTGTTTGAATTGCGTGTATTTTTTTAAACTGAGTGCGTTAAACCTCTATCTTGCCTGATGAGAAGCATAGATGAGATCTAGGGTGGTACACGCAAACTGAAAAAAAAGACTCAAGTATTTATTTGGTTAATGGTATTGTATTGTGGATTGCTTTGCTTGGTGGAATTATCTTGAACACTTGAAATAAATCTGATATCAAAAAACTTCATTGTATGATTAGAATCCTTTTAAAAAAAAGTAATATATACGTATATGTATATAATAGATTCGATTTCAAATTGAACTTTCTTTTTTGAACTTTAATTTTGTTGCGCAAATTACATAAATATTCATACCTATAACCAATAGGTCAAACCATGCATTTCTGACGACTGACGACCTCCGTGGCCTAACGGTCATCACGCCAGACGGCCACACCAGAGGTCCCGGGTTCGATCCCCGGTCGGGTCAAGATGGAAAATAATCTTTTTCAGATTGACGTGGGTTTTGGATATTGATCTATACATATATGTATTTGTTATAAAATATAGTATTGTTAAATTAGCATCCCGTAAAGTCTTAAACTTACTCAATCTGTGTGATTTGTCCGTATATATTTATTAATATTATTTCGAGGCGGAAAAGGCAGGTCTCAGTCAATTTTTTTGTGGTATTGACCAACCACAAGAACTTTTTACTTTCTTTCCAGCATTGGTAGGTTGGTTTCAAAACTCTTCTAAGCCAGGGACACGGTAAAATATCGGTTATTTCGTGGAAGGGCTCGCGAGGTCTACTGTTCTCACAGAACCACTAGTTAGTAATCTGCCTGATGTCAAAGTTTTTTTATATACGGACAAATTACACAAATTGAGTTAAAAGTAAGTTGTGATATTGTAGTGATAACTACAGAATTATTTTGAACTTCTAACTGGTTAACCTTGCATATCATATTTTGGGTGAAATAGTTGATATATTGGGATATTATTCCTGTGGCGTATTACCTGCATGATAGGCTCTCGACGCATCACAATAGCAGGCATTCAAATCCATTAGTTTCCAGACAAATTGAATTGGAAAGTGAAACACCGGTACACAAATTTCATATGTTGTTTTTACAATACTTGATAGGAAGACAGGGAGACCCGCACATCAAAACGTTCTCTGAGTCACGCCGAAACCATTGGTAGCAATAACTCGACGCGATTTTGTGTACTTACGGAATTATATCAAAAACTAAACATTCATAACAAAACATTCTATGATTAAATTAGACTGTCAACAAAATCTGCAGAGTTGGACGTCTGACATTGACAGCTGGTGACACACGTTCCGTATCAGTTCTTAACCAACCTTTCTTATCATAAACAAATAAGAAATCATGGCTGGATTCTTGTAGAATTTTAATTATTCTCCTTTAATATCGTCGACTTAGATTATTATAATATTCAACGAATAAATACCTTATTTAAACATTAGTTCTTTTAAAGAATATTAAAAAGTTGGTTTGACGTGCGTCCGAATTAAGCGGAATGGAGCGCGACGAGGCGGAATGTCAAATCGAGTGGCGAGGGATCTTTCTCTTCCTGGGTGGCCACGACGACATGTAACATGTCTTGAGCAATTATTAATTTTTTTGGGGTTTTTTCGCTTTCGCCGCCCCCGGTTCCCCGCCATGGGTATATAGTTTAACCTTTAGTTTTTAAATCCGCGATACGCGCAAGGACACAGGGGATATTTGCCGCCACGAAGTTGTCAGGAGGATGAGCTGTTGATATCCACGTGCCCGCCCGGCATATGAATTGATGCCTCCTGGAGTGTCCCCCATCGCCAGAGGGTGCGGTTTCCCCCGGACCGTGGACCGCATGCCACAGCGCAGGCCCCGTCGTCGGCGACCCCAAGGTGCGACACACGGATCCTAACCTTATTTCCAAAGGCCGCGTCGCCGCCTTCGATCCGATGTCCGTGTGTGGCTCAGCGCAAACCTCGGAAGGTCCAGCCAGCGTCTACTATCTCGCATACAACGGAGCGTCGCAGGAGCGCCGTGCCTCTTTGATGTCGCGACCAGCGCCAGTGCTCGAACCCAACGGATCATAACGGTGGACGGAACGACGTTCTAAGTGCGCACAGACGTTTGTGTACGGAACCTGGCCAGGTACCCTATATTTGGTTTATGTTAATTTTAACTTTTAATTGCGGCAAAGACTTATCAGATTTTGGTATTAGTATAACATGTGCCCGCCCTCAGCGGCTAGTGTGTTTATAGAATAAAATGCTATATTCTATCCCAACCATATTGTATTAATGATATCACCCTGCCCATGACTCCCAGGACCTAAGGCTTACTAGACAAGAGGTCCTTGTACTTCAAAAGTGCGAGGCTCTATCCTGAGCATTACATCCGGCTCTCTCTAAAGTAATTGTTCGTGTATAATCGCACTGCGCAGGGATATTGCCCGTCTTCGCTTCAAATAGTTGGAGACCCCTGCGCACACACCGCCCAACATACACTTTTTATTTTTTTTATTTTTTATACACGACAATGGCGCCCGAACAGGGCGAATTGTAGTGATAACTACAGAATTATTTTGAACTTCTAACTGGTTAACCTTGCATATCATATTTTGGGTGAAATAGTTGATATATTGGGATATTATTCCTGTGGCGTATTACCTGCATGATAGGCTCTCGACGCATCACAATAGCAGGCATTCAAATCCATTAGTTTCCAGACAAATTGAATTGGAAAGTGAAACACCGGTACACAAATTTCATATGTTGTTTTTACAATACTTGATAGGAAGACAGGGAGACCCGCACATCAAAACGTTCTCTGAGTCACGCCGAAACCATTGGTAGCAATAACTCGACGCGATTTTGTGTACTTACGGAATTATATCAAAAACTAAACATTCATAACAAAACATTCTATGATTAAATTAGACTGTCAACAAAATCTGCAGAGTTGGACGTCTGACATTGACAGCTGGTGACACACGTTCCGTATCAGTTCTTAACCAACCTTTTCTTATCATAAACAAATAAGAAATCATGGCTGGATTCTTGTAGAATTTTAATTATTCTCCTTTAATATCGTCGACTTAGATTATTATAATATTCAACGAATAAATACCTTATTTAAACATTAGTTCTTTTAAAGAATATTAAAAGTTGGTTTGACGTGCGTCCGAATTAAGCGGAATGGAGCGCGACGAGGCGGAATGTCAAATCGAGTGGCGAGGGATCTTTCTCTTCCTGGGTGGCCACGACGACATGTAACATGTCTTGAGCAATTATTAATTTTTTTGGGGTTTTTTCGCTTTCGCCGCCCCCGGTTCCCCGCCATGGGTATATAGTTTAACCTTTAGTTTTTAAATCCGCGATACGCGCAAGGACACAGGGGATATTTGCCGCCACGAAGTTGTCAGGAGGATGAGCTGTTGATATCCACGTGCCCGCCCGGCATATGAATTGATGCC
The DNA here is from genome assembly GCA_018467065.1 of Ephestia elutella. Classification (NCBI taxonomy): domain Eukaryota; kingdom Metazoa; phylum Arthropoda; class Insecta; order Lepidoptera; family Pyralidae; genus Ephestia; species Ephestia elutella. The sequence goes on along the minus strand of CM031586.1, from coordinate 14,779,399 downwards.
TCCTGGAGTGTCCCCCCATCGCCAGAGGGTGCGGTTTCCCCGGACCGTGGACCGCATGCCACAGCGCAGGCCCCGTCGTCGGCGACCCCAAGGTGCGACACACGGATCCTAACCTTATTTCCAAAGGCCGCGTCGCCGCCTTCGATCCGATGTCCGTGTGTGGCTCAGCGCAAACCTCGGAAGGTCCAGCCAGCGTCTACTATCTCGCATACAACGGAGCGTCGCAGGAGCGCCGTGCCTCTTTGATGTCGCGACCAGCGCCAGTGCTCGAACCCAACGGATCATAACGGTGGACGGAACGACGTTCTAAGTGCGCACAGACGTTTGTGTACGGAACCTGGCCAGGTACCTTATATTTGGTTTATGTTAATTTTAACTTTTAATTGCGGCAAAGACTTATCAGATTTTGGTATTAGTATAACATGTGCCCGCCCTCAGCGGCTAGTGTGTTTATAGAATAAAATGCTATATTCTATCCCAACCATATTGTATTAATGATATCACCCTGCCCATGACTCCCAGGACCTAAGGCTTACTAGACAAGAGGTCCTTGTACTTCAAAAGTGCGAGGCTCTATCCTGAGCATTACATCCGGCTCTCTCTAAAGTAATTGTTCGTGTATAATCGCACTGCGCAGGGATATTGCCCGTCTTCGCTTCAAATAGTTGGAGACCCCTGCGCACACGCACCAACATACACTTTTTATTTTTTTATTTTTTATACACGACAATATGGGATACTAACTCAACGATACCATGTTACTTTAGGCCACGGAGGTCGTCAGTTAGCTGAAGAGTTTAACTGTTGGTTAGTTTGAACGTGCTCATCTCTGGAACTATCTGTGTATGACACGTTCATGAGGAAGGGTACGCTAATCAGATTCTCAAAGTTCCCACGGAAGCGAACATCGCGGCACACAGCTTATCTTAATATAACTCATCCCGTATTTAAGTCTATTGCTATAAAACTCTGTGCAGTTTATGTATCAGCGATAAAAGCGTAAGGCAGAGTAATTGAACAATAGGGGACCGGCCAAGGTATGAGAATTGTTAAAAATATGTAATTTTATGATAGAATAATTATAATTACACACTTTTTGCGACTTTTCAGCACGAGTTCATGCTCCTGAGCTAATTTATTAGTGTTCAAACTTTTTGGTTTGGTAAGTCCATTTTCTACGCGTGACGTCATATGAATGTACGTTTAGTTAGGGGCGTTTTGGTATCGTCCAAAAATCGCTTAAAAATGTGATTTGTTTTTTGCTATATCTTGGGAAATTCTTTAGTTATTGATGTGATTCTTTTACGGATGATTCTATTATTGTGAGATATTTCAAAGAAGCATCAAAAAAAAAAAGTTGTCCGGTCCCCTATTAAATATACGTGGTGTCGCATATTTACAAAGGATAATCGTTACATTCCCATATTTTGAATAGAAACGCGTCGCAGTATTGCTAACGGACTCTTCTTCTTTATGTGCCTGCTAACCGCTCCCCGGAGCTTCGCTCCCGTGGGAATTTCAGGATAAAAAGTACCATATGTGCTATTCCCGGTATTTTTCTACCCGTATACCAAATTTAATCGAAATCCGTCATGTAGTTTTTGCGTGATTGAGTCATAAACATCCTCACAAATTCACAAATGTTGGCTTGTTCAGAGCCAGTCTGAACAATTGTTCTGATTTGACTCCCGTCCATTCTCAGATGTTCCTCATCTTGCGTCCTCCCACTCTACGCTTTCCGGGAATCCCACCATAATATTTCGACGGAGATGGTATTGTGAGTTTCTCAATATGCGACCAAGGTAAATGATTTTCCTTATTTACATATACAACTTACAAAATGTGCGCGAGTGTGGTATCTCTCCCCAAACCATGGAGCACCTGTTATCCTGTGTCCTAACACCTGCACTCGGGATGTCCTGTTGGCGGCCACCGGTGAGGCTGTGAAAGTGGCAGAACACTTTTCGGGTACAATTTAAATAGATCGTTGGGATGGCATCGACACGCCATGAAGAAGAATACATATGTACCTATATAAAATGTAAAACACACTCTTTACTAACTAGACGTGCCCCTAGGCTTTGCTCCCTTGGATTTTTCGGGTCTCTTGATAGCGTTATAGCCTTTCTCATTAATGTTGCGATCATACTCAAAAATATTTTTTCAAATCCGACTAGTATGTCCAGAGATAGCGCATTCAATCAAACAACCAAATGTTTACTTTATTATATTAGTAAAGAAGACAAGGAATTAATAAATTTTCAGGAAAATGTTCTTTCTTTCGGATGAATTTATTAACGTACTGTTTGATGTTCAAATACATTATTTCGACGAATTGCTAATACTTATTATCTCCACATTTTTTCATAACTTCACATGGATTCTACGGATTGGAGGATTATACGATTTTATTAGGTTGTAGATTTGGATATTAAGGTGTACTAGCAGAAAATCCTCATTGATTACTATTTAATTCTGTTCTGTGAGTAGGGGCAGAGATTAACAAGGATCCTTGTAAAACATTCATGATATGGAACCACTTTCGTAGAGGCCCAAAGGAAATTACCGAAGAAGTGTGACCAGTCGGCCGCTTCTTTATATTTTAATGCCGCTTATTTATTTTGTTCACATAAATGTTATTTCGGAATGAATGTTCAGTTTTTCTTAGTGAATATAATCTAGGATCAAAATTTGATTCTACTTCAGTAAAAAACTAATTTTATTTCATCTCTGTAATCGGGCAAGATTGTGGTCAAGTGCAAACTCAACTCTAATTTAAAAAAAAAAATCTGCTTCAATGAAAGTAAAATTCCTTTTAATGTCGTAAACACACAGGAATTGGCGAGTACTTCTTACTTTTCAGCCTCAAGAATTCTGAAAAGAAAAATACCACTATCAAAAGTAAAGGAAGGTCCATCTGAAACTTCAAGCAACAAGGACTTCCGCCCGTAGGAGTCTGTGTTGCTCTATAATCTGAAAATATGATTATGAACAATCTATGTTTCATCTTCTTCTTTTCCTTTACCTTCATCACTTTTACGTGGGTCGGCATAGTATGTTAATTTCCTCCATTTCGATCTGTCATCGTTTGCCATCTCATTTAATGTTCTCCTACTTATACTCTGAAGCGGTGGTGGCCGAGTGGTAGGGCGCCCGCCTGTGGATGCAAAATCCCAGGTTCGAATCCTGCCCGGGCTATATGAGTTTGTATACCAATCTGACTCATGTTAGTTTTCATCGACCACCACTTGCTTCCGGTGAAGGAAAACATCGTGAGGAAACCTGCACTCTGGATGATGATTATCAGCTAGTGTGTGAAATGGAGAAGGCAATGGCAAACCACTCCATTAAAATTGCCAAGAGAGTCGTTGTGTGTGTTTCATTCCATATAATGACCACGACCCTCAGTCATGAGGAAATACGACTAAAGAGACCTATGCTCTCCCTGACACAATCAATCCATCTTTTCTTGGGTCTCCCTCTATTACTTTGTCCCTTACTCGCATATTATGGGCTCTTCATGTCATATGGTTTTCGTTCCTTCTTAATACATGTTCTTTCTTTGGTCCCCTTTTTAATACATTCCTTGTTAATACATCCATGTTTCATATCCTAACAAATAAGTATTCTTATCTACTCTGAATAAAACTCGTAGATTTATGTTTACAAACCCCTTTTATAATACATGGATCATATTTCTACACTTTATACATGGAAACACAATAGATCACATAAACATTATGTAAAGCTACGCGCACAATACAACCATCACAACCCATCGCTGATGCCGTCTACCACAGACTACTCAAGACTTAAGGGCTTCATGCTTCATTTTGACAGGATATTCTTTTTTTCAAATATTCAGTCAGCTAACACGGCCGTTCCTGACAGCTGAACGTCCTCGTCAGCTTGATCTCCATTAGGTGAAATTAGGTCCTTCTGAGTATGAGAGAAGATCAATATTAATTATCATCCATAGGCAAGGATCCAATGGTCCAATATTTATCATTCCATTGTCAAATTGGTCATTTCAGATCAAAAAGAAAACATTAAGAAACGTTATGACTGTAAATTGTTAATCATCGACTTTTAACATTTGCAACTTAACTTATTTCATTTCAAGGGAAAAGCTCTAAATACTAATTCAGTTATCAATTGAGACAAGACCAGAATATTGAAAACACAACAAACAAGGGACATAAAATCACATTAACATTCTGGAAAGAAAATTGCATTAGCATTCTGGAAAGTAAATCATATTAGTATGCTGAAAAGTAAACAGCATTAACATTCCAGAAAGAAAATCGCATTAGCATGCTGAAAAGTAAATAACATTAACATCCCAGAAATAAAATCATTAGCATGCTGAAAAGGAAATATCATTAACATTCCACAAACAAAATAGTATTAGCATGCTAAAAAGGAAATAGCATTAACATTCTAGATCGAAAATCATATTAGCATGCTGAAAAGTAATTATCATTAACATTCCGAAAATAAAATCATTAGCATGCTAAAAAGGAAATAGCATGAACACTCCACAAACAAAATCGTATTAGCATGATGGAAAGTAAATAGCATTAACAATCTAGATAGAAAAACGTATTAGCATGCTGAAAAGGATAGATCATTAATATTCTAGATGAAAATCATATTAGCATGCTGAAAAGTAAATAACGTTAACATTACAGAAACAAAATCGTATTAGAATGCTGAAAAGGAAATAGCATTAACATTCTAGATAGAAACTCATATTAGCATGCTGAAAAGTAAATAGCGTTAACATTTCAAAAATAAAATTATTAGCATGCTGAAATGGAAATATAACATCAGCATTGACGGAGATACGGATATCAACCGTCAACGACAATGTTATCACATTAATACAAGCGTTAAATAGCTGAAAGAAAATAACATTAGCATTGACAATTTTATATGTCAACGACAATGTTATGACATTAGAGCAGGAAATCAAATAGTGCCACGATGTCAGGGCAGAGGCCACAAGGTCGGGGCCAATGACCACATTGTCGGGGTCAGTGACCACATTGTCGGGGTCAATGAATGCCACATTGTCGGGGCAATGGCTACGATGTCAGAGCCAATAGGTGCCTCAGTGTCGGGGCAATGACCGCAGTGTCGGAGTCAACGGCCACATTGTCGGGGCCAGCAGCTGCTTCCGCTCGTGTCTTCAGCAGCTGCGGGTGCCACATTGTCGGGGCAATGACCACCTTGTCGGGGTCAACGGCCACACTGTCGGGGCCAAGAGCCACCTCCGCCCATGTGTCTTCAGCAGCTCTCTCAGGTCAGCCGGCCAACAGATCGATCTATAACACAGGTACCTTAATATCAATAAATGCTTCAGACTTTTCGTCTTCAGCAACTACGAATGCCACATTGTCAGGGCAACGACCACATTGTCGGGGTCAACGGCTACAGTGTCGGAGCCACGGCTACATTGTCGGAGCCAACAGGTGCCACAAGGTCGGGCAATGACCACATTGTCGGGGTCAACGGCCTCATTGTCGGGGCCACGGCCATATTGTCAGGGCCAGGAGCTGCTTCTGCACCATGTGTTCAGCAGCTGCCTCAGGACAGTTCATCTCGTAGGAGCCAGCCAACCAATCGATCTTGTACCGATGATGTGGCGGCGCGCGCTTGACCTTGTAGGGGCCACACATTCCAGGATACTTCTTCCCAGTGCTTAGGGAACCTTTACTGACCAAAACAAAACTGTCAACAGAAAAAGTAAACAGTTAAGGTTAACAATACGTCATTATGTCGACACAACGACAAATAGCTCGGGCGCTCTTTCTCTTCTTAGAAATCAGTGATATCTCTATCAGGAGGTACATTATCCAAATCTTTATCTAAATCTTAAAAACGAAAACAGTTTCAATGCCCGTCAGTAACTGCTTAGTTAAATTAGAGTGAGCTTCACCAGCCTTTCATAGAAAGTCGAACCTTGAGTAGTTTACCTCAATTTCCAAGAAATTTAAAATAGGAGCCGTTTTCTCCACTCATCTCGCGAATACGCCTTGCATTGCAATGTACTAATAAAAGTAGCTCACCATCCCCAAAAACTGGCGAACTTACCGATATTCGTTAGTTTTGTAATTTCATGGAAGCCCCCAGGCTTTCATGTTCTTACCACTCGGCCTTACTGACCTCAATCAGCTCAAATAATAATAAAGGAGTTTCCAAAATCTTTGCGATTAGTTGTTATCGCCGTATCAAGCCATACATACATAGTATAGCGCTAGACCAAGACGAACAAACAGGATTGCTGATAGTTGGTGCACTTTTGTTGTAATTAAACCGACAAAACCTCAAACATTTCGACTGTAATATTGCATTGGTAGATAACTATTCAAAAATATTAAAATATAAGACATACCAACGTATGTACTACTGAACGTTACGTGATGAATTTATTTCAATTAATAGCACGCATGATGGCTATCAAATAATCACTGCCTTTAAGGTCTCAAACCCCAAAAATAAATCGCAGAACATAATTACATGAAACTTCATAAAATGATTTTTTTAAATCATTATTCATATGTATGTAAGAAACTATATCGAGTTTTAAATGAACAGCGCCATCTATTGACGACTTTAATCCGAAATTAATCCGCCAAAACAACAAAATTTAGTTTCACATTTGTCCGTGATCATGATCAATCGTTGATCACCCAATCTTTCAATCATTTAGTCTTATCATCACAATGTAAGCAATCTACCTCTGCACTCTAAACAAATCACATTCAAACCTTCGTTTGAAATGTAATAATGTTTCGATCTTACTTGAATCAAAGAAAATAGTACACCAACAATCCTGTTCGTACCGTCAACGAACAAACATCACGAAGACCCTATAAGACTTCGTCCATAGTCCTGTACCGACACGCCACGGACGCTGATAGTGGTGGCATGTAGCTTCCAGCGCAAGGTTGTGATGGTTAATTCAAAATCAAACGCATTTAACGGATCCCATCATGTGGTAATATCCGACCACAACTGTTGCAAAAAATATTTGTATGCAACTTTGCATACTACGCATAAATTGATTTTCGTAATAAGTGCATTGTCAATCTCAACTCAACTCACTATCCAACATTTATATTTTTTTAAATATTTTTTTTATTCCAAAATAAGTAACATGAAAAGTGCGCTAAAACTCAAACTAATAAAAAACATAGAAAAAATAAGAACATCGTTCAGCGTAAAACCAATTTTTAAAAAACAATTGAACGCGAATCGCGATGGTCACGATATTTCAAATATTTAAGAAAAACAAAACACGTTCCATTTTCCAAGGAAAAATGATCCGTGATTTGGCGCGGTTTTAATATGAATGATTCGAATCGCACTTCTGATCTTATCTACTCTGAATAAAACTCGTAGATTTATGTTTACAAACCCCTTTTATAATACATGGATCATATTTCTACACTTTATACATGGAAACACAATAGATCACATAAACATTATGTAAGGCTACGCGCACAATACAACCATCACAACCCATTGCTGATACAGTCTTCCACAGACTACTCAAGACTTAAGGGCTTCATGCTTCATCTTGACAAGACATTCTTTTTTTCAAATATTCAGTCAGCTAACAGTATTATAAATGCGAAAGTGAGTTTGTTTATTTATTTGTTTGTTTGTTACCTCTTCACGCTTCATCTACTGAACCAATCTTCCTGAAATTTCGCATACACATAGTTAGAAGTACTGAGAAGGACATAGGGTATCTTTCATCCCGGGAAAAAGTACTGTTCCCGTGGGAAATTCAGGCGGGTGAAGCCGCGGGCAAAAGTTAGTGTCGTGTAAATTCGTTTGCTTAGCATCGCAAGGTGGAAGGTGAAAGCACCCATTTAGTCCGTCTCAATAGGTAGCGTTATTCTGTAACGTCTGGCAGCCAGTCTGTGCAAGCGTCCCAAATTGTTTTTCGATAAACGAATCACCTGTGAAAAACGATTCCGACCACTCAGGAGCAAAGTGCCAGATACCAAATAAACACTGCACTTTATTTCACTGTGTTTTTCTATACTGTATACTAGCTCATGCCTTGATTTCATTCAAATGACGATAACTTTTTTTAATGAACCGACTTTCTTGATACAAGTGTTTTGCTGAGTTAAAACAAAGCAATTGGCGAAAGTTTTTAAGTAAATCAGTTCTGTACTTTCGGAGATAAGCGTGATCATACATACAGACAGACAAAACATTTTTTTTTTACTTTCTATTATTCTTTTTTTTTATGAAAGATGGATTTGCTCTTGACCACAATCTTGCCCGAGGACAGAGATGAGGTCTACGGTGTAGCGAGCTTACCCAGAAGCAGCCTATTCACTCAGGTTTTGAAGAGAGTCAGGTTAAGTGTAAAAGTTAAGTTTTTAAGTGTTCCTCTATCAATTTCAGTCAAAAATACTAAATGTACAGACAAAATTTACTGTCTCATTATATTTCATTGTGATTTTCATATATTGTATATTTTAGAAGAGGTTTGAGTGTAAAGGTTCAAAAGTCACGAGCAATTTGTTTACCCCATAGAAGTAATACGTATCATTCCAGTGCAACAACTATAAAGTAAAAAAAACATTTCTTTTTTTACGTCTGTGACAACAACAAAGAAATCGGCTGAAAATAATAGAATCGGCTGCAACAGCCGATTCTATTATTCTTAGAAATAAAGCTTTCTTTTCTCTGACCACTGTGAATTTTTGGACGTTGCGGGATCTGTGTTTTCTTGCACGAAAAACCTTAGAATTATTTGAGAAAACATATAAAAATGGCTTTTTGATATTATTTAAGTGTATTTTTTTGTTAAAATTAATAGCTGTATGCTTTCCGAACAGGTTAAATAAAAATAAAAGAACGTAAACGTTAGAACTTAATAAGTTCTGTTCCATGATTTACAAGAGATTAGAATAATTACGGGGTTGTTCCATGTTAAATAATAAAAGTTTTTCAGCCCTCATGCCACCACTGTTCAGTCTCATTAGGATCTATTCACAGTGATGTGGAATCTGAGAAGTGTCCTTTATAGAACAAGTTGACATAAGTCTCATCAAGCTTAGATTGCGTTTCATAGAGATTCTATGAATTTACAGTGGTAGCGTTAATTATTTCTAATTTAACCGAGAGAGCAATAGGTAGGTTTTTAATTAGTAAGCAAATAAGTTAGTTTATAATAGCAAAAAATTCAGGTGGTGGCCAAGTGGTAATGACACCCGCCTGAGGTCGGATAGGACCCGGGTTCAAATCTTACCTGTATCACATGAGTTTGTAGACCAATCTGACTCATGTATGGTAGTTTTCTCATAGACCACCACCTTCTTCACCACTTTCGGTGAAGAAAAACATCGTGAGGAAACCTGCACAGCACATTGGCTGAATGTTTAGTTTACTAGTGTAATGGCTACTGCCACTAGATGGCGGTAGTCGTAAAAGTCATCTTCTTCTTCTTGGCGTATCGATGCCATTCCAACGATCAAATTGCTCCCGAAAGTGTTCCGCCACTTTTACGGCCTTATCGGTGGCGGCCATCAGGTCATCCCGAGTGCAGGTGTTAGGGCACAGGGGGCAGGACAACAAATGCTCCATAGTTTGGGGAAAGACACCACACTCGCACACATTTTGTGAGTTAGGTATAAACCCCCACCTAGCCAGGCTGTCTTTACACTGGCCCACTTGGGTTCGCAGCCTATTGAACGTCTTCCAGGTAGGCCAAGGCAGGTCATGGCCAGGAGGTAGTTCCTCTCGCGGGGTGACAAAGTTGGCTACAGCGTGGTCTCTCTCCCAAAGTGTGGATCTAAGTAAAAGTCATGCCAGATGCCTTTAGGCGACTTGAATATAATCTGACACCAGTGTTAGTAATAACACACTCGATAAGAAGAAGAAGCAAAAACTTAGTACGTAATAACTGGTCAGTTCAGGTTTCCTAAGGAAGTTTTCCTTCACTGGACGAAAATGGTAGTCTATCAAACTATATTTATGAGTAAGATTGATCAAAGGAATCGAACCTAGGAACTTTCACTGCAATTACCGCATGTGATGGAATTTATCCTTCATAAGATTAAAAAAAAAGAAATACAAATGTGAATGAAGCCTAATTGTGGCATATAATTTAAACCTTGCCCGGAACAACCCCTTGAGGTACGTCCGCAGTGCACGGGAACTTTCTTTAATCTTCAAAGGCCACAACTTGTGAAAGATCCTTTTGTTTGCTATTTTCCTTTTTCTTAATTAGAACGTAAGAATGCTTCAGTGTTTTTTAATATTAGTACAGGTTTATTTTTAATTAATAATCTAGCGAGCAATAAGTTTTTACGTACAAATCTTATTTTTTGGTACAAAAAGACTGGTGTATTTAAAGCATGATAAAATTCATGTCCATGCAATTAACCAGTAGGTTTCACATCATTCGGAGCTGATCTTGGGCGATATATAGATCAGGTCACACTTAGCATAGTAATGCGTTTTGAATGCATCTGAGATTCTTATAGGATTTTACAGGAAGGATTTAACACAATTTGACACAATATAGGAACCTGTTCTAATTTCGCTTGCACGCTTTGAACCGAACAAATTAACAGATTAAAGCGAATGAAATACGCAATTTTGGAGCCACACTACTCTTTCGTGCCCATAGCCGTCGAGACCTTGGGATGTTGGGGCATGGACGCTAAGCGCCTATTTAGGGAACTCGGGCGCAGAATAACGGACAAATCTAGCGACTCCCGCTCCTGCTCTTTTCTGGTGCAAAGGGTCGCTATTGCCATTCAACGCGGCAACGCGGCCAGCGTTTTGGGCAGCTTTACACCGGAAACTTTAAGGGGCGGGTTCTAATTCTCTTTGACCTCTTTGATGTAATATGTGACATATACATTTTGTAATTTATTAAATAAAAATATTTTTTGAAATTAACAGACTGTAAATAAAAAAAAGAATTAAAAGCTTGTAAAATGAAGTATTTATCTAAAAACGTGACCTAATAAACTTATGGAAGACTTTAATTAATACGTGATTTTGATTTTAATATGTGACTTAATCAAATAAAGGAAACTTTTTAAATTAGATAAAGAACTGGCGCTTCCTAAACAAACAGTGGAGTGAAATTAATTCAGAATAATTCGGAATGGGAGATAATTAGTTTTATAATCCGCCTGTGGAAGTCTCTTTGGGACCATTTGAGTTATTATCTGCGAAAATTCTGTTGTTAAATAATACTCTGAGAAAATTTTGGAATAACATTTTTCAATTGTAAAGACCCCATTTATAATATCGCAATTTTGCTTAGTTGTTTATACGTAATAAAGAAATAATCCTTCTATTTTATCCTTTGATACGGATATGTTATGAGGTGTAATGAAAATAATACAATAAAGTAGGTTCTCAGTTTCCCTGAAAAACCTAGGGGTTAGGCAGACAAGCCGCCACATATGGAGAAATGAAAGATCAATGCACAGACAACCCGGAGTAGATATATGTGACGTAAATGTACGAAGTGGCGACCACGAACCGGAAAACGTAGTGTTGGCAGGCCCCCCACTCGATGGACCGACGACCTGGTGAAGGTCGCGGGATGCGCATGGATGCGGGCAGCGTAGGACCGGTCGTTGTGGAAATCCTTGGGGGAGGCCTTTGTCCAGCAGTGGACGTCTTTCGGCTGAGAGAAACTTTTGAACTTTTGAAAAGACTTTGAAGGAAATAAGAAGTATGGTTACATACACGGCCGGAGCGGAGGGTATCATTTAGCTTAAAGTTTTTCTTTTTACGGATTATTCACCAATAGACCACGCTTGCTTGGCTGACCACACTATCGCCATCACTTTTCCGCATACAGGTGCAGTTGTAGCAGAAAAAGTGTGTGTGTCAATAATATACCTAACTAATACATACAGTATTAGTAGAAAATCTACAAGTTCTTCAAATCAAAATGATTTTGGACTCATGCCTGCCTGATAAATCAACTAAAATTACGGGTTTCCGATTTGTTTTAAAGTAGTCTTTTTTTAATCAGTTAGTTTTAGTTTTTTAATCTTTTTTTTTTTCATTTTTTTTTGGCCTTTGTCCAGCAGTGGACGTCTTTCGGCTGAAAGAGAGAGAGAGAGAGAGTCTTTTTTAATATTAAGATTGAGGTAAACCGCAGGCCTGGATCATGGCAACGCTCAAGTAGGATTAAACCTTCGGCAGCGAAAGTAATTAATTAATTAGATCTGATGTCAGCCTAATTAGACGTCGTGACAAGTATCAAATCACACAGTCGTCGTATCTATACTAATATTATAAATGCGAAAGTTTGGATGTGAGTTTGTGAGTTTGTGAATTTGTGAGTTTGTGAGGATGTTTGTTACTCAATCACGCAAAATCTACTGGACGGATTTCGATGAAATTTGGTACAGAGGTAGATAATGACCTGGAATAGCACATAGGCTACTTTTTATCCCGGGAAAAAGCACTGTTCCCGTGGGAAATTCACGCGGGCGAAGCCGCGGGCAAAAGCTAGTCCTTTATAATTATTAGATACTAGCTGCACTCGTGGAGCAACTCCTGTGGGAATTTCGGGAATAAAGTGTCGTATATGCTATTCCAGATTATAATTATTCTACCCTTAAATGTCATCAAAATCCTCCTAGTAGTTTTTGTGTGACTGACAAACATCTAAACGCACATACTTACTTTTGCATTAATAATATTAGTAGGGCTTTCTACCTAAGTTAATCACGTGGCGTTGTGTTTAACCAAACTAAGCAAGCCTTCATCATTAATTAACTCTCCTAATTGCATGTTAATTACTTGATACTTCGTCGAACAGTTGCTATTGGCAGGTGAAGGCGATTAATCAATATTGTTTTGAAGATAAAAGATAAACTGAATCGTGGAAAATTCGGACTCGCTTTGGATATAGCAAGTTACGCAAAAGAACCCTTTGTGAAGCAGTAAATAAGGTTGGATTTCGTAAATACGCAACTTGATACTATTAAGAATTTCGAGTGTGCCCAGCTTTAGGATTTCAATGACTAATTTTACGTTATAATAGTTTAAAATACACATTTATCATAAATAAGTCTTCAAAATACCATCATCATCCTTACCTTGTCCCTTTTTATGGGGTTGGAGGAATATGTATGTCTTATCATTCTACAGGATGTTTTATAAATCATTGGCATCTTTTCTACTGGTGAAAGTACTCATGAACATGAGCAACTTTTTGTACGGGACCGACTCAATCCGATGGAAAAAAAAAATCTGCTGTTCCATACTATTTTCCAATACCTACTCACCCGAAATGTACTTTCACCAGTAGAAAGGATGCCAATGATTTAAAAAACACCCTGTATAAGCCTCTATCTCCTGTCATACGTACTAACATCAACTCCTAACACTTTCATATCTTCTCTCATGCAGTCCATTCATCTCTTGTTTAGTCTCCGTCTTCCCCTGTAACGATTCACCTAATATTCTTCATATTCAATGTCTTTTTAATTAATAACGTCAAAACAATTTACTAAGTACCTACGAAGTTTATAATAATCACGAAAATAAGTATATACTGTGAACGTATCCATGGTTAATAAGAAAGAAAGCACCTGTCTCTTTCTCACATTAGCAAAATAACCAATACTAAAAAGAGATAGAATTTCTTTTGATGATACGCGTACATCTTCTTATGAGGCCGAAGATTAGATCGCAGGATCTATATAATGCTATATTTATGGTATAGATGAAACGAATTGGAAGCCTTCATTGAAACCGAAACCAATTTTTCTTTGAGGCAAACATGAATAGCAAGCTTTAATTTTCTTTTCCACCACTTCGCCTTATGTATTGATTCGATGCCTTTTTTAAAGGATTTTTAACGTTAAATATCTGAAAGGAAGAAAAAGAATCCCTTATAGAATTTGCGTCTTTCTGCAAAGGTTTTTTACAAATTTAAACTCTAGGAGCTTGATTTTCTTTTTACACGACTGACCAAAAAAGGAGTGTTATGTTTTCAGGGTTCATGTATGTATGTATGTATGTAAGTGTCTTTATTCCACCTTAAGTCCTGAACGGCTTAACAGATTTCGATGTGAGAGGTATTTTTAGATTCCTTGCATTCCTCCGAGTGACATAGGCTATATGACGTCATCATAAAAACAAAATGGCGGATTATATATGTGATAAATAGCAGACCAAAAAAATAAAATTTGATCAATCTTATCGAGTGGGGTATCAAATTGAAGGGCTTTAAAAGGCGATTTCAAAAATGTATATAACTTATATGTTTGTATGTACTTTTTTAGTAAAAACTTGTCAGTCGTGTTTTTTATTTTTAATAATTAGCTTGTTCAAATAGGTATTAGTCAATATATTTTTCTTATATCATCAAATGCGAAATATCTATAGACTCTTAAAAAAAATATTAAATATTTTACGTTTTTACTGTTTGAGGCTCGCAACCCTAAAATAAGAAGATAGGTTCAATACTGTTCATTTCAATGTTTCATTACATTTAAATATTCAAAGCATAAGTTATTTCTTTGAAATATATTGTACCAAAATGATAACAGTATTTACTTATTTAAGAGAACTGTTGTATAATCTGAATTGCAATAAATGTTTTGAATTGAATTGAATTGAATATTTTCTTCCTATCAATTGTTCGATCAAATCTAATGAATAAATTTATTCGACGAACATGATTGAAATCTTTTTATTTGTTAAGACCTATTCAATAGGCTTTCACAAAAGTTATATTTTATCTACAGTTACTGAATATTGACTTCATAAATAATTTTATTTTGCGAAGACACTTATTAAATATCCATTAGCTTGGTAAAAAAGGCAAAAAAAAGGATCAAATTCAAATCATTCAGAAGTTAGTCTATCACGTCAAATTTAAATTATAGAATTTCATAACAATGATTCTCAAAAGCTACAAACTACTAGCACTTTGAAAGTAAAAAGTAAGTAGGTAAGTTCATTCTTTTTTTTTACCAAACGTAAACCAAAGTTATAGATAGAGGGTGCAAAACGTAAATATTTCCATTTTCCAAACAACATTTGTATAATCAGAATAAACTAGCCAGCAAATCGCTAAATCCCTATAAACTTTTACTACCAAGACTTCCTTGGGTAAGTGGTACCATATAACTATACGTTACAACTTGAGGGCTGAACCCCACCATAACGAAAAGGAGATATCTTTTTAGTACGTTAAAAACACTATTGTAAAACCATTAGGACACCATAATAACTTCACGTTATCAGAATCGACACCTATGCCTACTTTGCTACAAACCCTAATCTTTATTCAGAACACGGTAATATGAGACGGGTCTCTAATGATTGTCATAAAAATATTTGTAATAATATAGTTCGAAATAATGTTTTTTCACATAATCATAATTAATATAAATTAAAATTAAAATAATATTTTTTTTAAATAATTTTTTTAACATAATTGTTTTGTAATAAATACAAATTATCATAAACATAAATCATAATATAATTTAATCATAATAGTAATACTCAGAAAAAAAGGTAAGATTTGTTAAGTTTTTGTTTTTTTGTTGTTTATGTTCGCGGCTTAGGGGTGGCCCAAGGGCCACCCCCGCCGCACCCTAACCTATACTAGTGTTTGTGTCAACTTAATGTGAAATAGGTATAATCAAATTTTACATAATGTCTTCAAATGTCATCAACAAAATAAAAGATGAACAAAATAAAAAATAAACTATGTTTATGACAATAATAATTATGACAAATCCATTATGATAAACCATTTTATAAAAAAAAATCTGTATGACAATCTATGATTATGACTACACAAATATTATTACAATAAATATTATTTGAATAAAATATTATGATAAAAAAAAATATGAGAAAGGCTTTATGACAAACCATATTATGATTATTAACCTTATGAGAAATGAAAGGACCCCATATGAGACATGTCTCTACACAACCGTCTCCACTGAATGTAAAGCTGAGACGAGGTGTGCGAATAAAGAAATTCTATTGGTTATTTAAAACCATATAAATTTGCATAATAATAGAACTACAAACGGTATTGCTGTATTATTATATAAGTTGAATTCCATATGTCAGGAAGCTGATGTAGACATATTCCACTGTTCGTTGGAGAAATTCACAGACAAGGCATTGTTATGTGTACCAAGTTTGTAATTTTTCCATATGTTTTTAGCCATGTTGGAGTAGGTTAAGCCTGTAATGACGCGCTGTATAAAATTAAAAAAAAATAATAATAATTATATGACAACTAGCTCTTGCCCGCGGCTATGCGTGAATTTTTAATAATGATAGTTATTTGTTTGTCTCTTGTCTTATCTATGCACCTTTTAATCTTTGGCTATTTCCGTACATTTTTTTTTTAATTCTGCGTAAATCACATATCTTCTCGTCCTTGTATTGCTGGAGTCCAGGCCTGAAAGGATCCTTGCAATTACCCCAGCATATTAAATTAGGCCCTTCTTAAGGGAACAATTAACGTTTTCCTTTAGCATGGATACGGGTGTTAGGTTCAAACCACATACATTCATAAGTGAATTAGTCGAGATATTTTATAAGGCTGTAGACACAATCGTAGGCATTTATTTTTATTTGTTTATTGTATCGTATATGTTTTCTTCCTTATATTGTATGTATGTGTGTGTGTGGTATGGTCTATTTACAGTTTTAAAGTAGACTAGACGATCGACTTACATCAGATAGGTCAGATGTACATACATCCATCGAAGTTTGTAAACTCCGTTTTTTCTTATTATGTAAACAATCTTCACAGTACTTTTTGTAGAAAATAAATCAAATATAAGTTCAAACCTAAACATTTTAATGTAAAACATTTATTAATCACGAAAGTAATTTTCTAAAAAGTCTATTTTAATTTATATTTATGTAATAAGATTGTTTACATAATATGACAGTAGGAAAAAACAGAGTTTAGATCAATCTGACTCATGTAGGTAGTGTCTTTTTCAACGACATCTGAAAGCGACACTGTCGCTAGATGGCCGTATTCGGTCAGATGCGTTTAGGCAACTTGAAAAAAAATCACTAGTATTATCTAAAACACACTCGATAAGAATAACATAATATTATATAGGTATCTAATTAGTTAATTTATAAATAACTAGCTTTCGCCCACGGCTTCGCCCGCGTTAATTTCCCACGGGAACAGTGCTTTTTCCCGGGATGAAAGGTACCCTATGTCCTTCTCCGTACTTCCAGCTAGGTGTATGAGAAATTTCAGGAAGATTGGTTCAGTAGATAAAGCGTGAAGAGGTAACAAACAAACAAACCAACAAACAAACAAACAAACTCACTTTCGCATTTATAATATTAGATAGGATATGTAAGAAATCAACGTTAAATTTTCAAAATAAGCAGCATTTACGCAGTTGTCTGGATGATCTTCTTTGTTTTAAGAAAATCATCTAGATACAAACAGGTACGCTTCAATTTGCGAAGAGAATGATCGTTGAAGAGATCCTCTGGTATTCAGTGAATGCCATTAGGATTCATAATAAATATTTCGCGCAATATACCTCAATGGAGTGGTTGCACTGCAAGCTATAATATTTAGATATTGTTTCATTTTTGTCTTACGAAAGCAAATTGTAGACACAAATTAAATGATTTTCATTTGTTAAAATGGTTTTAGAGTTCCGTATCCCAAAAGGCAAAAACGGTACCCTTATAATATTTTTTTTAAATACTAACAGCTACAATAAGTCCACTATACTGGACATAGGCCACTTCCTCTTCGATTCACGTAAACAATTGGAAGCTACCTGCGTTTCCGTAAACGCAAAATAGTAATACGCAATCTTACGTAGAACTATAATTGTCTAGTCTCAGACTTCTACTATGAGTATGCGAAATTTCACGAAGTTTGTTCAGTAGATAAAGCGTGAAGGGGTAAAACACAAACAAATAAACGAACAAACAAACTCACACTCTCATTTATAATATTAGTTAGGATCTGCAAATAAAATAATCATCAAGAGTCGAAAAAGTCGCACCAGGAAAAGTTGTTCGGAAATCAAAAGCAATTGCACCTTCTGTTTGATTGTTTTTCTACATCCAGAAATAGCTTTCCACAACTTATGATTATATTATCGCGTTGCTTTTGAAGTGAGATTGCCTTATTTACATTCCATGGAGAGCAATACTGCGGCGAAATTTCGCCTACCACATTTCGAATTTCATAAACTTTTTCAATAACCGCGCTTTGAGTGGCTTTCAAATGTTTTTTTCTCGATTCGTTGGTTCTGAATAATACGTAGGCTTAATTGATTTTGATTACGGCTTTGTTTACTATAAAACTTTTAGGGCTCAAAAGGTATAAAGGAACCTTTATGGATACACTTTATTGGTAGTCTGACCGTCTGTCAAGACCCTCGAAATTCATATCAGGAATTTCAAGGGTCTACGAACTGAATCAGCTATGAAAAAATAAACTTACCTGTACGTACAAACAATCAAAAGATATGACCGAAGAAGAAGCACTTTTCTATATATATATAACTCAAAAGTGACTGACTGACTGACATAGTGATCTATCAACGCACAGCCTAAACCACTGGACGGATCGGGCTGAAATTTGGCATGCAGGTAGATATTATGACGTAGGCATCCGCTAAGAAAGTATTAACGCGAGCGAAGCCGCGGGCAAAAGCTAGTTCATATATAAAGCAATTTTATTTTTTTCTTCGGGTTCTGTAGATTTTTCCAATCATTCAAGGAAATTTTACTTTTATTTAGTAAGATGGAACACAATCAAGTACGACATGTTTCCGATATAATGACAAGTAAATTTCCGCCAGGTAAACAGAGAGTTTAGAGTTTATGTCAAAGATTGAACTGAAATTACTTGTCTAATGCAGAAATAACCACATCGAGCTCAAACAGAATACAGCGAATTTAGTTATCAAACAAAACGACAGAGCATAATATCAAATTAATTATTAAGAACCTTAATCTCCTTTTGTTTTTATACCACCGTTGTCCCCTGCTTAGCAAAGGTTTCCCCATTTGCATATGATAATCAACTTATTCATAAAAAGTAATAAGCCTAATCTTTTGAAATTATCTTTTCTTTTAATTTTTTTGAGAGGAGGACGAGAAACGAGACAAAATGTAATTATTGTGATTAAACCAGGTTAAGTAAGCGTTCGGCATAAAGCAACACGGACTTCCGCGCGCGGAAGTCCTTGTTGCTCAAATGCGTTCGGAGAATTATGAGTATCAGACTTTTTAAGACCTGGTCGCGGGTTCAAATCCTGCTCGCATGGAATTTTTTTTTCACCATATCTTATTTCTATATGAGAGTACTTTAGTAGTAATATTGCATCTGAGATGCTCAAAAATCCAAAAAATAAATATCAGACTTTTTGCCTGTCCCCAACAAACACGATTTATCGAGAGTCACGGACTAAACGTATTTTAACTAAAATAGGTTTAGCAAACGTTCTTTAATTATTATAAACTAGCTGTTACCCGCGGCTTCGCCCGCGTGAATTTCACTTAGATAAAAAATCCAACCAAACAGTAGTAACCTTACACCTGTAAAAAATTCAGCCATTTATTCCGTGTCCCAAGGGAATGAATTCGTATGGTATAGTCGATCACTTTTATCTTGTTTCGCCTTTAGGGGTTGAATATCCAAAATTACTTTCTTAGTGCTCACTTACGCAATATAACGAACCTTTTTGCAAAATTTCAAGGTACTATGTTCAATTGTTCAGTAGTTTCGTCTCTGCGTTGATTTCCCAATCTTTTTTATTTATACGGTTTTACGCCTTTAGGGGTACAACTTTCAAAAACCAAAGATTGCATCGTTATATGTTATGAACCAAGAACGTAAATGTAAGGTTTCATACGTCTCGCGTCAAAAATGGCGAAGTTTCATACAAATTTGAACCATATTTTTAACCCCTTAGAGGTTGAATTTAAAAAATCCTTCCTTAGTGCTCACCTATGCTATACAATAAACCAATATGCAAAATTTCAAGTAAATACTTTCAGTAGTTTCGTCTCTGCGGTGATCGCAAAAATCAGTCATTAACGATTTTATATATACAGATGACAAAAATTTCATTAACAAATTTAAGGGTAAAATTTGCAAAAATCAGTTAATGCATCGTTATATTGTATTAACCAAGACCGTAAAAGATTGTAAACGTAAGGTTTTATAAGTCTCGCTTCAAAATTGGCGAATTTTCATACAAACTTCCAACCCCTTTTTTACCACCTAGGGTTGAATTTCCAAAATTCCTTTCTTAGTGCTCACTTACGCTATATGACGAACTTCTGTGAAAAATTTCAAGGTACTACGTTCAGCGGTTTTGTCTCTGCGTTGATTTCCCAATCTGTTTTATTTATACGGTTTTACGCCTTTAGGGGTACAACTTTCAAAAAACCAATGATTGCGTCGTTATATGTTATGAACCAAAAACGTAAATGTGAGGTTTCATACGTCTCGCGTCGAAAATGGCGAAGTTTCACTTTGAACCCCATTTTTAACCCCTTAGGGGTTGAATTTCCAAAATTCCTTCCGTAGTGCTCACCTGTGCTGTACAATAAACCAATATGCAAAATTTCAAGTCAAAACGTTCAGTAGTTTCGTCTCTGCGGTGATCGCAAAAATCAGTCATTAACGATTTTATATATACAGATTAGACGGCAATGACGAATTTATCTAAGATTCGTAGTCAAAGTACTATTAGTTTGCTAGTCCCTAGTTAGGACACTACAATGAAAATAAAAAAAAACTTCCTTTCGGGATTGCTCCCATTAAAGCCTGAAGAATCCAGTAAACATTATGGTCCAATCAAAATTTTGGCGTTGAGTAAAAAGTTATTAACAATCGTTTAAGTGTTAAAAACTCAATTAGGTTCAGCTTTAGATGATAATCGTGATTGAGTTTCCAAAAGTACTTATCTAAAGAATAATTTGGCAATAATTTATTTACCCCGCTGCTCTTGCGAACTTTTCTTATTTTTAAGGCTTTAAACACTGCTCAAGTTATCTTAAAACACGATTTAAATTTCGTAAATGCTAGTCATTATGCACTTAGAGCACTTTAATCTCAGATAAAATTAAAACTTTTACAGCCTATCACAAAATGGCTAATTAAAAAAAAATACAGCCGACTTGATAAACTCCTCTTTTTGGTTTTTGAAATCGGTTAAAAACATTTGTAAGAAATTTAATAGAAAAAAATGACATTGAAAGAAAGAAAGAAAGAAAGAAAAAATGTTTATTTGATTCAAAAATACATATTCCATGAACACAGAACAAAGGGTAGATATACCAAAATGGTCTCCACTCAGCATATGTCGTGGTGTGAACCACGACGCTGGTCTTCCGTGGATTTCATAAAATAAAAAATAAAAAATGAGAAACAATAAAAAAAAAATTGTCAAGTACCATCCTAATCCTAACTAATATTATAAAAGTGAAAGTGAGTTTGTTTGTTTGTTGGTTTGTTTGTTACCTCTTCACGCTTTATCTACTGAACCAATCATTTTGAAATTTGGCATACACATAGTTAGAAGTACGGAGAAGGACATAGGGTACCTTTTATCCCGGGAAAAGGCACGGTTCCCGTGGGAAATTCACGCGGCCGAAGCCGCGGGCGAAAGCTAGTGAAGATGTGTTCAGAAGATGTTTAGCAAGTTTTTACGTTTCTTTGAGCATCAGTTTGCTATAATATAATTAAATTACCTAATTTTTTGCTATATTTGGAACATACTTACCTACTTGTATAATGTTAGTTCGAACTTGCACAAAAACTAATATTAGGACTTTAACTTTCGAGTTAAAGTTTTGTGAACTAACGTATACTATTATTCGTATATATATCCACAAAGCAAGCAAAATCTTTTCTATAGGGACTACTTAATAGACTACGATGCTTGATAGCACTAGAATATTGGCATCATAGGAACAGCACGTCTCACCATTGAGTCAAAAGGCTTGACCGCAGAAATAGCAATCTGCAGCGTCTCAGAAATCGGAATGCTGTGACACAACTAGAAATGGCTTTTGCTGTAATTTATTTTACAATAAATGTTTTTCTGAAGCTTTTTAAAGACATCGTGTACCTACGTATACATACACTATACATAAATCCAAACGGAATTTCGATTCAATTGTATGTGAGTTGCGACTAATGTTATGTGACGTCAAAATAAATATTTTTTGTTTTGAGCAGATTACTGAAGAGCAAGAGAGCTCTTCTATGATCTTATAATTCCGATTTCTATGCTTGAGACACTCAAAAGGCTTTATTTAGATGACATTCTGATTGGGATGTTGGATTTTGATGAGGTTCTACTGTAGATATCCGTATTTTTTAATTTCACATAGGTACCTACTATCTATTCCAAATTTCCCAGGGTCTAAAACGACCATTTTGACAAACCTAAATCTCCATTTCATCAATAAGTTCACTATTCAGCTAAGCATGGCCTTTAAGTCTCACGAATCTAGGCTCTGTCTACCCCGTAAGGAATCAAAATGTAATACTGTATCTGTAGCCGCACCTTCCATATAAAACACGATATTTTATCTTCATAATCTCTTTTTAATCATAAAGATTAATTATTGCCATTACACATATCCTTAGGCAGACTCGCCTAACTGACGTGCGGGACAGTAGAGGATGTGCTTCATTTGCTAGTGGAGTCTGAAAGCAATTAACACGAGAGGCAGTTACTAATGAACAGCTTAAATATGAATATGTGGGATGTAGGTGGTTTACAACGTTTGCTGCCGCATCCATCTTCGGATGCAGCGGTTAAAATTTATCACCTGGCAGCGGCTGCGTGACAATAACTGTCTCCGTATGCCAATATAGGTTAGAATACGATAAGGCTGATATGTTTATAAAACCAAAGCTCTACAAAAAAAGATTTAAAAAAACACGTATCCTTAACCTGAACAAACATTAGACCGAAAATGCTCATCGGCAGGTTCCAGTTTCACTGTTATCTCAATTTCCGAATCATAACACAACGCTGACTTCACAATCACGAGAAGGTATTCACGATTTTCATTTATTGTTACCGAAACTTCAGAGTAGATTAGTATACGGATACTGCGATATTTAAAATCCTCATTATTAATTTATTTTGTTTGTTTAAAACTTTATTGGAAAAAGTACAAAAATTATGTACTAATGTGGACTTAACGCATGCATTCTCCACAAGTCAACCATTAGACCAACCAAACAGTAAGATTAACATTATGTCGATTTAATTTAAAATTCTTAGCCACATTTATATGTTTACAATTGCATACTTCAAAAATTGTAAATGAAAAAGAATAAACAGTTTAAGTAAGGAATAAATAAGTATTATAGGTTTAAGAAAAGAAATAGTATTTACCGAATACTATTTGAATGTCTGTATTACATTGCAACGCATTTAACCGGCTGTCAAAGAGAAATACATGCTCATTAGCACCATTTCGAAAACCACGTAGCTAAATAAGAAGAAATAAATTAAGTAAGACTGCTCTGCTCACAAACCGAAGTAAATACATATGTGTTCCTAGACATAATTGCACTTATATCTAACTTATTTATGAGCAAGTTATTGCTATAGTAATTGTATTACTATAAGAATTGAAATGTATTGTAATAAATATATTCCGCGTAATTTGGTTCTTGGACTCCAATCTCCTCTGTGGAAACCATTTGTGACAAATTATGACTGCGATTCAACGCTTTTGCGTACCAGTCGGAATTTATTTCAGTGTTAGATTAAAAATATGAAAGACCCGACGGTTTAAATTATAAAGGTAGGGAGAGAATGGATTTTCTACTGAATTTAAACACACCACAAATGCTGGATATAAGTATTTACCTACAATAAAGTAAATATATCTCCTGCTAGGTATATTATCTTTATATACTTATTTATTTGCTGTAACCGAGATATGAACGATTTAGTAACCAGTATTTCATAAAAAAAAAATTAAAAGCCAAATGAAAAAAATTTTTCAAAGAGGCCAACACTACTTAGTGCAGTGTTCCGGATTTGTAGGCTACTAGAAAAATTACAACGAGTTACTTATTTCAGGAAAAAATAAACCAGCTACGGGAAAATCAAATTCCAGAGGAAATTTCTACAAGTGTTCTAGCGACTGCCAGCCAGCACCTAACATCTATTTGTCTGTGACGAAAGAGAATAGACATAGAGGGTAAATGTCAACTTTTTTATGTTTTTTTTTTCTATCAAGTGACCAAAAGGCACCAGGTGACGAATCTATTATTCCAGGGGACGAGTAGGTACATCCATATCCATACTATACTATAATACTATACTATATACTATATTACTATATAATATTATAAATGCGAATGTTTGGATGTGAGTTTGTGAGTTTGTGAATTTGTGAGTTTGTGAGTTTGTGAGGATGTTTGTTACTCAATCACGCAAAATCTACTGAACGGATTTCGATGAAATTTGGTACAGAGGTAGATAATGACCTGGAATAGCACATAGGCTACTTTTTATCCCGGGAAAAAGCACTGTTCCCGTGGGAAATTCACGCGGGCGAAGCCGCGGGCAAAAGCTAGTTTAAAATAAATTTAAATTGATTAGTATCCTGTCTCGGGACGAGTGGGTACCTTTATAGGGGTCGATTTTGCAACTTTTATTCCAGGGGACGAATTTTAGGGTACGAGTGGGCACCGACTCGCCTCTATGCTGCAGTAAGTACCGTTTTTGCATCTGATAACGTTAGTTCACTTTTAAGCGACGATGTCGGTTCTCTTTGCGCATTTTATTTTAAGTTATTGCTAAGTAGATAAACAGGCAGGCCTAATGGAAAGCGGTCACCGTAGCCTATCGCCGCCAGGGGTGTCACTCGCCCGTTGCAATCTCTGAATAATTATTCTACTCATGGTCTCTATAAATTATTCATAAGCTTATAGGTAAAGTAAATACTTTTACCCAATAAAGTTATCAACCCTAAACGCCGACATTAAATCCCAGTTACTTATATAAAAGCGATTTTGTATCGTCCGATTGGGTGCTTCTAATGAGATTCAGGTCCAAGGAACCTTTCTGATCCCAAGGGTCCATAAATAAAAGGTGAAAGAGATTTTTTCGCCCCTCCTACTCACGTTACAAATTAAGTTTCCGAAAAGAACCTTAGGGGACGCAGCGGAAAGGGATTTTAAATGAGATTGTTTTAGACGCTCGTTTAATTTATGGCTTTGGAAGATAGCTATGGTCAGTTTTTTGGCTGGCTGCTCATTTTATTTCCTATCATTTTTTGTTTATGATAGATAGATAGATAAAATAATTTTTTTGATGCTACAAACACACACGTATAAAGAATAGAAGTACACGAAACATTAAAACAAGAAAAGAAAAAGAAAACATGGATAGGATAACACATATTCCATAAATGTGTGAGTTGCAGCAAAACAAATAGGTCATGGCTCAGTGGAATTATTGCCCGTACAGCAATACACTGATTTTCAGCCATGACCTAGAGGTGCGAGTGCGAACCTAATGTGAGATGAAACAGGTTGAGTAAGTACTTACAGGCTCTATGCGTGATTTTAATAATAATTTGTCCAAATAGGTAGTAGTTTAGTTTAGTTTATCCTAATATTAGAATCATCCCGGGGCGCAGCTATTTTCGTTATCCCAAATATGATTTCTGGTAGTTGTGCGTCGAAATGGTACTTAATTGCTTTGTTTTTTAATTTCATTTGTTTCTAAAGGTCATGAAAATGCTTGTTCGGGAACAACCAGCAGGAAGCGAGGCCGAAGGCCGAGCTTCCTGCGGTTGGGCCTATATATATAAAGCTACAATACCACTCACTCACTGACTCACTGACATAATTAGTTTGTTCTACGGAACTCACAACTGGGAAAAAGTAATGATGGGGAAGTGTGGAGAGGGGTGAGGAGGCACCGGGAAAAATACGAAAGTGGAACTTGGAGCAGTTCCGGACTGATAGGGGGTACTGCCCGCGGAAACCATAATAGATAAGTGGGGGGTGCTCGACCAAATGTCATAGAGAACCCTGGGCAACGACCACAGCCGGCGGTAGTCTATGGTTTTTTTGACTTTTTTTTTTCTCCATACTAAATTTTGTTTTCTCATACAAACTTTACTGGGGATTTTGGGGGGGAAAACGGACTCGTAGACTTTTACTGTCATAGACAATATCGTAGAGGGTGACCGTGGGACCCTCAACTGACAGGTGTTTTTTTTTTTTTTTTTTTTAACGGAGGCCGAGCTGCGTCCAGGCGAGGCCGAAGGCCGAGCTCCGTCTCGTGCGAAAAGAATTGGGCGAGGCCGCAGGCCGAGCCATCCTCTTTTATGGATGACCTCTTCATTTCATCCCGAACCCCCAGTAACCGCGGCAAGCGAGGCCGAAGGCCGAGCTGCGTTTAAAACGAAGGCTGGGGGGGGCAGGAGCGAGGCCGAAGGCCGAGCTCCCCCCCCCAGCCGCGCAAGCGAGGCCGGAGGCCGAAGCTTGCGCCCGCGAGGCCGCAGGCCGAGCTGCGTCCAGGCGAGGCCGAAGGCCGAGCTCCGTCTCGTGCGATAAGAATTGGGCGAGGCCGAAGGCCGAGCCATTCATGGATGACGTGATGACGACAACTCATACCTCGAGTCACCAGCCGGGGAGCCGAGGCCGAAGGCCGAGGCTCCGCGGCAAGCGAGGCCGCAGGCCGAGCTGCGGATATGAATCCGAGGGGCGAGGCGAGGCCGGAGGCCGAGCCCCTCTTCCAGCCGGGGCAAGCGAGGCCGAAGGTCGAGCTTGCGCCGCCAGCGATGCCGTAGGCAGAGCTGCGTTTTAACAGCAAAGAGCAAAAGCCAGAGCAGCCTTTCGGCTCTTCACCTAATCCCAACCGACAACATTTCTTTGTAGATGACTTTTTCATAATTTCCCTAAAGATTTTCAACCTTTTGCAACTGCTTTTTTTAAACTGCCCTGCAAAGCACGCGAGGTGCTTGCACCTCGCGCAGCACGCGACATCTAGTTTTCTATATAAGGAGTGTAAAACATAGAGGTAACATTGCGTGCAATAACAGTTATATATACTATCCTAGTAGTGCCATGGAAGTAATAGGGTAAGTACCTATTACTTCCATGAGTACTACTATTATTATGAGTACTATCTTGAGGGATTTTCCGAGACCTAAATAAATAAAAAATAGTTCCAAATGACTTCATAGATGGCGCTTCATAAAAGGCGAGAGAAAAAGTTCCATACAAAAAGCAAAAATTCACGGGATTGGCATTAAAAAAAAAAACTTAGTAAAAAAAAAACAACTAAAAAGTATCAATATTGTGATTTGTGCAACTGTCAAACTGTTAGGTGATTTTTTTTCTGCCTCCGGTTGACAAGAAAAAGCTCACCATATAGGTTCAGGCATTATTACGACTCGGCTTTCATAAAACGCTATCTGTTGAGACTTTTTTATACTGATTTTTTTTTCTTAATTTAGCTGTCAGAAAATCGCTCATTCCATATGAGTAGGAAGCGCGCACCTCCTTCGCTACCCTTTCTATTTCTATGATTAATTCAATGAGTATTGCAGTCCCACGTGCTGCGGTTTTAAATATGTATAATTGTAATAATATTCCATAATGTTTTCGAAAAATAAACCTACTTTATATTTCAAAGACATTATCGGACAATAAATACTTTGTTCCGCATAATATATTAAAAATTCAATTCAGCGGAAACCCAAATAAATCCACAAAAGCCAGAATTGGTAAAGCTAAATCTAATATTGTAAGTTGTAAAGAACATTGTTTAAATGTTGTTTTATTTATCCAAAGAAATATGGCGCTAAGAATAATAATTCTATTATTATTCTTGGCGCCATTTATAAAGCATTTTATTTGTGTAGAATTTGTTGTCAAATATATAGAAAAAATAGAAAATCTCAGACTTTAAAAATCAATGTTTGAAATGCATTTTTTTAAAGAGTAGTTATCTAACTGTACTAAAAAATTAGAAGTATGTTTTTATCCCGAAAATTCTATAAAAGAGAACATATATAATATCTTTATTTAAAAATGTAACCCCATGTGTGTGTATAATACATGCAGAGTAAAGGAGGCAAGCTCAAAGTCATTTCTCATGAACTTTGTACGGCAATGGTAAGTGCTTTGGAGTATAATTTTAAAGTTAGACATTAATTACTAACTAGCTATCTACTAAACTGTTTCTGTAATATGAGAAGTTGTCTGTTTGTCCGTCTTATTATTTTTTTATAATATGTCAAAATATAAAAAATATTATTTATATTTTGACATATGCGGTAACTACCGCATCTTGAGTGCATAAAAATCCAAAAAACTTATCCTATTTTGCTTTAAATCAGTCATATTGATAAAAAGTAACTGTAGTAGAATAGAAATAGTAAAGATATGCATGCAGATTGCTAATATCAAGCAATTTATCTAAAATATATAATATATAAAAATGTAAAATATATAAAAAGCATTTTATCTAAAATATATAATTAGCTGAAATTTTGGCAAGAAATAAAATAAAATCATTAAAAAATTTAATTTGACAGACATCTTCTTATATATCAATCGGACCGGAGATGGTATATGTGTTCAGCACAGAAATCGACAAAAAATTACATTTGTCTGTTCGTTCAAATTTGTCATAAATTGGCTAGATTTGTAATTTATTGCCATATTAATTTAATAACGTAGGAGAACTAAAGTAACCGACATAGCCCGCAGAATCGCGAAACTTAAGTGGCAGTGGGCAGGGCACATAGCTCGTAGAACAGATAGCCGTTGGGGCAGAAAAGTTCTCGAGTGGCGACCACGAACCGGAAAACGTTGTATTGGCAGGCCTCCCACTCAGTGGACCGACGACCTGGTGAAGGTCGCGGGGTGCGCATGGATGCGGGCAGCGCAGGACCGGTCGTTATGAAAATCCTTGGGGGAGGCCTTTGTCCAGTAGTGGACGTCTTTCGTCTGAGAGAGAATTTAAGTACAAGAAATAAATATTTACTCGGCAGATGCAAGAGTCTACACCTAGTCTCCGAAACCAAGTTAAGTGCCTTAATTAAGTTGAAAATACTTTTAACGTGAATATACGTCCAGTCGTAATGGCTCTGCTTTGAAATTTTATATTAGCGGGTACTTAGTGCAACAATTTTTCATCATATTGTAGCCATTATGTCTTTATATCTATTTGGAGGGGTAGACCTATAGTAAATTGTATTTTCTAAACCGATCTTACGATCACAAAATAAGAAATTTTAAAAATTTATATCAGACTAGCTTTTGCCCGCGGCTTCGCCCGCGTGAATTTCCCACGGGAACAGTACTTTTTCCCGGGATGAATGATACCCTATGTTCTTCTCAGTACTTCTAACTATGTGTATACGAAGTTTCAAGAAGATTGGTTCAGGAGATAAAGCGTGAAGTGGTAACAAACAAACAAACTCACTTTCGCATTTATAATATTAGTTAGATTTCTAAGGTAGAGTTAATCGTGAATTAACGCTTTATTATTCCATTCCATTGTAGTACCATATCACATGAGTAGTTAAAAGGGTACATATTAAGATATCCATATGACAAGCCATACGATATGAATACCGTGAGTAGCACATCGGGTACTTTTTATCCTGAAATTCCCACGGCTAGTATTAAGGACATACCCAATCAGGATTTTCCGAAAACGTACTGTCTTTAAACGTCAAGTGTGAACCATAGGTTAGAAGTACTGAAGCAGGAAAAATATCCTGTAAAGAGAAAAATACTAAACTAGAATTATATCGAATCAAATTACAAATAAAATAAATAAGACTAGATAAAAAAAAAAACATAATCCTGTTTTTTTTCCTTTATCGTCGAAAATCACCGTAATTTAAGCGAAAACAGTAGCATTTTTTTAAAGAAAATAAAGACTAAGTACAATTATTTAAAACGATTTTGGCTTATTTTTTAAAATATATTTAGTGTTTTATCACAATTAAAAGAAAACCTCTAAAATAATTACCCTAAGAGCCTGACGAAAACTCGCTAGCAAAAACACAAATTATAGAAAATTCGAAAAGTAACCTTATTGTGTCTGCTTTAAGGCGGAGCTTACGTACCGCCCCTCACCCCCTCTGATTAGCCTTGGGTAGCACCTTAAATAAAGTTTCTGCATGCGGATTTATAAGGAGTCATTCCGAAATGATACCTATGAGACAATATACTCGTACTATGATTATATTTTTAGTTTAGTTAGTAGTACTCGTAGATAGTTAGAAAAAGAGCCTTCTTTGAAGGCCAAGTTTCAATCTGATTTCTATACATACATAGAATCACGTCTTTGTCCCTTACAGAGTAGACAGAGCCAAGAGTCGTAAAGCTCGAAGGCCATGCTTAGCTGAATAGTGGTGATTTCTATAAGGATAAGTAAATAGTAAAATTGAATTAATTTAGAAAAAAAATATCAATTATTTTAAATGGCCCGACTGCTGGGGCACTAGTCTTCCTCATAGATAAGGAGGATGTAGTATGTGCAATGCCAGGATTATCACACTTTCATATCCTTGTCCGATGTTCTGAAAGACCTACGCGAAGCGGTGGTGGCCGAGTGGTAGGGCGTCCGCCTGTGGATACAAAATCCCAGGTTCGAATTGAAAACCACTTGCTTCCGGTGAAGGAAAACATCGTGAGGAAACCTGCACTCTGGTTGATGATTATCAGCTAGTGTGTGAAATGGAGAAGGCAATGGCAAACCACTCCATAAAAAAATGCCATGAGAGTCGTTGTGTGTGTTTCATTCCATATAATGACCACGACCCTCAGTCATGAGAAAATACGACTAAAGAGAGAGAGAGAAAGACCTACGGAGCCTCAGAGCTGACAACTGGCGAGACCTGGGGCCCTATTTTTGAAAGTGTGATTCACCAAAAAAGCGTGAGCCGAATGATTTTTCATTCGATATACATTATTCCGTATTTTTAAATTGTCTATGTCGAATAATTCGTAACGAGTGGTCTAGACCATTCGTTTTCGTATGATTCGGTAGTCGAACGATTTTTACGTCAAAATCATGAATGACATAGACAACCGGATACGGATATAGATGGAGTCTATTAGAAATTAATTTTTGCGTTCCGTTTAATGCTTACGTTCTCTTTGATTGAAAATTTACGAACATTTTTTTTACAATTCGTTACCGATTCGGTTTTCGTTGCGTAGAATTGAGCAGAAATTATTTCTCGCATTATTTTCATGTCACTGGCAACATTGCTAGACGAGTGATTTCAAAAATACGGCTTTTATGTTTTTAGTGACATAGTAGGACGAGTGCGACATAATAGTCTATTCGTTTTCGGCGGTATGTCATATTTTCAAAAATAGGGATGACGCCTTTTTTTGCGGTCTTGCACCAGGGCGTCATCTCGTGTCAGTGGCCAAGATCCACCTCGGGTCGCTGCGCCGCAGTAGTAAGTAGGTAAGTAAGCAAATCATTATAATAATATAAATACGACAGTGTGGATTTTCTTTTTCGTTCAATTACATTAGAAATGCTGCATGAAATTCGTGGAAATTTGGTACCTATTCAGTGAAAATACGTGAATGTAAAAACTGTCCAAATTTTTTTGTAAATTAAAAACGTGGAAATCAGGATACATTTGGTTAGGATAACATTTTTCGTGGAATTTAAATTTTTAAACCTGAATACATGGTATCTGTTAGCATTCACAGAAATAGGAATCCTAACTAATATTATAAATGCGAAAGTAAGTTTGTTTGTTTGTTTGTTAGACGCTTTATCTACTGAACCAATCTTCCTGAAATTTCGCATACACATAGAAGTACTGAGAAGGACATAGGGTACCTTTCATACCGGAAAAAGCACTGTTCCCGTGGGAAATGCACGCGGGCGAAAGCCAGTAATTTAATACATATGAAAATGCCATATGTTGTTTTCCAAATGAAAATTAATGTCGGTCGGCGACTAAGGATGTGCTCCGTGATGCGGTGCAGTTGGTTGACGCAAGAGTGTTTTGCGCGGAAACCCATCTGCTCGTTGGGCAGGAGGTTCAGGGACTCGGTGTAGTCCCTGAGTCGTCTCGAGATTATTCTCTCGTATATCTTCCCAATGCAACTGAGTAAGCTGATTGGTCGATATGAGGTGGGATTTTTCAGGTCTTTGCCTGGTTTGGGGATACCTATGACTGTTGCTTGTTTCCAGGCGTCTGGAAATGTGCAATTTGCTAGGCAAGCATTGAAGATGCTTACTAGCAGAAGTAACAGGGTCTGGGGTAGGCTCTTTAGAAGGCCGTTGGAGATCCCGTCAGCTCCAGGAGCTTTGCGGGGGCGTAGGGACTTGATGATCGACTCGACTTCGTCGATCGTGGTAGGAGTGAGTGGGAATTCGGGAGGAGCCGCTGCAGAGGCTGTTAGGCTCTCTACATGCGACTCGATTTCCCATAGGTGGTCTGGGTCGACTGGCTCACGACTAGAAGAGCATTGGCTCTCCAGGCTGTCTGCTAGGCAGTCAGCTTTTTCGTCATCATCGAAAGCGATGGAGCCGTCCGTGCGAGTGAGTGGAGGGGTCGAAGCTACAGTGTCGCATTTGAGAGCTCGTGCTACACGCCAATAGGCAGTGTGCGACGGTTTCATCTCTGCGAGGAGGTCACCCCACTGTTCGTCCCTGAGTTCTTTCATGCGCTCCCTGACTCTACGTTGCAGATAGCGCATGTGAGAACGGGCCTCATCAGTTGGGTAGAGGTCGTGCAGTCTGGTCGCGGCGTTCTTTTCCGTCATCAAATTCCGCATGTCTTCAGGCAGCTCCATTCTGTGGTTAGGATCCACAGATGGGACCTGCCTGGAGCAACCCTGGAGGGCTGATTGCAGATGATTTGTGAGGGAAGAGATGGCCAAGTCTGTTTCGTCTTTGGATTGGATCCTATCGGGAATTGCGTTCAAGTCGGCTGAGGGCTGGTCGAGTACTCTTGCGAGTTTCTTCCAGACCGTTACCGTTCTTGTATGCACTGTCCTTCCGTTGTCAGTTTGTCCTAGTTGGAGTAAGACGGGTCGGTGGTCAGAATCAAGTTCTGAGTGGACTTCGATTGAACAAACCTGAAGGGCTATGTTCTTGAGTAGTGCTATGTCAATGACGCTGGGAGTGTGACCTGCGGTGGTCGGGTAGCGAGTTGCACTCAGGGGAGCTACAACGTCAAAGTCCAGGGACTCTTCGAGTCGCACTAGGGTATTGCCGTTGGTCGAGTTGGAAATCGAACGCCACCTGGTGTGCTTGCTGTTTAGATCGCCAGCCAGAATGGTGGCGTGTCCCATAGCGAATAGGGCTTCTAGGTCACTACCAAGTAGAGTTCTAGTAGGCCTGAGGTAGACGGAGGCGATGTTGATCTGCGGATGGCCGGTCATCGCGATGCGTATGATGGAGCATTCCAAGTTCGTGAGAGCTGGGGGATCGAGGGAGGAGCAGTGCAGAGACCTTTTGTAATAGATTAGGGTCCCTCCGAGGGGGTCCCTATTCTATCATTGCGGACTAAGTTGTAATTGGCAATGCGCGGGTCGCGGTGGAATGGTTTGAGGAAGGTCTCTTGCACCAAGAGGATGTCCACCTGGTGTTCGGTAAGGTATTGAGTGATCTCTACCTTCTTTTCACGAATGCCATTGGCATTGAAAAATGCCAAGGTCAACGATCGGGGTTTGTTCCTCTGATTCAGACTACCCATTATGGTTGCGTTTGGAGGTTTTGGGGGATCATAACCGATTGGATCTTGCGGATCTCATTACGGTAGCGCATTGCTACCTTTATACGTTCGGCGAAGTCATCGCCAGCCTGGATTAGAGCGTTCCCGATTTCCTCGACCATATCGATGTCGAGGGAAACGATTACGCTCAGTCCGAACTCGAACGCCTGACTTCCGGCTGACGCGCGGTTGCTTGACCCTGAGGGTGCAGGCAGAGCCGCGGGAGAGCTTTCGATCTGGCGATCGTGTTTTGGCGTGGCGGCGGGTTTGACCGCTGCAGCATAGTTTGCCGGAGCCTGAGGGGGTTGGGCGAGGGACTGGGGTTGGGAGTGAGGCTGATGGCCTCTTCCCAATGGGAGGGAACGCCGCTGAGTCGGCGGTGTCTGGGACGGTGGCCCTAGTGGCCGCGGGTGCCGTTGGCCTACGCCTGGCACCAGTGGAGTTTGCGGTCGTAGCCTGTTTTGGCTTGCTCTTTGGAGCCTTCGGGCACCCGCGCCAATTGGCAGGGTGGCCCGAGCCCCCGCAGAGCACGCACTCAGACTCGCCCGGAGACTCCCTGGTGCGCTCGCAGTCGCGTGTGGGATGGTCTCCCAGGCACTTGACGCAGCGTGGCTTGGCATGACAGTTTCGGGCCGAATGGCCGTAGTACTGGCAGTTGTGACACTGCCCGATTTGTCCCCGCTTGTAGGGAGCTTCTACGGAGAAGCCAGTGAGACCTGCGACGGTCTTCACTTTGAAGATCCCTTTCCCTTCCGGGGATTTGTCCAGGATGACGTGTACCATATCGTATGGTACACGTGGGTTGCGACCCTGATACATCCGGTGGACTTCCCGGACAGGGAGATTTTGGGATCGAAGGGACTCCAGGACGTACTCAGTGGAGATGTCCTGGGGGATGCGCCTGATGACGGCGCGAAGGACGCGATCCTCCTCAAGCGTGAATGAGTGCCAAGGCACATTCCGCTCGTTTAGGATCGATGTGAGCGACTTGTAGTCGGGGACGGACTGGAGTGTGACTCGGATGCCGATGTCACACTTGTGAGCTTTCGTATAGTAAATACGACGCTCCTGAAGGGTTTTAGATAGCGACTCCCAAGATTTGGGGTCGGTGATGATGACCGGAGGCGGGGCCTTCGGCTTATGGATGGGTGCCGCTGCAGCGGTCGCGGGTTTGCCTTGAGGAGGCGGATTTGCCTTCCCTTCGGCGGTTTTCACCGCTTTGGGAGGTGGCATCGCTTTGTCCGACTGGGATTTGCGGTCTCGGGTTCCTCTACAGGGAGGATACCATATCGGTTTGGTAACGCGGTCGCGGTCGGGATCGGTTGGGGGAGGCGAGGCTGGTATTTCCTCGAAGTGGAGGGGGGCAAATCTTGTTTGCCTTGAGGACCTGGCCAGAGAATCTGGCCATATGTCGGGCTCAAAAGGTTGAGCAGAGTCTGCCAGTTAGGCGGGTCGGTGGGGGGCTTGCCATTTTAGTGGCAGCGTGAGGGGGGGTAAGCCCGGGGGGTGCACCCGGGTTACCTAAACCTTGCCTCCCGCCGGGTGTAGGCGGGTGGCGTTTTCCTATGTCCCCTACTGCGTGATGTCTGTGTGGGTCTGTTGCCAACCTTGTTCGGGCAAACAGGTGTGTCCCTAACACTTAACTACCTAACCGATACCCGGGGTTGACTAGGGAAGCCCCCAAGGCCAGTGGTCCCGGGCCCAGCCTGTAATCTTGCCCGACACCCTGAAGGGGTGAAAGGGCTAGTGCCAGGGTCCGCACTACCTTCAGCGACCAACCAGCTCGGTGGCGTTCGTTAGAAAGCCGACCAATTTGCTCGCTAAAGGGCCCCAACTAAATGTGAGGACTTCGTCCGCACTAAAGGCGTGCGGGAACACGCGAAACAGGGCCGCCCTGAGAAGGGCGATTGCACACGTTCTCTCCCGGGAGATCACGAGTGGATCGGGGGGGGGGGGAGTGTTCCCGAAACCAGCGTGCACAAGTGCACACCGAATTCCAAGAATTCCCCAGACGCTTAGCGTTAGTAGACAGAGACCCTGACTGATGTCCACAGAATTCAAGACCAATATGTGTGTGATAAATCACCCACTGTGAGGCCGAGAGCTCCGCTTTCAAGCAGCCCGAATACACTGACCGCAAACGATCGGCGCTTCCAGAGAGTCCTCCTTTGGCGTGAGAGCGTGCCGCGACAACACGTCTGCACACCTCGAGAGCACAAACCGGAATTTTTTCATCATCATCGCGCGTGTGCGATTCCATAGCGCCGCCGCGAGACGAAGATCTACATGTCTGCGTCCAACGGCCGTCGCTGCATTAATGAGCGCGCAAAGCCGACGCGCGTGTTTTTATGTAACGGCTCCAGGATCCCGTGCTGTGATTGGTCAATAGCATCACTTGTACTTTGTAAATATTTAAATTGTATATAAAATAATGTAAGTTATTTATCAATATATTCTGCTATCTACTTTCACTGCTATTAATCTTTCATTTCTCTCAAAAACGACGAGTCTACACTACCATCTCCCTACAGTGTGTTGCCTAATTGACTAGGCTACTGTGTTCGGAAGTATCATTATAATTTAAAACGTAAACAAATACGTCTTCACCTCAACTACTGTGAAAAATTTCTATCACAAATCAACATTATTTACACAATTGAATAGACTATGTTGCATTAAAAAAATTAAACATAGATCTTACCTACTTGAATAATTTCATATATTACAGATAAACATTATTAACATAGTTAAATAGATTATAACATTTTTTGTTCTGTTTCTGAATAATCATCATATTAAAACTTACCAACAACTCACTCGAAGGCAAAGCATCGTCGTGCAGTCTTGTTATATTTAAAGTTCAATTGAAACATTTCTCTTCAAAATGCAGGGAACAAATATAAATATGTTTGGTTGTAACATCCAAATTTTCGATTCCAATTGTATCCAGCCACTGTTCTTTTCTTTCTTTACATGTTGGCAATCTAAAATCATAAAAAAGAAACCGACTATAGGTATACCTTATAATAAATATTATAAGCTGTCTCAAGTTTTTTTTTTAAAACACAATGTTATAAATACCGCGTCGCAACCGTCAACAGTCCCATTTGCTGCCCGACGGTCCTGCGATAAGCGTCTCCGAGCTTGGTGATATCGATTTTCTTTATTTTTGCAAGTCACTAATAATTTGTTGTGTAATTATTTTGTTAGTAATTTTTGTTTTGAAAATATAACGATCTTTGGTTTTGTGATAACGTTTTTTTTTAAATTAATTCCACTCTGATTGCTAAAATCAGAAGTGGGATAAAGAACGCATTTGCCCACTAACTTGTTATTTCTGGCTTGCATATTTTTTTTATTTTTCATCTTGAAAATTTTGACGGTGTTTTGTTTTTTTTTTGGTTACTTTGTTTTGTGTGTTAAAATGGTGCGAACAAAATCGCGTACCCGCAAACGGGGTTATAAAAGACGCTTCTCGCAGGATTCGCTGGATAGCAGCGATTCATCTCGATATGATAGGCGTAGTCGACGTCGTCGTCGAAATTCGCGCAGTATTTCGCGTCATTCGAGTGAACGTGATCTGTATTATCGAGATCGTGATAGGCGGAGTATTTCGCGTGTTTCTAGTCGGGAACGTTATAGAAGCGCCTCGCGTGATGAAACTCGAGTTAGCCGACGCGATAGGCTGCGTTATAGATCGCGTAATAGGAAAAGCCGCGTATCACGTAGTGTTTCACGTGTGAG
Source organism: Ephestia elutella (assembly GCA_018467065.1). Classification (NCBI taxonomy): domain Eukaryota; kingdom Metazoa; phylum Arthropoda; class Insecta; order Lepidoptera; family Pyralidae; genus Ephestia; species Ephestia elutella. The sequence goes on along the minus strand of CM031586.1, from coordinate 14,741,893 downwards.
ATCGCAACATAAACGCGATGAAGGTAGGTCGCGATCTCGTTCGCCTGCCGCGGCTAGAAAATCGGGAAATACGCTACGAGAACAACTACCCGCGGATAGATCGTGTACCCCGCCGTTGTCCTCATATTTTGTACCTGCTCGCGCGCAGTCTAGTGAGTTAGCGGCTCCGGTTTCTGAGGTATCTACTCTCGCGCATGCTTTGATGGAGGCTATTAAGAGTGTGCAGCCTATAAAATCGCAACATTATTACGTGTCTAATTTTGATCCGTCGTTGCACAACATCGAAGCATGGAGTGAGGAAGTGGATCGCGCCAGAGACTTAAATGGTTGGAATGACCAAGAATGTTTGTCACGCGTTGCCTCGTGCCTCAAGGGAGACGCAAAGATTTGGCTGAGTGAATGGGTGACGAATGATAGAACGTGGTCGAACTTTAAAAAGGAGTTCAAATCACTCTGTCCTAATAAATTGGACTACGCAAATATTTTGTTTGACGCCATGAACGCTACTTCGAACAAGTACTCAACATTCGCGGAATATGCTCGCCGAACTTTATTACGTCTCAGAGTAGTCCAAGGTATTAGTGATGAGTTGCGAACGCTTATAGTTATTCGCGGTATAGATAACGCCCAGGTACGGGCAGCTGCCGCTAATGCAGATCTGACTCCTGATAATCTTGTGTCGTTCTTATCCATATATACGCAGCCCAGCAGTGGAAAACATGCGAGCACTGCTTCTAGTACCAATAATAAACAGCTGTCGAATAAGTCACGATTTGACACGAAATGTTTTAATTGCGGCCGACGTGGGCACCTTAGTCGTGAGTGTAAATTTCCTAAAACTAAATCTACCTCCAACACACAACCATCTACTAGCGGTACAAACAGCAGTACAATCACTTGTACATTTTTGCAAAAAGGCGGGACATACCGAGGAAAAGTGCTTCGCGAAGGCACGTTCTGAGAATCGTAACCCTCGGAACGTTAACTTCTGCTCCCATCCTTCAGATGTTGCAGTAAACAAGGACATTGTTACGGCAGTTGTAAATGGTATACCGGTTGATGTTTTGATTGATAGCGGTGCCCTCGGTGTGTCTCTCATTTCGTCCGATGTACTTAAGCATATTTCATGTCAACCTAAGCTGAGGCGTTGTGTGTTAAAGGGCATTAGCGATAAGGAAATAGTTGCCACCTCGTACGTTACTCTTACGATAGAATTTTGCGGAATATCAATCGAGGCTGACTTGGTAGTGGTCCCAACTAAGTTTATGAATTGGCCAATTGTAATAGGCACAGATGTACTAAATCGTGATGGGATAACTTACGTGCGAACGAAAGATAGGCAGTATCTTACTCATTCCTCAAAAGTCTTAGTCCAAGTTAATTCTGTATGGTCCGATGATGACCTGAAGGTCAACACACCGCTTATGGGAGATGAGTTAGAAGCGCTTATGTCTGTGATACGAGAGTTTGCGGATTTTTTGATTGCGGGTACAGCTGCAACTACTGTTAAAACCGGTGAGATGGAAATAAAACTAACCAGTGATACCCCGGTCGTTTATCGTCCGTACAAGCTCTCTTATCAAGAAAAGCTTAAAGTCAGAGAAATTACTAATGATCTTTTAGAGAAAGGGGTTATTAGGCGGTCTAAGTCTGAATATGCCAGTCCTATAATACTTGTTAAGAAACGCGATGGGTCCGATAGACTTTGTGTTGACTTTCGTGGTTTAAATCGGTTGACTGTTAAGGATCGATACCCTCTCCCACTTATCGACGACCAAATAGATAGACTAGGCGGTTATAAGTACTTCTCAAGCCTTGACATGGCGACTGGTTTTCACCAGATTCCCCTTAAAGAGAGTAGTATTCATCTTACTGGGTTCGTAACACCCGAAGATCATTTTGAGTACGTAAAAATGCCCTATGGTCTGGCCAATTCGCCGATTGTCTACCAGCGTATAATCAATGACACTTTGCGTGATCACATCAATGAAGGAAATGTACTGGTGTACGTTGATGACGTGTTGATTCTTAGTAATTCAGTTAGTGACGGGATTGTGTTATTGCGCAGAGTGCTGGCTACTCTAACCCAAGCCGGTTTCTCTATAAACCTCCGGAAATGCTCGTTTCTTGTTATCGAAGTTGAGTATTTGGGCAGGTTGGTAAGTAGAGGTCAGGTCAGGCCGAGTCCTCGGAAGGTGGAAGCCTTGGCTCTTACTTCACCACCTGAAAACGTGAAGCAAGTCCGCCAATTTCTCGGCTTGGCTGGCTACTTCAGACGGTATATTAGAGATTACGCTAGAAAAACTGCTCCTATTGCACATTTAACTCGCAAAAATGTCAGCTTCTATTGGTCGGAAGAATGCGAGGCTATTCGTCAAGATCTAATTAAACAACTGACGAACGAGCCAATCCTCGCTATCTTCGACCCTCGGCTTCCAACCGAGGTCCACACAGATGCAAGTAGCGCAGGCTATGGTGGAATCCTGTTGCAAGTGCACCCCGATGGAAAGAAACACGTCGTGGCGTATTTCAGTCGAGTAACTCAAGGTGCTGAGTGTAAATATCACTCATACGAGCTCGAGACACTTGCAGTGGTGAAAGCGCTTCAGAACTTTCGACATTACTTGGTGGGTATAAAGTTTCTTATTGTTACGGACTGCAACGCTCTTAAGTCAACGGAGCGAAAAAAACTTACTACCTCGAGTTGCACGGTGGTGGATCTACCTACAAGACTTCGAGTTCACCATCGAATACAGAAAGGGAGTTCTGATGCCACATGCCGACTATTTGAGCCGCAATCCAGTCCCCAACGTCAATCAGATAAGTAGACCTCGTAACTGGGCCCAAATTGCGCAAGCAGCTGACAACGAAACCCAAGATTTAGTCCAGAAGCTCCAAGATGGTAGACTCGACCCAACTCAATATGTAGTTCAAGCTGACGTCCTGTATTATAAGTACACGCCGGTGGGTGAGCAGTCAAGGCTATTGTGCTATGTTCCAAAGGGTCATCGCCTTAGTCTCTTAAGGATCTTTCATGATGAGCACGAACACATTGGCTCTGAGAAGACACTGGACTTGATATTGAAGCACTTTTGGTTTCCCGGGCTCAAACAATTTGTAAGTAAATATGTGGCTCACTGTTTAGTATGCATTTCTTATAAACGAGTCCCACGGGCCCCACTTCAGAACATCACTTCGTGGAATAAACCAGATGTTCCATTCAACACCGTGCATATGGATGCTCTGGGTCCTCTTCCAGCATCGGAGGGATACAAGTTTGTACTTTTGATCGTAGACGCCTTTTCTAAACTTTGCCTACTTTACCCGATGGCCAGACAAGATGCTGTGGAACTAAAACGCGTGGTTACGGGAGCGGTCTCACTATTTGGCGTACCCAAGCTTGTGGTTACTGACAAAGGGCGTATGTTTGAATCCAGAGATTTTGTAAACTGGATTAATGACTTGGGCTGTGAGCTGCATTACATAACTCCGGAGATGCACCACGCTAATGGACAAGTGGAGCGGTACGTGAGAACGGTTCTTAATATGTTACGCATACAGGTGAACCATAAGGGTGCATCTTGGCCAAGCACGCTGTGGAAGTTGCAACTGGTGTTGAACATCACAAAGCAGAAAACTACACAGGTGTCTCCGCTGGCTCTACTCGTAGGGGCAGAGGCTACTACTCCTATTATTCCCGCGTTGGTACGTGACGTCGCAGTAGGAGGTTCCTCGCCTAATCGAGAGGCCTTGTGTGAAATCACCAGAGGCCGAGCACGCCAGCTGTTAAAAGATAACCAGGCCAAGCAGGACGCTTATGTCAATAAACACCGCCACGAACCTCGGTCCTTCAATGTGGATGATCATGTGTTCGTAATAAAATTTTCTCAGTCGACAGGAAAATTGGATTCCGGTATGCGCGGGCCATATAAAGTGGTCAAGGCGCTGCCGAGTGGGCGGTACGAGCTCCGCTTGCTGAGCGGTGGCTATGGCAAGACTACGCAGGCTGCGGCGCAATACATGGTGCCGTGGCGAGGCGAGTGGTGCCCTGAGACATGTGCCGCATTTTTTGATAGTAAGTTGGCTGGGTACCTATTGACGTTCGTCGTCTTTAAGGTAAGGGTGCGGGTGCTAGTATCCCTAGTCACTCTGGCGTTCGTCGCCCTTGGCGTGTGTCGCTGCACCCTGCGTTCGTCGCCCCAAGCTTGTGTTGCCACATAGGTAGTTCTGAATGAAATACCTATGGCCTGTAACGTGTGTCGTCAGGCGGGCAGAATGCGTGTGTCGCAATGCGTGTGTCGCAATGCGTGTGTCGCAAAGCGTGTGTCGCAAAGCGTTTGTTGCAATGCGTGTGTCGCATTAACTCGAGTCGAAGATATGTTAATAGCGCTGGATAATAACAGATGAAAAAATAACTTTCTAAAAGTTATTTAAATGGCCAACACTGGTTTGTATACTTATGAGACGTCTCCTGTTCTATTTAATGTGATGATGTATACGAGGTTAAATTTATGTTGCTAATGTACTTTGTGTGATATGGACTTGTAAGACGAAGTATAAACTGACTGAATGTATATGAGTGGAGAGTGATGAATCATGTGTAAGGATGAATGCTTTTACTAATAGTTTGAACTATTTGTAATAAAATGTGTATTTTCAGACGAAGGAGACAATAATGACCAAACTTCTCCTGCAGCACCGGCATCCATAGCTGGACCCTCGATGCCATCACTGGACGTAGACTTGGAGGATGACACGTCGGTCCTGAATACGGTTCCCTCCATTGGAACCAATGGAAGCCTGGATGTCGAGGGCGACATTCGGTCAGGAGAGGCCGTATAAGCTGTCTCAAGTTTTTTTTTTAAACACAATGTTATAAATACCGCGTCGCAACCGTCAACAGTCCCATTTGCTGCCCGACGGTCCTGCGATAAGCGTCTCCGAGCTTGGTGATATCGATTTTCTTTATTTTTGCAAGTCACTAATAATTTGTTGTGTAATTATTTTGTTAGTAATTTTTGTTTTGAAAATATAACGATCTTTGGTTTTGTGATAACGTTTTTTTTTAAATTAATTCCACTCTGATTGCTAAAACTATTATTACATAAATCTCAATAGAATAAAGTAAATCACAATTCATTCATCTATCGGTATGTTGTGATATTTGTTTGAGGATGACGAACCACATCACTATTTACAATAAGGTGACGAATGATTTTCTTAAAAAAACACTTTTAACAGAAAATGATTATAAAAAAGCTAGTTAATCTTTGTAAACTTTCTCACAAATAGCAAAATCTTATAAAATATTATAAATCTATCCATATATTTTATATATCTTGTACTAACCTGTGCAATGTTATATTAGGATGTTTTTCGCTGGTTTTCATGCGGCACTCTAACACAGTGCACCTAACCATAATGAATTTAGTACTATGCAGTTTCGAACACTATAAACAAGCACAAAAATTCGCCTAACAACACAAAATTTTCTTCAAAACTCGGAAACAAACAAATCGCAATGACAACTTACGTACTTGTTTTAACAGGAACAAAACATGGCGACCGGCCGCATTTCTACTGTTTGCTAAAGCTTGTCATGCCGAGTCTATATTACTCTATAGTCTAAGAGACATCCAACATCAATCTGAAAAACTCATTTTCCATCTTGACCTGACCGGGGATCGCACCCGGGACCCCCTGGCTCAAAGGCAAGGTCTTTACCACTGTGCCACGAAAGTCGTGTTGTCAAATTAAATCTACATATCCTACGCATAGGGCGGGCGCTTTATAGAAACGAGGCGTTAAATCATAGAGCTAGCAAAAAAAAAATTTTATTTTATTTAGAGGCATTGACAGCTGAGGAAGCGGGATGACAGATATGGTTTTTACCTATGTTGGTGAAGGACAGGTAATATCTTCTGTGAATCCAATTTTCAGTAGACTTTGACAATCGAAGCTTAATTTGGAACTGATATTGTATTGTAAACAAACCTTATAAGTTAATTTATTCCCTTATTATTATAGATAAGCTTTTTAAAGTTTCATCGAGTCAAAATGGTGTAGTGTTGTGTTCTGAATTGTGATTCATCTTCTAATAGAAATGCCAATCAATACTCTTTTCACAAGTAAATTTTGTTTACAATAGTTGAATTTCAGTGAGCTTGTTCTGTTGATATACATCGATATGTTCGTCTCAATGATGTATTTTTCGTGTATTGTATTGTTTTCTTGTAAGAAAATGTATCATCGCATATTAAAAAGAACTATTTAAGAAAATATTGAGTATCGAAATATTGGCATTTTTCGAGGCAATTGCTAGGGTAGGACCAGTACCGGAGGTATAATTATCGATAAAAATTCAAAACAACGTTTTCGGTTCAATATATAACTGAAAACTAAACTCCATTTATTCTTACCAGTCCTATCATGTAAGCAATCTTACCATGTCTTTTTATGATTTTACAACAATATAAATTAAAATAGACTTTTTAGGAAATTACTTTCGTGGATTAACCACGTTGCACAAATGTTTTACTTTAGAATGTTTAGGTTAGAACTAATATTTGATTTATTTTCAACAAAATTCAACAAAAAGTACTGTGAAGATTGTTTACATGATAGGACTGGTAAGAATAAATGGATTTTAGTTCGAAACTTAGAAAAGGTTTAATTATCGTCAAGTATATTTTGCAAACAATATTTTTCTTAGCTAAATACATACTTCTGATTACTATTACTTCTTCTTCTACGCCACTGATCGGCCACACTTGGCTTAAAATAATTAAAAATGCAACTTGGATAATGCAACCAAATGAAGGATCTCGTATATGTAGTCGACACTTCGACAACAACGACTTTTACATTGCTGGTGGCAAGATACGATTAAGAAAATCCGCTATACGAACTAAGTTTATAACTAACTTTCATGCCCTAGGGTAACTTCCTAGTCCTAATAGGACAAGCGGCCAAATAAATCCTCTATGCCTCTTCTATATAGTTTTTAGATTTCTGTGGTAGCACTTCAGAGTTGACACTCACTTAGTTTCCAGTCCGTCTAGCTTTAATGACCATTATGTTTTTTACAATAAAAATAACGATCTAATTTATTCAGTTGCAAATTCAAGTCTTGATTTATTGCATGACTTAACTGTGGAATAATTGGCATTCAAATATTTAAATGGTGTTCATGATTCTCAATTGAGACAATGTTGTTTTGTAGACGAATTTATTAAATTCTTGAGCACCACTGAATGAGAAATTTGAATTTTGAAATGAAAATAGTTATTTGAGGTCATTAAAATTTGAAATTTCATTAAATCAAGTTGCTTGTTTGGCAGCATTAAATATAGCTAAATTTTTACAAAATTTTATTTAAAATGTATAAAAAAAAGACACTCAAACACTTATAAATTTCACTATTGATTTGTATATATTGGCCTTCAAGCCTCGCGACTCTTAGCTCTGTCCACCTCGTAAGGGATAAAGACGTGATTCTATGTATGTATGCTTCGCGTAGTTTATCTTTGTTACTGTTTGCTTGAAAGTTAAAATCAAAGTAATAAGACTATGGCTCTAAAAGCTCATCTCAAAGGCCGGCCGTTCAGTTGTACAAAACACTTATTACTTCCATGGGCCGGCCTCACACAATCTTAAAAATTCAAATTGATCACAGTCTTCTTATAACATAGTGATTTTTTTCTCTCTGAGTCTTCTGATCTCACAGGTTTCACAATCATGATTTTTTTTTAAAACACTAGGTACTTATTTATGAAAATTAAATTTATTAAACAAGACGTTTGGGCTCAAATAAAACAGAAACAGTAATCTATACATATAATAAAACAGTAAAAATATTTTGTCTGTACATTTAGTATTTTTGACTGAAATGGATAGAGGGACACTTAAAAAGAATAACAGAAAGCAAAAAACATTTTTTGGAATTTCTTGTCTGTCTGTCTGTCTGTCTGTCTGTATGTACGCGTTTCACGCAAAAACTACTGGACGGATTTGAATGAAACCTTTTTTGTTGTATAGCTATTAAGCCTGGGCAACATATAGGCTATAATTGATTTTGAAAACTGAAACACCTGATGAAGAACCTTAACAGAACAGCTAAACTATAAGAAATATGGAAATGGTGCCTTAACAAAAGTCGTTCAACCTGATGAGCATTTTCTGATGACGTATAAAAATTGAAGATCTGGAACATCTGATGAAGAACTGCAAGAGACCAGCTACACTATAACATAATATATGGAAATGGCGCCTTAGCAAAAATCGTTCAACCTGATGAGCATTTTCTGCTGGTAACAAAAGCGCGGTTCAGCGAAAATTTTGTTTTTATTTAGTGACTTTTTGGCTAAAATTGAGCTCTCAAAGCGAAAATTCTTCCGATTCCATGTGTGTAACACCGCCAGACATTAAAGATGAAGCTAAATTAGTGGTTGAAAATTGGATACCCCGAAACTCAAAGGAAAAATATAAGCTTGCGTATGAAAAATTTGTTAATCAATTTGCGAAAGTCGGTGTTGAATTTTAGTAACTGTACTTTTCATAATTGTCATTTTAATTAAATTTTTAGTTAATTAATATATTTTTATTTAAATTACTTGCTGGTTTTATTTAGATTTGGTACTTGCATTTTTGAGTAAAGCACTATACATACAAGCCTTGACCCACAATGACTGCTTCGCTGGTCACGCTATGATTGCCTCGCGCTTAGCTACGCTCTAGGCCTTCCAGCTTAGCCATCGTTGCAGCCCTTGCTGTCCTCGCTGTGTCGGCCTCGACCTACGGTCTCGGCCGACATCTCAGCTCGTCCATCAAGTGCTGCACGCATATTGAGAATATAAAAAAGCCCCTCTAGCATGTTAGGCAACCAAGACTGTTTCATGAGTTTCTTTGGCATTTCTTCTCAGCAAGTCGTTAAGAAATGCTAGTACATAGTTTTTAGCTTTGATCACTATAATTATATAATTATTTATCGACATGATAAAGTGCCATCTTTGAAGGCCAAGTTTCAATTTTGATTTTGTGAAGCGGGCGGCAAAATAACGTAGGTATTTATGCCACTCCAAAAGTCACGATACTAACTTTAAATGAATAGTCTTCGCTTTGCTCAAAGGAAGCGGAAGACAGATTGCAAGGAAGAAAGGAGTCTTACTTAACTGGGTAATTAAATGGAGCGTTTGCGAACAAAATGATAGTGTCCATTAAAAGTTTCTCTCTAGCTATTTGAGAAACGAATTTATTACTTGGTACTTGGTTACAAAAGAGTAAAATAAGAGGAAAACAAAGTGTTTTATAATCCGTGAAATGAATGAAAATGAAGGAATAAAAAAATCAGTCGTGTAACAAGCTAATTATTAAAAATTAAAAAACACGACTGACGACTCACATAGCCAATGTCATTCGGGCTAATGCAAGGAATCTAACAAGTTAATTATTTAAAAATAAAAAACACGACTGACAACTTTTTACTCAAAAAGTACATGCAAACATAATAAGTTAAATATATTTTTGAAATCGCCTTTTAAAGCCCTTTAATATGCCACTCGATAAGATTGATCAAATTTTATTTTTTTGGTCTGCTATTTATCGCATATATAATCCGCTATTTTGTTTTTATGATGACGTTATATAGCCTATGTCACTCGGAGGAATGCAAGAAATCTAAAAATACCTCTCACATCAAAATCTCTTAAGACGTTCAGGACTTATGGTGTAATAAAAAAACTTACTTCAACTTACATACATGAACCCTGAAAACATAACACTCCTTTTTTGGTCAGTCGTGTAAAAATACCTCTCACATCAAAATATGTTAAGCCGTTCAGGACTAATGGTGGAATAAAGAAACTTACATACATACATGAACCCTGAAAACATAACACTCCTTTTTTGGTCAGTCGTGTAAAAATAGCACTTTTAAATCGTGCGTCGTATACTTATTTTTAAGTCAGTTGACGTCAGAAAATTACGTTACTGCCGCCTCCAAAGCGCAAGTGGAGAAGATACGGCGAAACAACCGTATTTACAACATAGTCACAAAGCATGTAATTATGCTATTTATATATTATTTTTACCAAAGATTCAAAATCTTTGTTTTTTACAATCTTTCGTGGAACCTGCATGTTCGATGCCGAGTGCTCACACATTGGCTGTGAAATCCTTTACAGACTCCTTTTCACATCAAATTTCGAATTTTTTGCGAAATCGCTGTGTAAGTAGGTAGGTACACTTTTTTGTAGTACACGTCAGAGCGACAGATATTTCCATACATAAAACTCTTCCGGTACTGACTGAGTGTCTGACAGAAAACGCATAGCCGAAACTACAGGGCGCAGGAAGCTGAAATTTAGCATGTAAGATTCTTAGGGAGAGTAGGGAAGCACTAATGAGGGATTTCTCGAAATTCTCACTCGAACTCGAAGTTTTTATTTAAATATAGCAGTTAGTATTATGTCTTATTATTAAAAACTAGCTTTCGCCTGCGGCTTCGCCCGCGTGAATTTCCCACGGGAACAGTGCTTTTTCCCGGGATGAAAGGTACCCTATGTCCTTCTCCGTATTTCCAGATATGTGTATACGAAATTTCAGGAAGATTGGTTCAGTAGATAAAGCGTGAAGAAGTAACAAACAAACAAACAAACAAATAAACAAACCAATAAACAAACAAACTGACTTTCGCATTTATAATATTAGTTAGGATACCGTGATCCCGACCCTAGAGATCGCTCACCATTTTACGGATGGCATAGAAATGAATCCTCCAGACACAGATTAGGGTAAACCTGGTATTGAATGTTATTTAATTGGGATTATTCCGCTGAGGGTCAGACGTTGGCAACTTGTTTCAGTTTTGGCAATTAAATTACAGATGCTGTAAATGTTCAATGTTAAGAGGGGTTTTTGGGGTTAGATTTGTTTAAAATTTGGCACTTGACAGTTGTAATAGTTTTGCTATCTCGCTTGTGCACTAAACTACTAAGCCTAACTCGTTATAGCACTAAAATGACTTAAGTCTCAATACGCCTACATCTTGTTTGATTTAGGTATGCAGCGAAATCGTTTTGCCTCTGTGTGCTTAGATAGGCACCTGCGGTTTAAGAATACTAAAGTCAAAGATCTAGATCTTTGACTACAGCGAGCAAAGGAATCCATCGACTATTTTGAAACCTGAATTACGTAGATTCCTACGGGATTTAAATACATTCTATTCCCAATATCTATGCTCTTTGCTAGTCATGCAAACTGCACCAAGTCTCAACTTCTCAAGTCTAGGAATGAAAGGAGCTTTATATAATGGATCCTTGGGAATCGATGTCTTTGGTAGTACTTATGGGACTTGAAAAGTTTCGTCATTTGTCTATTCAAACTATGCATCCTAAGATATATCCCCAAAGGCTCAATTTTGTCTTAAAAGCCATAGAGACTGTACCAAAGCGATAAGATTTCTATAAAATCTCTTATGTTTTTAGTACAAACTCTTTAGCTTTTGAGTCACAATCACAACTAATGCACGACATAGTACATACATACATACATACATATTTTCACGCCTTTTTCCCGTGGCAGGCAGAGACTAGCGATTTCCACTTGCTGCGATCCTTACAGATCTCTCTTGCTTCGATATACCTATGTAATTAGTAAAATCATAGCCCTGGTGTTGCAGTTGTCCATGGGCAGCAGTGATCACTTACCATCAGGTGACCCGCGTGTTCATTTGTCGTCCTATATTATAAAAAAATAAATGGTTTGCCATTTGCTTTTTCCATTTCACACGCCTACTAAAAATACAGGTATTCGACTTCACGTGGATATTTAAAACATAACACTATTGAGAATTCTAAAAATATTTCGAGTGCACGTCTCAACGCGAGCATAACCAATAGTGCAAGATTTTCTCTACGGGAAATAAATTCTAAATTGAAGGATTGGCTTCTGTTTGTTGAATAATGCATCGGTGGAACGGAACGACCCCTATTTGAATATCGGTTCACTTATACTGCCGTTTTAATATAAGGTTATGTCTTATTTTAATTGTCGTTAGAATAAATGTATTTGTGAGGGAAGTAGATAGAGCAAAATTAAGCTATTACATACATACATACATACACAGAATCACGTCTTTATCCCTTACGGGGTAGATAGAGCTAAGAGTCGTGAGACTCGAAGGCTACACTTAGCTGAATAGTGGGCTCTCTGATGGAATGGAGATTCAGGTATAGTGACAGGTTGCTAGCCCATCTCCTATGAGTAGTGGAGAAATCCCCAGTTTAAAGCCCTTTCCCTCGATTGACTTTTACAATCTGCGCGGGAAGAGAAGCAGCTGGCACATCTATGTTTTTTCTTCGCTCCCAGACCAGCATGGAAGCATAATAAGTTAAGTTAATATTATTATGTTAATCAAGTTTACAGATTTGTATATTCATAATTAAACTGTGAAAAAAAGGAAAAATTTTCAATTTCAAAGCCATTTTAGCTTTTATTGGTGATTTCTTACTCGACTTAGTAGAAAAAATACAGCTTAAGCTACATGTACTTTATCAAAATTTTTGGGCTCAGTCAACCTTGTATTAAAAAATCAAGCATTTTTATTCAATTCAATGATATACAGAACTATATCGCGTTCCCATATATCAGTACCAACACGCGACCAACTCAGCGCTAAAAAGTTATTTACAACTTATGTAGAACGATTCTGGCGTACCTTTGTTACAAAATGATAAAAGTACGGAGGAATCTTTTGTACACAAAAATATAGTGTGAACAATGAACTATGAAAATACTACACTACAGTACCTCATATCTCTGACATTTCTAATAAAATTCGTTTTCCGCCTATGTTATAAAAATCAAACGTGAAAAAAGTTATAAACGTATCAATTCAATTCAATTGAATAAAATGATAATTACATGGTATCTTTTTTTTTTATAACATAGGGCGACAAACGAGCAAGCTGGTCACCTGATGGTAAGTAATCACCGCTGCCCATGGACAACCACAACACCAGGGGTATCGCAGGAGTGTTGCCGGCCTTTTAAAAAGACGTAGGCTCGTTTTTTGAAGGTTCCAATGTCGTATCGGTTCGGGAACACCGCCGCAGGAAGCTGAATCCACAGTTTGGTCGTACGTGGCAAGAAGTGTCTTTTGAAACGCACGGTGGTTGACAGCCAGTCATCCAGGTGGTTTGGGTGAAATTTCAGTTTATGGCGGGTGGTATGGTAGTGAAATTTTGCAGCGGGTATTAGATCAAACAATTCCTCAGAGCACTCCCCATGAAAAATGCGGTAGAGAATACACAAGGATCCAACATCCCTGCGCTGAGTCATGCCAGACGAGAATCTCGTCGTCGACCATGCGAATCGCACGACGTAGAACTCGGTCAAAAGGGAGAAGTTGGTACTGAGGAGCCCCGGCCCAGAGGTGAGAGCAATATTCCATGTGCGGCCTGACTTGTGCCTTATACAGCTGAAGGCGATGCGCCGAAGTGAAATATCGCCTCGCTCTGCCGAGGACACCCAATTTTTTAGAAGCCAACTTAGCCTTATCTTCAAGGTGACCGCAAAATTGAACGTCGCACGAAATCACAACGCCTAAAATTTCGATTTTTGGCTGTGTATGTAGGGAAGCGCCCTGGAAAGAAGGAGATAGGACAAAGGGGCTTTTCTTCGCGGTGAACGCACAGACTTGTGTTTTCTTGGGGTTAAATTGAACTAAGTTGGAATTACCCCAGTTTTGAAACTTGGTTTAAGGAAGCTTGAAGCTTCCTTAAGCAGAAAATGCTCATCAGTTTGAACGACTTTTACTAAGGCGCCATTTCCATATATGTTATAGTGTAGCTGGTCTCTTGCAGTTCTTCATCAGATGTTCCAGATCTTCAATTTTTATACGTCAGCAGAAAATGCTCATCAGGTTAAACAACTTTTGTTAAGGCACCATTTAAATAATTCTTAAAGTTGTACTGTTCTGTTTTGGTTCATCATCAGTTGTTCCAGTTTTCAAAATCAATTATAGCCTAAATGTTGCCTAGGCTTAATAGCTACACAACAAAAAATGTTTCATTCAAATCGGTTCAGTACTTTCGGAAATTAGCGTGATCATACATACAGACAGACAGACAGACAGACGGACAGACAGACAATAAATTCCAAAAATATTTTTTGCTTTCTATTATTCTTTTTAGGTCTCCCTCTATCCATTTCAGTCAAAAATACTGAATGTACAGACAAAATATTTTTACTGTTTTATTATATGTATAGATTGGGTTTGGACTGTTGGGTAAAAGCCTTCCTTTTATTCAAATTAGGTTCATCATAGTCTCTTTACTCGTATTTCCTCATGACTGAGGATCGTGGTCATTATATGGAATGAAACACACACAACGACTCTCTTGGCAATTTTAATGGAGTGGTTTGCCATTGCCTTCTCCATTTCACACACTAGCTGATAATCATCAACCAGAGTGCAGGTTTCCTCACGATGTTTTCCTTCACCGGAAGCAAGTGATGGTCGATGAAAACTAACATGAGTCAAACTCACGTAGCCCGGGCAGGATTCGAACCTGGGATTTTGCATCCACAGGCGGGCGCCCTACCACTCGGCCACCACCGCTTATATATATATTTATATATCATCTATACATATAATAAAACAGTAAAAATATTTTGTCTGTACATTTAGTATTTTTGACTAAAATGGATAGAGGGACACCTAAAAAAACAAGAGAAAGCAAAAAAATTTTTTTGGAATTTCTTGTCTGTCTGTCTGTCTGTCTGTCTGTCTGTCTGTCTGTCTGTCTGTCTGTCTGTCTGTATGTATGTACGCGTTTCACGCAAAAACTACTGGACGGATTTGAATGAAACTTTTTTTGTTGTATAGCTATTAAGCCTGGGCAAAATATAGGCTATAATTCATTTTGAAAACTGGAACACCTGATGAAGAACCATAACAGAACAGCTAAACCATAAGAAATATGGAAATGGTGCCTTAATAAAAGTCGTTCAACCTGATGAGCATTTTCTGCTGACGTATAAAAATTGAAGATCTGGAACATCTGATGAAGAACTGCAAGAGACCAGCTACACTATAACATATATGGAAATGGCGCCTTAACAAAAATCGTTCAACCTGATGAGCATTTTCTGCTGACGTATAAAAATTGAAGATCTGGAACATCTGATGAATAACTCCAAGAGACCAGCTACACTATAACATATATGGAAATGGTGCTTTAGCAAAACTTGATTAATCTGATGAGTTTTTTCTGTAGACGTATAAAAATCGAAGATCCGAAACATCTGAAACTGTTTGGAACACAAAAATACTTTTCATCTAAGCAAAACTCACGCGGGCGAAGCCGCGGGCGACAGCTAGTAAAATATAATCTTTTAAATTTTTAGTTCAACATGCAGTTTTTGACATGGGCACAGTCACCAAAAGTTCAGATTTAAATTGATAAGCGTAAATAGCATTTATTATATTTTATTTTAGTAAATTGATATTAAATAACTTATAAATTTAATAATCTATACATATAATAAAACAGTAAAAATATTTTGTCTGTACATTTAATATTTTTGACTGAAATGGATAGAGGGAGACCTAAAAAGAACAATAGAAAGCAAAAAAAAATTTTTGGAATTTCTTGTCTGTCTGTCTGTCTGTCTGTCTGTCTGTCTGTCTGTCTGTCTGTCTGTCTGTCTGTATGTATGTACGCGTTTCACGCAAAAACTACTGGACGGATTTGAATGAAACTTTTTTTGTTGTATAGCTATTAAGCCTGGGCAACATATAGGCTATAATTCATTTTGAAAACTGGAACACCTGATGAAGAACCATAACGGAACAGCTAAACTATAAGTAATATGGAAATGGTGCCTTAACAAAAATCGTTCAACCTGATGAGCATTTTCTGCCGACGTATAAAAATTGAAGATCTGGAACATCTGATGAAAAGCTCCAAGAGACCAGCTACGCTATAACATATATGGAAATGGCGCCTTAGCAAAAATCGTTCAACCTGATGAGCATTTTCTGCTGACGTATAAAAATTGAAGATCTGGAACATCTGATAAAAAGCTCCAAGAGAGATTTTTCATCTAAGCGAAACTCACGCGGGCGAAGCCGCGGGCGACAGCTAGTTACTTATAAATACAATAATTGGTAAATGAAGTAATAAAAAATTCTCATAAAAAAAATAAGTGTACAAACAAATTGGGTACTGCTCAATGAACACTCCGTACTTTCATTATTTTGAATTTTGCCGAATGTTTGCAATATCGCTGCCATAAAAAACTCCAATAAATATGGGAAAAAGTGACAAAGAAAGTTATTTTTCGACATCAGTACCCATTTGTATGAAAAGTTTCTGTCCTTATCTATATATAGAGAACGGAAATGTGGTGTTGTTTAGTATGGCGGGAAATTCGAAACCGAAAGTTTTTTGATGACTCATCTTATCGCCTTTTACACTCCAGCGACTTCGTAGATTACCTGGGATAACAAAAAGAAATACCTATATGATTTTCGGCGCCACTTTCAACCGCCGATGGTTATAGTAAACTAGCCGCGCCCCGGGACTTCGCTCCCGTGAGAATTTCGGGATAAAAAGTACCCTATGTGCTATTCCCAGTATTTGTCTACACGTATACCAATTTTTTTTGTAATCCGTCTAGTAGATTTTACGTGATTGAGTAACAAACATACTCACAAACTCCCAATTTCACAAACTCACATCCAAACTTTCGCATTTATAATATTAGTAAGAAGTAGGATAATGATCAAACGTCACAGTAATGAAATCACTGCCTGCAGTATAAAAGCTTTACAACCTCACACATCATACATAATTGCATTTATTTACTCAAATGTTAACAAAAATTAATATAATAAATCTAATTTGGTAAAGGATTTTTTTGGTGTATACTCGTACACCTAGAAAATATCACGCTTTTCTTGAGAGCTTGTATAACAAGCTAATTATTAAAAATAAAAAACACGACTGACAAGTTTTTACTAAAAAAGTACATACAAACATATAAGTTATATACATTTTTGAAATCGCCTTTTAAAGCCCTTCAATTTGATACCCCACTCGATAAGATTGATCAAATTTTATTTTTTTGGTCTGCTATTTATCACATATATAATCCGCCATTTTGTTTTTATGATGACGTCATATAGCCTATGTCACTCGGAGGAATGCAAGGAATCTAAAAATACCTCTCACATCAAAATCTGTTAAGCCGTTCAGGACTTATGGTGGAATAAAGAAACTTACATACATACATACATACATACATGAACCCTGAAAACATAACACTCCTTTTTTGGTCAGTCGTGTAAAAAATAGGGCAGATTACAGTAGAGCAAATTTTAGAAAATTATAAAGGGGCCGTGATGCAGATTTCACTAGAAGCTTGGGTAATTTGGATACATAATTAATAGACTAGAATGTAGCTCGAGCTAAGTTTGCAAATGCAGATACAGTTTAAATAAATAATCGAACCAAATTGTATTGGCAGAACTATTTGGGATTCAATTTTAGTGCAGATTCTGTTACAATGGAATGCCTTCGGGTATAGTTTACTGTATATCAGGTTTCTAAGCGTAAACCTCTATGCCGTGATATTAGGGGCTTATTTGCAATGATTTGGATAGGTTCATGTTATGCTATTGAAACCACAGACAGAAATTGTTGACCAATCCTAGTTTTCCGGTTCGTTAGGTTGGGTAAATTAGCATGATATAGATATAAGCGAAATGCTAAATACTAATAGTTATCATAAAATTGTCAAAGTGAGTTTGTTAGTCCTTCGTAAAGAGAAGTAAGAAATATTTTTATTTATTTTATTATTTTTATTTATTTTATTTATTTCATTTAATACAGCGTGTCATTACAGGCTTAACCTACTCCAACATCGCTAAAAACATATAGAAAAATTATAAATTTGGTACACATAATAATGCCATGTCTGTGAATTTCTCCAACGAACAGTGGAATATGTCTACATCACCTTCCTGACATATGGAATTCAACATATTTAGAGCTCTGGCCACGGGAGACAACCGATACAATTTAATACGCGAGGAAGGTGCACCAAACAAAGGCGGTTTACGCCTCCTAAATATGAATTCATCCGGCACTGATAGTGACAATTTCGAAAGTATCGGACTATTGACGGTAATACCCGTGAGAACTTTAAAAATATATTTTAAAAGTGATACTTTACGTCTCACTTCTAAACTAGTATAACCTACCATTCCCAATACAAAAGCGGTGGGATACATTAGAGGGAAATAGGGGTATACACCATATTGTTTCAAGTACAAAAATCTCACGAACTTATTCTGATTTTTTTCAATCATTTGCGTGTACTTGTCCTCGTGAGGACTCCACACTATGGCTCCGCTTTCGAGCCTACTCCTTACAAGCGCATTATATAATGCACGTGCCGCCATAGTTTTATTAAAAACACTAGCTTGCCGCAAAATGAATCCAAGACATTTAAATGCAGTTTTACAAACGTTAGTAATGTGATCACCAAACGCTAAATTCGTAGTCATAAGTACACCCAAATCACGAATACTCGTGACTCTCACCAACACTGTTCCGTCCATCTGATAAACGTATTGTATCGGATTTTTGGCTCTGCTGTAACTAACCACGCTACACTTATTTACGTTAAAAAACAATTTGTTATCTTTGCTCCACTCTATAACTCGATTGATATCGCTTTGCAAACGCTCACAATAATCAGTGGTTTCTATTTTAAAAAATTTTCAAATCGTCTGCAAAAAGTAGTGACTGTGAATCTTGTACTACACCCGGCAGGTCGTTGATCATGAGAAGAAAGATTAAGGGCCCTAAATTACTACCTTGACTTACTTCCGAGTAGGTAAAATAAGGATCAGATTCGATATTTCCATAATCCACATACTGTTTACGCTCTCTCAGGTAACTACAGAAAAAATCTAGAAGTTGTGGCGTAAATCCTAACTTTGCAAGCTTAATTAGAAGCACATCGTTATCGACAGTGTCGAATGCTTTACGAAAATCAAAATACGCGGTGTCTACCTGTCCCCCTACTCTCATGTCCACCGCCTCCAAGGTGTAGTCCATAAAACACAACAGGTTGCTATCAGTACTGCGACCCGGACGAAAGCCATGCTGTGCGTCGCTCAGATTTGCACTTATATATATATATTGAAAATAAAGAGCAAAGGGTCCTCCAATAAACGACCACAGTCCTTTACTACATAAGGAGGTATACCGTCCGGTCCAGTTGAAAATTTAGGCTTGAGATGAGTGAGAGCCACTCGTACATCAGATAAATCCAGCGATCTGATATCAACTCTCGCCGCGCCGGTGTCGCAAGCGGCTAACTGGGCTTCCTGACTATCTAACCTTGGGGCTGAGTTATCATACACAGAATAAAAAAATTGGCAAATTCTTCCGCACATTTCTCATGAGGTATAACAACGCCATTTTTAGTGACACTGGACTTAGCACGTGACGACCGCTTTGATTTAATGAAGCTCTGAACTGTAAACGTTGCAAATATTCCTCATACGCTTTGTGGTCTTTGGCTGCTGCCCTATAACTAGAAAAATTTGGTAATCACATTGCTTACGGCTACTCTTATATCGTTTATGCCATTTTGTCTTAGCTTTCAAATCCGCAATGATACTTGATGTATACCATTCCGGATACTTGTACTTACTCTCGTTATTATGCTGTTTTTTATAGGGTGTGCAAGAATTAATAACAGAGTTTATAAGGTTATAAAATAAGTCGACGGCTTCACTGGCACATTGTGACTTATATAGTACATCCCAATCAATTCTAAAAACACTTTCATAAAGCATATCAAAATTGAACTTACGGAAATTCCATTTTTGAGGTTGAATAGACTCCGGCCCCGCGGATGCTGTAGGTGGCGGTGGAGACGCCGATTGTGTAGTGCTCGCGACAGTCACCATCAGTGGCGGATGCAACAGATCTACCACACCACACCTACAGAGGTACACCGTCCTCACACACCACAATAGAATAATCGGTGGAGTTGGTCAACATAACGTCCAAAACTCGTCCCATACTATTAACCACTTTGTTTAGTTGGCGAAATTCACAGAATGACATAAAATATTCAAAATAATTTTGAACATCAACTGATGCTGAATACCAATTTAAATCGCCTAGCACTAAAACATTACAAGACGTTAATCAGTAATTCTCAATAATATTAAATAAAGATTGATAATCGTCAAATTTACTTCCCGGGGTATGTAAAAAACACAACACTGGCATATGCATCGAGTTCCGAGATAAACATTAGCACAGACTATTTCAAATACGGCCGCGTTCACAGTGTCAGCCGGCAGGGCGATTTGTCGCAACTCATATTTAGGTGACGCCGCTAGCAAAACTCCACCTTGTTTCCTGCCGTCAGTTCTGTCGCATCGTAAAACTGAATATTCCTGAGGAAATAATTCCCAATCATAAAAAGACTCATTAAGTCCCGTTTCCGCGATAGCAAATAGGTCTGCCGTCGATGACAAAATATTAGTAGAAAATTCTTTTAATTTACTTCTTAATCCTCTACTATTTTGGTAGTAGAAATTAATTACTGTGGAATTTTTACACAGGGTTTGTGGTTTTTCTTGCGGTTCGAAACCAAACCCATTCGCTGTACTGTGCATTGACCGGCCATACTTCCGGGTTGTATAGTTTACTGTACTCGCTTTCTGGAACAGCAACCCGGAATGACGAGTAGTCCCTCGGAGTTTTGGGAGTAATCTTCTCTACTGTAATTGAACAACCACTCGTGCATAAGGCTGTTACATGGTCCAGAACTGATTTTTCGGTAGTATCCCCGGATACTACCGAAAAATCAGTTCATGTGTAATGACCATACATGCAAATATTGCCTTTTTTCATAAGCCTGTAAATTATTTAAAGCCTTATTTCCTCCTTTCATCACAGTGGGAAATTTCTTCAATTACCTTCTTCTGTGCAGAAATAATGGCAGACTGATTTTCGGTTACCTTGATCAGTTCATCAATTTTTCTTGCTTTGTGACTCAATGGTTGCAGTTTGAGTCGTTATTATATTGGTCAACGAAACCATTTTCTTTTGCAAGTCAGATATTGACGCTTCTATATCGAACTTCGGCATTTTTCCACTTTTATACAAATAAATCGTATCGAGCTCACTCCTTATGTTTACTGTTTGACAGCTTATTATATATCTTATTCCTTCGCGTAACAAAGTGTCGACCACGTGACAACGAATACTGACATCCAATGTGACAACGAATTGACGTAATTAGACATGAACATGATATAATCCCTCATCTCTCTTTCTGTACTGAATACTCAATATTTTATTGCATCCATAAAGCACAACAACAAAAAAACAAAAACAACATAAAAAAATAAAAAAAACATAAAAACATAAGCCTGAAGCGAATTGTGGCTTATCTGATAAAGTTGCGATTGCCATCTCAAAATAGCAAGTGGTAGCAAGTGAAGTTACATCAGGCTCTCAAATACCATTTTTAGTAAATGGACAAGAAAAAGTTCTAGCGTCGTCAATTAATTTGGATAAACAGATGAGTTACAGTTGTCTTCACACAAGAATTATCGATAGCCCGTAATCCCTAACGACATGAAATAAGGCCAGTGATCCATCGCTGATGGTGCGAAGGATCAGCGCTTGACTTACGAGTGTCCGTTTGCTGGAATCCGTCAAGATTTACAAATGAAAGGCAATGATCCGATTTATAGCGTTTTACTCAGCATTTTCCATTCGGAAGGTGAATGAATTTGTGAAAGTTTGATTTGTAGTAAGGTGAAATATCGTTAGTACTAAGGTATCAGAGATAAAGAACGGCAATACTCCTACCCTTTATGAGCATGAGAAAATCATCGATAACTTATCTCAGCTACTAGAAGTCCAATGCTGTACATACTTATATTTCTTCTATGAGAAAATTCAAAGTATGTTATTTTTATTAGCCTTTGCCCGCGACTCCGTCCACGCGGAAGTTACTATTTCAGGTTCAAAGCGGCGTATCATAAAAATTTTTTCCAAAAAAAATGAACCGACTTCCATCATAAAACGTAAAATCATGAAATAACAATAAAGAAAAATGTATTGGCATGCTACCTACTAAATGCGGTGAAGTCGGTGCCAAGTGCAGGAGTTAGGGTGTTATGTAATTGTTTAGCTAGGCATTTTATATACCTATATGTATACACGATTCTAATGTAAATTTAGATTATTTAATTTTTTCGGCACCGACTTCACCTCATTCAGTAGATAGCATGCTAATACATTTTTCTTTATTGTTATTTCATGATTTTACGTTTTATGATGGAAGTCGGTTCATTTTTTTTTGGAAAAAAGTTTTATTTTATCATTTTTAGTGCTTCTACACTTATTTTCTTTAATAAAAACTTAAACTTTTCTTCTGGCCGAAAATAAAGAATTCGAAACTTTTTATGTCAGTTTGATTTGAAATGCCAGAAAATGTCAAATTGTCTATTATTTTGGCACATAAATAGACCGAGAGCCCGCGACGATCAAATCCTCCTTATTTTGAAAATGCTGAATGTTTCTCTGCGTGGTATATACGGGCAAAAAATATTAGCGACTAGGTATGAAGTTTAGATCTTAGTTGCTTATGCAGGTAATATGGCTAGCAAGGATGATTTTTATAGGTATAAAAAGCACCCTTGGGGCCTCCCAAAGTAAATTGTAATACAACAAATATAATATTATTTAGTAAAGTTAGAATGTCTGGCAGGGGTTTATATCTGCACCAATTGCCTGGTAATGGATGGCGTGATTTCTAATATTATTCAGAATAAAATCTTTAAAAAACTTTACTTTGAGAAAATTGAGCTATCACTCTATATGCTATTGCTACAAATTATCTGCCTAAGTAATCATGATCCAACTTTTATAGTCGCTAATCGCTATTTCTATGTTGGGGACATACACAGAAAATCTTGAGTTTTAATAAAATAAGGAAGGGCATGCAGTCGCGGGCTTTTGCTCTATAATGCAATGTTGATATTTTTATATTTTGTTAGGTATCTTTTAAATTACCGAACAGATTCTGACGTGGTTAAAATGGGACCAACTTGGGAATAGACTCTTTCGAATAAAACAATAATTTCGGAAATCAGTCCACAATAGGCGGAGGAATCGGCGAACATACATAAAAAAAAAACATACATACATCGAAACATATAACCTCCTCCTTTTTTGGGAAGTCGGTTGAAAATGAAACTTGAGCTAGATTTTAAGTTAGACTTTCAACAATACAACTGTGTAAATCGCATCACATTTTATTCAGTAGTTGTTGTGTATGCACGTACGAACAGACAGACAAACATTCTAATAAAAGTCTCATCTCTGTAAAAAAAAAATCTAAATTAGACCATTCACAATCAAGGAAGAAATTGCAAATTACATTTGACAAGTTATGTAAACTTTATTTCAAGGTAATATTAAGTAGGTAAATCTATATTTGAGTTAATTTATGTATAATATAACCGTCTATTCTGAGTAGGCTTTAATGAACTTCCGAAATTAATTAAGGAGGGTTTCACATTTATAGGGCAACTTACCGAGTAAATATAATTCCAGAGTTAATAAATATGAAGTCTAGCAGGCCACAAGGAGGCCAAACTATCGCTAAGGGATAGTTTAGTTTAGTGCCACTGTACAATATAACGATAAGACTGTAAACTAATCTATTTAGGTAGTTACTTAATAATTTAGAAATGGATATTATACCAATATTGAATTGGATTGAAATGGACCTTCGTATCAATAGTTTAATAGGAAGGTCCTAATAAATAAATCCTATCTTATAGTGAGAATGGATGGAGGGTTTGTTACTCTTTCACGCATTACGTGTTATTCGATAAAATTTGGAACACGAATGTTTCTTATGTTACAACTGGTAGTGCTGAAGGGAATAGCAGTTCCCCAAGGCACTACTGTGTGTGTAGTGATATAATCTGGAAAAGCATTGATACTTTTTATCCTATAATTCTTCAGGGAGCAAAGCATCAGGGCGCAGCTAGTAAAATAATAAATGGTATACAAGCAGATGTTTATACGCAGCAGTAGGCAGAAGATGACTGAGGTTATGATTGTTAAGAAGCATGTCTCGTAAACCAAAATTGCTCTATTTTTAACATTGTGCAATTTACTAGACGGATTTAGATAAATTTGGTACACGTGTTAAGGATGCCGACCGAAATAATACAGGGTTATTTTGTGACTACTGGCCAAATTTTTACAATATGCTCAGTACTTGGAATACAATTACGTCCGAAAGAAATTTAAAGTAAAATAATAACATAAAATTTCAACTTTCCATACTAAGTCCCATCAGCTGATCGACCAATTTGTATGGGAAGCAAATAATTTTTTTTAATTTTTTGAGATAGGTTTTTTTGGAAACTTGCTCAATTTATTCAACGAAATCTGCTGCGAAAATTTGGCCAATGGTTTCAAAATAACCCTGTATAATACGCGATGTGCAGAATTCAAGATCAGTTTAATTTCGATATAATTGACAAACAATGACATCCGCCCATAATCTTCTTCCTACTTTACTGCTTCTCAATATAAAGAGGCTTGCGTCTTAAGGCGCTTAGATTGACATAGGCCTGTAAATTGGTGTTTTTCAAAAGACTAATGCTCAGCTGTGGTTAGCCAGAAAAATCTGAAAAAAATATATGGTGTACTATCAGGTCTTCAGTAACATTTGTTTCAATTATTATTTTCGTAACATAAAAACTGAAAAAAATAAATAACGGAATGGCATGTATTTTTTACTACTCGCTACTGTTCCGAAATGGCATTGGCGCTCGGAAAAATGTTTACATAAAAAAAATACACCATTTATTTTACTTCAATCGTTTCAAATCTCATGCAAATCGAGCAACATTTTTCATACTAATGTGTATAAAATAAAGATCATTCGCCCATTTCGCGTTGTCTGTGAACGCGCATCTCTATACAGCGCGAGGGTGCAGAATACCTCGTGTCATGAAAACAAAAGAGCGTCCGGCACTTAGCGCCTTAACAACACGGCAGATGGATTTAAATGAAGTTTGGTACACAGCAGACGGAATAAGATTAAATTTAGCAAAACTAGGATTATAAAATACTAAACTCAACCAAATGTCAACGTGTCAACCCCTTGCCCTAAACGACAATGAAGAGCAGAGATTGCATTGAATTTAGGTTGATATTACGGTCAGTACATCAAATTTAGATTTAATATAGTTACGGCGTTCAACGATCGAAATTGATCCTGTAAATGGAAATTCGTCACAGGCTCAGTAGATTATCACGTGACACGTTGACGTGGCCGACGCCATTAAAAGTAGACCCTCGTCATTACGTCAGCCTCCGTTAATTTGACGACAGCAGTCGAGAAAATTGAGCCAAATAATAATTCTATTATAGGTTTTATCCTGTTTTCTGACACGGCTCCTTTTAATTACTTCAAGAAAACGTTTGATATGTTTTGAGGATAAAAAACACTTTGAGTTAATTAATTCTTAACAAGATCTTTATTCTCAGTTTTTTGTTACTTGTCCTATTATGTAAACAATTTTAAAAGTACTATTTTTAAAAATTTGTTGAAAATAAATCAAATATTAGTTCAAACCTAAACATTCCAAAGTAAAACATTTTGTAACCACGAAAGTAATTTCCTGAAAAGTCTATTTTAATTTATATTGTTGTAAAGTCATAAAAAGATATGGTAAGATTGTTTACATGATAGGGCAAATAGGAAAAAAATTGAGTTTACTAACGCAGCACTCAAATAGAGATAAAGTATCTCCCTCAGTCAAATCACAATTAGTTTTGCCAATAAAGAGATTACATAGGAATTACATACAATCACGTAATAGATGTTTGTTTTCCTAATATATCTGAAATGGCAATAGATTATCATTTCGTCTTCATGGAATAGTCGTCAAATGCCATCAATAGATCGTTATTAATCTCGTGGCCATACAGTTTGTGATAAATCAATAGCAAATTCTCTTAGGAAGGATTAGACCCAGAATTGCTCGTAATATGCTGAAGGGATCAAATCGACGGCCCGAATGAACTCTCAAAGGTAACAGATAAGTAGGAACATCTATTTGGATTTATCCGGATATTACTGATCTTTTTACGGGGCTCCGTGGTGATTCGAAAAATATTCCCTTTAGTGAAATTATTATCTGTTTCGTTACAAATTTGAAAGGAGTAATAACCTGAATGTTACCAATAAAGGCGTATGAAAGAAAGAAAAAAAAAATCGTTTATTTGACATTCCACAAACAAAGAGAACAATAAAATAATCTTATACAAAAAAAAGATATACAGGGTTATTTGTAATAAACGCAAAACCTTCCTAGGGGTAAAAGTACTCATAAATATAAACATCATTTTATATAGGACCGAGTCTGAAATCTCAAAAAAACAAATCTGCTGTTCCATACATTTTGGGCGAGTAGGTATTGCAAATTGTATGGAATAGCAGATTTGTTTTTTCAATATTTGTGTTATATCAAAAAGGCCCCTCTCAGCATATTGTTGCAGTAGAAACCACAACGCTGGTCTTCCGAGGGCACCATTAAAAATAACGTTTATTAAAAACAACATACAAAATAAACGTCATACTTATAAACTATCAATCAAAAGGCTACGCCATCTTATATATAGGTATAGTTAGTAAGTTATCTATATAAATTGTAAGATAATTATGGCTAGGCTAGTTTTATTTTTAGACCTAGTTGTATTGGCACAATTAAAGATTTTAGAAATTAATAAATAATAATATTTCGATTGACTGTACCCAAATTATTAATAATTGGGTATCAGTGGCGAAGCGTCCTTAGAACACGATTCCTACCGGCTTCCCTTGGCAGATTCTAATATATACATTTTTTATTATTAACAATAATAGCTTAATCTCGCGGCCTACACTTGCACAAAAATCTATACTCTATACCCATATGACACTCTCTTACCATAAGCCGACGAGCGACGGCATTACCTTAGATAATTTAATATGAGCGCGAGATATAATTACATTGTGCGCACATCATTACATTGCGCGCTTTGTAAAAAATATTCTTCAATAGCTGGATACAACGTACGCAATGTATTCGAAACCGCGCAAACGCCACACGCACGATTTTATTTTGCAGGACGCGAGACGCGGTAGTAACTAACTCGCAAATAATATTGGGAATTTGTAAATTGAAAATGTATGGTGACACACACACAATGACATTACAACTACATATGCAACCACTCGTCGATATAGACAGCGATACAAGCCGATTTAAAATAGCCTACAACGAATCCTTATTGGTAGTTCCTGTTCGCTTGAAAAATCACAATCACAGCGATAATCCGCGAATGTCTAATGTCATGCTAATTCCTCAGATGAAGGAAAAAAGAATAGACATGTACGTACAACTAAAGATTGTTATGCCGGGTTTATTATTATTTACTAAGTCTATTCTAATTCGCTGTTCGGTTCGCTTCGCGCGCATTTGCGCTTTGGTTTGCACTCACACGGGGCGTACCTATGCTAATTATCTATTGTTGTAATATGCGATTAACTT
Source organism: Ephestia elutella (assembly GCA_018467065.1). NCBI lineage: Eukaryota > Metazoa > Arthropoda > Insecta > Lepidoptera > Pyralidae > Ephestia > Ephestia elutella. The sequence goes on along the minus strand of CM031586.1, from coordinate 14,714,223 downwards.
GACTGTGGTATATTATTTAGTTTTGTATAGTGTTTGTAGTTTGTTTCATGGTAAATGTTTGTTTGTTTATTTTTGTTTCTTGTCGTCACGTAGGCTATATGATGAGAAAGGCGGCATTAGTATTAATAGGTTGTTGTCTTACTTCCCGTTGACCTAAAATTATGAAATTTGGCAAAAAGCAAGGTCTAACAGTACTTATACAGGAATAAATCTGAAAATTGTAAATATGTTGTTGGAAGTCAAAAAAAGTTTTACAAACTTATTTTTGCGCTGGATTCAGTATGAATCTTAGGATCGAACTGCAAAGTAAAGTGTGTTTTTGAAACTAGTTGGACTTGTTGTTTAGTTAGAGCTATAATGTGAGATGCTTTGCGTGTACGGAACTCTCGGTGTGCGAGTTTGACTCGCACTTGGCCGGTTTTTTTCTATATATTTATAAAGCGCGTGTGAGTGTTTTTTAAAGCCACTTTTATCATACTCGACATGCACTGTGGCTTCACCTTTGAATATTTTCACCCCACGCCACTGTTAGGTATAGTCAATCGAAATAGGTACGGGGTTCCACTAGGATAATTATGTCACACAGTCCTCCAGGGGACAGGGACTGCCGTTTTTTTTTACTTCCTCTGTCGATCTGTCATGAAATTTTGCATGTTTTAGATTTACATCGATGTTTTCCTTACCACAGAAAATCGTACTAATATTATTAAAATAAATACGAAAGTTTGGATGTGACTTGCTTGTATGTTTGTTACACAACCACTCACTAGATGGATTTTATTAAAATTTGGTACTTCTCTCAGCCTAAAGACGTCCACTGCTGGACAAAGGCCTCCCCCAAGGATTTTATCCATGGGGGGTTTTGCCGTAATCGCCACGCTTGGCAGGCGGGTTGGCGATTGCAGTGTGATGGCATAGTACGCGGAAAGATGCTGCTGCCCATCCTCCGGTGTTTTAAATCCCTTAGTCGCCTCTTACGACACCCACGGGAAGAGATGGGTTGGTGCTATTCTAGGGCCACACCACAGGCTACTGATAAAATTTGGTACACGGGTAGAAAATTACCGGGAATAGCACATTTATTCCGAAATTCGCTCGAAATTCGACGCAGCTCGTTGTAATAAAATGACACAACCCCATTCGAGATTAGGACTCTGGTTTTAGTTTGCATTTACGTATAAAAGTTTGTGTCAGAAAAACATTTTTAATATTACATACTTTTCAAATAAATTTTCTTTTCCGAGATATGCATGAAAAAGTGCTCCCAATCTTGCAAACTTCGTATAGCGCGGGTAATTTATGATTTTCATTTTACATTTCAAATATGTATACTTTATATCAGTGTCTCGATTTTGGATTGCGAATTGGTAACCCTAACATATTAACACATGTCTGAGACTGGTTTATCATTCGTCTCTATGGAATTGTATTATTTATAGCTTTGCCTCGCGGCTTTCATCCCGTGGGAGCCTATTATTATTACCTATGTTTTACAAATAAAATATTGATGTTGGTTATTCAATCTCGCAAAATCTACTGGACGGATTTTGATGTAATTTGGTATACGGGTAGAAAAATACTGTTTTCTATAAAACTATAGCCCACATATAGCCAACCCACGAACTAACCCACGTGCTCTGGTTCGACTGACCCACCGGCTCGGGTCTGAATTTGGGTACACGGGCTATATGCGGACTGCAGTCTCTGCTACCCCTGCATTTTAAGGGTCCCTTTTTAAACTAATAACTTAAATCTATCACTTACAGTCTTTGTTAAAAGTCTCCACACACGCTTCCAAGCGCGCCTCTGCTCCGCCAAATACTGAAAATAGCACATAGGGTATGTACTTTTTATCCCGAAATTCCCGCGGAAGCGAAGCACCGGGACGCAGCACCTGTAAGTGTTGGATCTACTTTTTTAATGTTACTTCATAATTCTCCTTATTCTCTTTGCAATAGAGCTGATTGGTACTTTAGGCCCCAAAGTCAAGTTTTTGCTAAGGATATCATATGAGGCATCTCAATTAGACGAGGGGACGCAAGAGTAGGTAGTTATTTTCTCTCAGAGGATTATTTTAGTAATCAGCAAGCCAATGCTAACAGTATTCCGGGCACGTTGTTGCAATGTGGAACGGTAATTTTTTACAATACTTTAACAAATTAATTGTTTGTTACGACAAAGAAAACACTTCAAATAATTATAAATCATAAAGAAAGCTTTAACTAATGTTAAGAATGACAAATTCTAATTTTCATATTTGTAGCTTTTTCTTCTAACTTTATGATTTAAATATTCTTATACCTATTACGAATTTTTCATTCTTTTTAGTGACAAATAAAAAGTTAAAGGTGAAGATGATTCTAGACTTGTAAAATCTAAATCTTTGTGAATTTTGAGACATCTTTAAGTCAAGAAGTAAGACTAGATGAAAAAATATTAAAGAACTACACTAGGATTTCAAAGAGATACTTAGAATTTATTTGAAAGACAAAAATAATGAGGAAAGTAATACTATGTTGCCTCAAAAATAATATAGAGTTGCCGAAACACGAAAATTGAACGTGCATGGCAACATTGCAGTATTGTCAAAGGTTCACGTATCGGCCGGCCACAGATTAATAAACTATATACTAATTTAGCTGTCGCCCGCGGCTTCGCCCGCGTGAGTTTCGCTTAGATGAAAATCTCTCTTGGAGCTTTTCATCAGATGTTCCAGATCTTCAATTTTTATACGTCAGCAGAAAATGCTCATCAGGTTGAACGATTTTTGCTAAGGCGCCATTTCCATATATGTTATAGTGTAGCTGGTCTCTTGGAGCTTTTCATCAGATGTTCCAGATCTTCAATTTTTATACGTCGGCAGAAAATGCTCATCAGGTTGAACGATTTTTGTTAAGGCACCATTTCCATATTACTTATAGTTTAGCTGTTCCGTTATGGTTCTTCATCAGGTGTTCCAGTTTTCAAAATGAATTATAGCCTATATGTTGCCCAGGCTTAATAGCTATACAACAAATCCGTCCAGTAGTTTTTGCGTGAAACGCGTACATACATACAGACAGACAGACAGACAGACAGACAAGAAATTCCAAAAAAAATTTTTTGCTTTCTATTGTTCTTTTTAGGTTTCCCTCTATCCATTTCAGTCAAAAATATTAAATGTACAGACAAAATATTTTTACTGTTTTATTATATGTATAGATGAGGGATTTTCCGAGACCCAAATAAAAAAAATGAAATACTTAGTTCCAGATGAACTCAATAGGTGGCGCTTAGTAAAAGGCGAGACCATTCAAAAAGCAAAAATGCACGGGATTGGCATTAAAAAAACCTAATAAAAAACATCTAAAAAGTATCAATATTGTGATTTGTGCAACTGACAAACTGTGATGTGATTTTTTTTCTGCCTCTGGCTGACAATAAAAGCGCACAATATAGGTACAGCCATTATTACAACTCGGCTTTCAATAAAACTCCATCTGTTGAGATTTTTTTATACTGATTTAATTAGCTTAATTAGCTGTCAGAAAAATCGCTCATTACTAATGTGGTCCGGCAATCTCTTCCGAAGACCTTACCAAAGACATTGACCTTACCAATTATGTTCGTCCATATGACCTTGACACTAGCTTTAAACATATTCCGGTTGGTATTGCTTAAATGACGGATATGTTGCCAGACATATTGCCGCAAGGTGTTACAGAAATAGTTGCCAATTTTATTCAAACCACCAGATAAATACGCTACTTGCCCGTAGCAAAGAAAAAATACACTACGCGAACCTGTAGTTAAGTTGGGATAGTAAAGTTGACCATCGCTAAACTTTCATTCGGTAGTACAGTTATCTACGTTAAACGATTCATTCATTCATATGTGAAATAAATTGAGCAATGTTGCAGGCAATCACCTGGTTATTATTGCCGAAGATATAGGCGAAATTGGATGTGTGTGTGTGTATGTAAGTATGTTTGTTACTCACATATCACACAAAATCTACTGAACGGATTTTGATAAAATATTGTACACAAGTTGTGACAAGACAGAATGTAACCTGGAATAGATCTTAGGGTAAAAAGTTTATAAAAAAGTGGGATAAAAAGTACCTATTTTATACCGAACTTCCTACGAGAGCGGAGTTCCGGGGCACATACCCTAGCTGTATAAGGATACAGCTAGGGTATGTGCCCCGGAACTGATTTTGATTTACTACATAATGATGTAGTAAATCAAAATCAGTTATCCGCATATGTCTCAGAACGGACTGGATACATATTAAATAAAACATTACATACCACACAATACCTCGTTTTGACCTTATTACATTGTAATAAATATGTCATTAGTTATATCCGTATTTCATATCCGTTCGTAGGTAGGTTTATTAGATTTGTAGATCGATTCATATCACTATTGTTCTTACATAGGTACAGTAGGCCACAAAGAAAAGTATACAACTTTTTTTAGTTTTCTGGCGGTATACTTTTGTATCTGGCCCACTGTACATTCGATTTTCTGCTCTAAAAGAAATACGTGTATGTGTACGTTCAGTAGAAGAAAATAAGAGGGCTGCCCCAATGACAAATGGCGTGTGGGGAAAACGGGCATAGAATATGAGGCGATATATAATAAAATATAATATAACTAGCTATTGCCCGCGGCTTCGCCCGCGTGAGGTTCCCACGGGAACAGTGCTTTTTCCCGAGATGAAAGGTGCTATCTTCTTCTCTGTACTTCTAACTACGTGTATGTAAAATTTCAGGAAGATTGGTTCAGTAGATAAAGCGTGAAGAGGTAACAAACAAACATACTCACTTTCGCATTTATAATAGACTAGCTTTTGCCCGCGCCTTCGCCCGCGTGAATTTCCCACGGGAACAGTGCTTTTTCCCGGGATAAAAAGTAGCCTATGTGCTATTCCAGGTCATTATCTACCTCTGTACCAAATTTCATCGAAATCCGTCCAGTAGATTTTGCGTGATTGAGTAACAAACATCCTCACAAACTCACAAACTCACAAATTCACAAACTCACAAACTCACATCCAAACATTCGCATTTATAATATTAGTATGGATGTTTATTTCCTCACCATAATCAGTTTTCACAATTTTAACTTACAACTATTTTGTATTCTACGAGTAAGTACAAAAGAAAGGGATTATGGTGGGCTGGCACCTGACCTAGGAGAGATCCTGTGTCTCAGATTACCAACCCTCCACCCAAAATATAATCTAACTAGCTTTCGCCCGCGGCTTCGCCCGCGTGAATTTCCCACGGGAACAGTGCTTTTTCCCGGGATGAAAGGTACCCTATGTCCTTCTCCGTACTTCTAGCTATGTGTATGAGAAATTTCAGGAAGATTGGTTCAGTAGATAAAGCGTGAAGAGGTAACAAACAAACAAACAAATAAACAAACCAACAAACAAACAAACAAACTCACTTTCACATTTATAATATTAGTTAGGATTAGGATATACCGATAGATATTTTTGACGACCTCCGTGGCCTAACGGTTATCACGCCAGACTGCCACACCGGAGGTCCCGGGTTCGATCCCCGGTCAGGTCAAGATGGAAAATGATCTTTTTCAGATTGGCCTGGGTCTTGGATGTTTATCTATATATGTATTTGTCATAAAATATAGTATCGTTGAGTTAGTATCCCATAACACAAGTCTCGAACTTACTTTGGGGCTAACTCAATCTGTGTGATTTGTCCGTATATATTTATATTTATTTATTTATAGATATAGGTACATATAAAAAGGGAAAGAAAAAGAACGGTAATATTATCTCTTGATATCATATTGCAAACTTGCAACATCTTTACAAGGTGCATCAGGCCTTGGGAATGGCAAAATTGGAAGGTTGCCAAGATAGATGCTAATTACATTATGTTCTTGTTTTTTACAACCGTTATGAAAATGTTTGTTTTACTTTTTTCTCCTGTTAGAAGATTGAAGCCATTTAACTCTATACAACCCTATTTACATTTTTTCTTTTCCATAGTAAACACCAATGTGATTTGATTTTTAACTTGGCGGCCGATTTATTTATAACCAGCTTTTGTCCGCGTGAATTTCCCATGGGAACAGTGCTTTTTCCAGGGATGAAAGGTACCCTATGCCCTTCTCAGTATTTCTAACTGTGTGTATGCGAAATTTCAGGAAGATTGGTTCAATAAAGAAACAAACAAACTCACTTTCGCATTTATAATATTAGTAAGGATTTAGAGAAATGTCTCAAATAGTCATCATGTGTAGAGTGAGCAAGTATAAGCAGGTTTCCTCATAGTATTTTCCTTCATGGAATCTGGTTGTGGTTAATGAAATTGACTGTACATGAGTCAGATTGATCTACAAACACAGACGTGATCGGTAGGCCGAGTGAAATTAGAACCTGTATATTTCGAGCCAAGTTTAACCACTGCTGCTAACTGACTCATAGATATATCACCTAAATTGTAATAAGTTGGTATATAAAACTCTTCCGTTATTTATTTAACCTTTATTGCACAAATATAATCCATACTAATATTATAAATGCGAAAGTTTGGATGTGAGTTTGTGAATTTGTGAGTTTGTGAGGATGTTTGTTACTCAATCACGCAAAATCTACTGGACGGATTTCGATGAAATTTGGTACAGAGGTAGATAATGACCTGGAATAGCACATAGGCTACTTTTTATCCCGGGAAAAAGCACTGTTCCCGTGGGAAATTCACGCGGGCGAAGCCGCGGGCAAAAGCTAGTAGGTTATATAATAGGCACAATAGGTTACTGACTGAATGACTCACAGACAACGTACAGAAATTACTGGGCGTAGGAAGCTGCAATTTTGCAGGTCCCTTAAGGAAGTTTTGAGAAGCACTAAGAGAGGATTTCCCGAAATTCCCAAGGGAATAAAGTCCCGTGCCCATGCTATTAATAGATATACAAAGATAGATGTGTTTTCTAGTGAAGGTAAGACAATCTATGACTATGACGCACGCACCAAGCGCTTTTCATCAACATAATGGAACTCCCTGCCTGCGTCTGTGTTACCGAGCACATACAACCTGACTCTCTTCAAAACCAGAGTGAATAGGCTGCTTTTGGGTAAGCTCGCTACTTCGAAGACCTCATCTCTGTCAGGCAAGATTGTGGCCAAGAGAAAACCCATCTTGTATATAAACAAAGAGGGTCAGGTTTCTCTGCACCAGACTGGACTCTCTGCATCCAGGTTCACAGGAAAGGCCGAGGGCGATTCTACAACTATTACTTAGGTACCTATTCTAAGTTATGGGTACACTTGGTTAGTTTATAAACAACTAGCTGTCGCCCGCGGCTTCGCCCACGTGAGTTTCGCTTAGATGAAAAATCTCTCTTGGAGCTTTTCATCAGATGTTCCAGATCTCCAATTTTTATACCTACGTCAGCAGAAAATGCTCATCAGGTTGAACGACTTAATAAGGCGCCATTTTCATATATGTTATAGTGTAGCTGGTCTCTTGCAGTTCTTCATCAGATATTCCAGATCTTAAATTTTTATACGTCATCAGAAAATGCTCATCAGGTTGAACGACTTTTGTTAAGGCACCATTTTCATATTTCTTATAGTTTAGCTGTTCTGTTAAGGTTCTTCATAAGGTGTTCCAGTTTTCAAAATAAATTATAGCCTAAATGTTGCCCAGGCTTAATAGCTATACAACAAAAAAGTTTCATTCAAATCGGTTCAGTACTTTCGGAGATTAGCGTGATCATACATACAGAAAAACAGACAAAAAATTCAAAAAAAATTTTTTGCTTTCTATTATTCTTTTTAAGTGTCCCTTTATATCAAAAATACAAAATGTACAGACAAAATATTTTTACTGACTTATTATATGTATAGATAAGTTCTTTTAATTATTTGTAGCTTTATTTGGTTTTATGCCATATCTATTTGATAGATCGTGTTCCTCTGGCAACACGATCTATCAAATAGATATGGCATTCACAACAACTCCTTTAGAATAGTAACAAAAGCTAGTATTTGATATGTTTCTTTTTTCCTTACTATAAAAAACTAAATCAAAATATTATATTCTGTAACTTGACATCTTTTACCGTTTTAAAAACTTTTATATTTAATTTCACAGAAACCAGAAATATTACCTTATTGTAATGTGGTGCAAGATCAGAGTAGAAAGGACAACTGCGGTCGTTGTGATTCATAAGGTTACGATTTCATAGTCTTGCATTTAACATGATACTTACTTAATTAAATTGGTACCTATCTTATTTTTTTTTGTTTACAAGCTTTTCGGCATTGTCTAAATGAGATGTATAATATATAGAAACTAGCTTTACCTGCACCTTTACCCTCGTATGTATTTTAGGATGCCTTCTTTGTGAATCATAGAAACATTATACAAAGCGCGTTCAAACCATAGACAGAAATATTAGTTGTAAATATTGTTTTAAATTATGTGTTAATGTTCTACACAATGTATGTTGTGATGGAATAAAAAAACTAAGTAAATGGCATTCTTTAGTGTAGTTAATGTAATTTTATGGTTCAAACAAACAACTGATATGTTTCATAAACGATTTGACTTTGACTTCATAATATAAAGTACCTACTAAATATTAGTACATACTAAAGACTAGCATACCTACCAAATAGTATTCAACGACTTGCATAAATCACATTATATCAATGGTGAAATTATGTCGAATCATCATATATTGAAGACCGTTATGTATCTGATCAAGTTTACAAGCTTTTAGGTTCATCTGTCTGTATCAAATCTTGTAACTTTTGACAGCTTCCTGGTTTCCAATTAAAGTACATGCTTATGTAAATGATAAAAAGATGAGAAGTCAATATTATAATGACGCTGATCCGATGATAAAATAAATTAAAAAAGTATTTTTTTTTTCATTTTTGAGCATCTCAGATGTAATTAGTACTAAAGTACTCTCTTATAGAAACTAGATATGGTGAAAAAATTCCATGCGAGCAGGACTGAACCTTGCTCTTCCAACTGAGCTATCGCATTTCAATCCTGCACATCGAAAATCTTCACCATATCATATTAAAAAAGAATATTGCTGAAAAATATTTATTTTGATACTTACCTATTTGCCATAATGTTTTTCAATTACCTATACGTGCGGTGACCTGGAAGCTCTTTTAAGCAATTTTCTATGCCAGAGCTTTTTAATAATTATATTCTTTACTGTGCTATCATGTCATGTTACGAAAAAGCGGAACTCACCAGACACAGGTTTATATAAAACTTAATTGGTGAGCCCCTGCCACCTATGTATTATTATACATTAGAGTTTAAAGAATAAATATATATTTTTAATAAGAACAAGATTGAACTGGGTATTTCAAATGCTTGATCATTTCATGAAATGTGTGTTGAAAGAGTAGAGAGATAGGAACTTTTTTAGTGTTTGTAGTGCTGGTGGACCCGTTACCGGGTCCTATGGCATTAGGGATAACAATTTAATCGACTTCTAACTATATATCGATTAAAATTACCTACAATTAAATACAAATCCATAATAGCAGCATTGGAATCCTCTGCTAGTATTGGGAATCGAACCTAGGGCCTCAGATGTACTGGTAAAAGGTGTTAATCAATATGCCACTGAGGACGTCAAACTGAGTTGATTCTTCTTACGTTTAAAAATGGGAACTACAGAAGGATATCCGCCATATATTTTTAACAATTCAATTCATTTTATTGTAACAAAAAACATTACCATCATGATCATTGTTATTTATATTACGAGAGGCAATAACACTCCCACGTTGCTAGACTATTAAACCTAACGCCCACTGTGAATAGCCCGCTATAGCTAAGCCAGATTTTTATACACGTGCGTCAACCGCGAATTATGTAAGCTAAGTAACAAAAAAACTTCAGCTATGCGAGTTAGTTTATTTCGCGGTTCTTCTTTTTATCGAGTACGTGTACATTTATATTTATTTGAAACATCTTTATATAACTCCATATCACAGACTCTCATACTCTTATATCATAAGCTCTAGAAGAAAATTTGGAACCGGTAACAAGCTACGTAAAAAGAAGGATGTTACAATTATAATTGACGTGTCAGTGTATCTGTATGAGTATGTCTCATAAACGGATGACCTTTGATCTAGTTTTTTCGGTTTTTTTTTTTCTCTTTTTTTTTGGGGCTTTTATCTTTTGAGATATGTCAGCCCCATCGTACCTTTCCCAAGGGATTTACGTCTGAGGAGATGTAACGAAAATTTGTATTTTTTTTTTTAATTATAGAGCCTGGTTGCGACATAACTGTCTGGGCAATACCCACATTTTTTTTTGGTAATTGAATCGAGATTGTTCTTATCCATGATTCATGAAAATCGGTTAAGCTGTTTAGGAATTATCAGCATTTTTTCAAGGCGATGTCGAGGTTTTGTTAATTCGCAATTTATATTTTTTAAAGTATATAGTTTGTGGATGTTCAGCTTTACTTGGCAGACGCGAGCCTTGACATTGACCGAAACATAAAGTTTTGTATACAAAAGTCATGCGCAATACCTCTGGCTATTAATAAATATTTATTAGAAGTTTATTAAATCTTCGTCTTGTCGGCCAAGTTAAATACAAAAGATTCCATTATTTTTTTATTTATTTTCGAATCTTTTTTTTTTAGCTTAAGCTTTAAGTAAGTACTTTTACAACGTGTAGGCACATGATTAGAGTAAAAAAATCAGTATGTTTACTCGTGTCGTGTAGTGTAGGTATATGTAACCATATACTGTTGAATTTATTTGTGTAAAAATATGGTCATTTATTACATGACATGGTCGATTCTTATATTGGTCCTACGGTCATAAGTATTTTTTAAGAGATTAATTACAGGTTCTCATTATATTTAGACTAGCTTTTTTTAAGTGGCGTTTGCAAGCAATGCCAAATTTTAAGTTAGACCGTCAGCATTACAACTGTGAAATACCAAACCAGATCAAATTTAATTCAGCAATTTTTGCGAGTTACTGGTACAAACATGCAGACAAAACTTCTGAAAACAAAATATTTTGGCTTTTATTGGCCCTATAAAGAACCCTCATATATATTTTTCTTGAATATCTCCTATGTACAGACGTACGCCAGTTAAAGTTTTATTAGAGCACTATACCAGACTCGAAATATATCACCATACTATATGTTTAGTAGCGGTGGTGGCTGAGTAGGGCGCCCGCCTGTGGCTGCAAAGGTCGCAGGTTCAAATCCTGCCCGTGTTACATTAGTTTGTATACCTATCTGACTCATGTATTTAGTTTTCATCGGCCACCACTTGCTTCCAGTGAAGGAAAAGTGAAGTGAAGGAAACCTGCACTCTGGCTTATGATTATCAGCAAGTGTGTGAAATGGAGAAGGCAATGGCAAACCACTCCATTAACGTTGCCAAGATAATCGTTGTGTGTGTTTCATTTCCTATAATGACCACGACCCTCAGTCAAGAGGATTACAACTAAAGAAGGAGACTATAATGTACCTATATGTATAATGTTACGTACGTAAATTAAATAAATTGTAGACAACACAATTTGATTCGGTTGAAGCAGTTTTACGATAGTTAATGGCGAAGAGCATTTGAACAGTTCAATACCGGTTCTAGGGACTTACCAGTCGCGAAGGTTAATTCTGCAACCACTTTTAGACTAAATTTTGAATAAAATACGAGACCTTTGCGACTTAATAGGTGATTCCCTCGACGGTCAAGGACAAATAAAAGTAGAATCATTTATGTTGTGTAATTTTTTTACCAGATCATGGGTCATTGACTTATTTTTAGTTTATTTATAAGTTTAATGATTGTTATTTCTGATAAGTATATGTTTGTATTTATTTACAATTAATTAATTAATTAGTTACTGGTACAAACATGCAGACAAAACTTCTGAAAACAAAATATTTTGGCTTTTATTGGCCCTATAAAGAACCCTCATATATATTTTTCTTGAATATCTCCTATGTACAGACGTACGCCAGTTAAAGTTTTATTAGAGCACTATACCAGACTCGAAATATATCACCATACTATATGTTTAGTAGCGGTGGTGGCTGAGTAGGGCGCCCGCCTGTGGCTGCAAAGGTCGCAGGTTCAAATCCTGCCCGTGTTACATTAGTTTGTATACCTATCTGACTCATGTATTTAGTTTTCATCGGCCACCACTTGCTTCCAGTGAAGGAAAAGTGAAGTGAAGGAAACCTGCACTCTGGCTTATGATTATCAGCAAGTGTGTGAAATGGAGAAGGCAATGGCAAACCACTCCATTAACGTTGCCAAGATAATCGTTGTGTGTGTTTCATTTCCTATAATGACCACGACCCTCAGTCAAGAGGATTACAACTAAAGAAGGAGACTATAATGTACCTATATGTATAATGTTACGTACGTAAATTAAATAAATTGTAGACAACACAATTTGATTCGGTTGAAGCAGTTTTACGATAGTTAATGGCGAAGAGCATTTGAACAGTTCAATACCGGTTCTAGGGACTTACCAGTCGCGAAGGTTAATTCTGCAACCACTTTTAGACTAAATTTTGAATAAAATACGAGACCTTTGCGACTTAATAGGTGATTCCCTCGACGGTCAAGGACAAATAAAAGTAGAATCATTTATGTTGTGTAATTTTTTTACCAGATCATGGGTCATTGACTTATTTTTAGTTTATTTATAAGTTTAATGATTGTTATTTCTGATAAGTATATGTTTGTATTTATTTACAATTAATCAATTAATTTACAATTAAGTGTAATCACAAAAAGTAAGATACTTTTTCAAACTTCTTGTAGGTACCAAACTCATAACTCATGCAGTAATTGCAAAACAATTTAATAAAAATAACATTTTTTTTACAGTTCTTTGGTACGCACATCTTCTTCTTCTTCTTCTCTCAGCCGAAAGACGTCCACTGCTGGACAAAGGCCTCCCCCAAGGATTTCCACAACGACCGGTCCTGCGCTGCCCGCATCCATGCGCAACCCGCGACCTTCACCAGGTCGTCGGTCCACCGAGTGGGAGGCCTGCCAACACTACGTTTTCCGGTTCGTGCCCGGTTCGTGTTCGTGTCCGGTACGCACATATACCATAAAAAATATGAAACAAGCTAGTGTCAGTCACGTAAAAACTACTGGACAGATTTCCATGAAATTTGGTATAGGTACGGGTAAAAAATACCGAAAATAGCACATAGGGTACTTTTAACCCCGAAATTCCCATGGGAGCGAAGCTCCGGGGCGCGGCTAGTAAAATACATAAGTATGAGAATGTTGATCGTCTTCCCTCACCAACAAATTAACAAAGCACATATTAAATAATCTATCTCAAGGTAAGTGATCTTTGACATAGGTACTTAACGATTCGCTATTAATTTATAAATAATATGTAACCTGTATGATTCTATATCAAAGGAATGCTAATTAAATTTAACGCAATATTGAGATATTCTTTCCTTGTCACAGAATCGCGCTCTGAACATCCTTGCTTGTCTTTTGTATTTAAAGCAGTGTGGCCAGAATCATAAGCATAAGTTGTTGTGAACTGACCTGTACCACACGTCAACATGAACAAAATAATCTTAGCAGTCGCTCTTGCGTGTATTTTCCGCGCAGTGGAAATGAAAACAGTGTATTATTACCCACCGTTTGCCGGCCCTGATATCATAGTATTTGATGGACCAACAAATTATCACGAAACACATCCAGTCAACGAACCACATACTAACAAGCCTGATGAGAAGGACGACTCCGAAAACGAAATAGATGCTGAGTTTGGGGACCTATTTGATGTGAGGCAGTTAAAAGAGGAACCAATCTGCCCGCCAAAATTCGAGAAAGTCGGGTCCCTCTGCTTCCCCAAGGATTAATTCGTGCAATAATAAATTGATTGAAATCAATTGGATCCAGTTAAATTGAAAATTGCCGCTTTGTGAAGTGACAAGATCAGAAATTATTTCTATCAAAATTGCTAAAGAGTGAATTCTGTGCTGTTTTGGTGTTTAGTTTTAAGTTTTTACAGTGATGTCAGTGGTGAGACCATGTTAAAATTGTGGACTAGGTTAGGTAATTATGATTCATTTAAATTAACATTGCATACATACCACCCTGAAGCATATCAGTTTCAGTAAAAATTTTAGCTGAATACAGATATCATAGGTATATAATATTACACTTACCTACTAAAAAATAATTTAAAAATATTCTACATGAAAGACTTTAAAATATTTTGATATTTAATTTATATTTAACAAATATTCTGTATTTTCTATGTAAATTTGATTGTGTAATATTGTGGAGCAAAAATAAACGAATTTTTTATTTGTAAATGTATAAATAATGGAGATTAATTAAAGAAAAAGACATTTGAACTCCCTAAAATAACTGGAAAAGGTAAGAAAGGTGATGATATAATTAATGACATAGTTTAAAATATAACTGTAAATGTATAACGACTTAATACATTTAGTAATAATGTTAATGACACTAAGACTGTAATGATTGGTTTTAAATTTTAATAGTACATATTTATTATAATATGAGGAAATAATATGTATGAACTGTAAACTGATAATTTAAGTAAGAGATACCTATATATAAAAGTATTTATTTAAAGTAGGTAAGTATTACCACTACAATAAAATGTTTAACGTATAGTACATGTGTGTGTATGGCAAAATTATCTATCTGTACACTAAATAGATTTAAATCTAAATGGCGTATTAATTTTAGCCATCAAATATAAAGAACTCGTTAAATCTGTGGTTAGCATTTAAATGGATAATAAAATAAGAATATGAAAATTATAGACAATTTGTTGTTTTTCTTATTACCTGTATTAATACTGGGTGACTATTTATCCAATATCCAAATTTAAATAAATATAGTGATAGTGATTTATTTTTAGATAAAAATCCTAACTAATATTATAAATGCGAAAGTAAGTTTGTTTATTTATTTATTTGTTTGTTACCTCTTCACGCTTTATCTACTGAACCAATCTTCCTGAAATTTTGCATACACATAGTTAGAAGTACTGAGAAGGACATAAGCTACCTTTCATCTCGGGAAAAGCACTTCTCGTGGGAAATTTACGCGGGATAAACCGCGGGCAAAAGCTAGTATTATATAAAAATATCGATTTCTACAGGAGAAAAACTCATGTAATTTCCAACTTCCTTGTATGTGTTAGCATAAAATTAGAAGACTTTTATTACCATTATATACTTAAAACAGTGAATCATAGGTGTAAAACGTGTGTGTGCATATGTATATATGTATTAACCTCAAGGCTTCTCCGCATTTGCTTGCTAATAAATATTTGGTGACTATACATATATATTGACATAACATTATTTTGTGAATCACTATTTCTCAGTGCGCATACTAACGTAAAAATAGACAAAAATGTACTGTTTTTTGTCAAGTAAGTATTGTACAGTACAGAGTGATGTTGGTATACTTTTGTTGTTAAATTTATTTATTATTCATTTATTATTAAAATACGGAATATAGAAAACTAAGCCGATGTTGTTGTCGATGACATCGATTTGTTTTTATTAGTTTTATTTCCGAAGGTTGTTTTTCGAAATCCATACACATGATCATTTAACCAAAAAACGAATTCACGCGGGCAGTCTAAAACATCCGGTGTCAATCTGTTAAGTACATTCCATGCCGTTCAAAGTCGTAATTTTCAAAAATTCTTCTAATCTACTACTTCTGTGTTTAGAAAAATAATAGCTTAATAATTACACAGAGGGGCTCACTGCTAAACTATTATAAACTGACTATTCTTCTATTAAAATTTGCGAATAAGCTATTCTACCTAAACCTATGTTCGTGAACACAAAAGTTCGCGTTGCAGATCGGTGTGTGGTGTTTGTAAGTATGATTTATATTATTTTACAAACGTCAGTTTATTTCCATCCGGATTCCAGATCCGGGGACCCGGATGCATGCTTTTCATGCGAAATGTTTGAGTGGGCGCACACGTCCGTTTTTATTTCCGTACGGAAAATGTAAGACACGTGTGAGTCTACGCGCGCCTACGGCTTTGCTCATTAACCTTGACCTTATTACTTCGTAAGTAGAGAGAGTAGGTGATATCGATAAAAAATTTAATTTTGTTCACTATAATAAATTTGGTATACTAATAAGGTTACTTTTATGTTGAAACTCCCAAGGAAGTATACATATAAACATGTTGTATAGTGCTGGTTTTAACCTAACTAATGTTTAACCAAAAGTCACGCTTAAACTGGCAACTTGAATTAGAACATTCACAACGTAAGTACCTACTTTAAATTGTAAGCAAATAGGTCTAAAGCCATCATTAGTTAGACAAACTGCGAACTGCTAATTAAGAAGCCAGGTGAACTTTGGGATGTTACAATTACCTACTCAATTCACTTGGGAATGTACAAAGCTTCTTCTTATCTTGTGTAGACACGTTATAGACTACTAGCTTTGTTGGAGTTTGTAGTTGTAGATGTGTAAGTTGAGGAGAGTTTGAGGCTGCTGAGCTGCTGACAGGATCTTGAAGTTATGGTAGTTGTTGAGAACTGACGTTAAAAGTTAAACGCACAGTAAAAATAAGTTGGAGTTTATTATAGTTAAAGTTACAAGTTAAGTTATAGTTAAAAGTTGGAGTGACAAAGTTAGAATGTCAAAGTTATAGTGAGCAGAATGATATAAAATAATCGTTTAAATATACAGCGCAGCTGATCAGAGTGCTGCGTTAGCACTAACCGACATTGTGCGGTCTTTGACAGTACAAGCTTCTTACCGCGGCATCGCCCGCTGGGAACAGTGCTTTTTTACGGGATGAAACGAACCATTTCCTTCAGCAATATTTCAGAAAGATTGCTTCAGTAGACAAAGCGTGAAGAGGTTTTAAGTTGGTAAGTTTAAAGTGTTAGGATATTACAGCACATGTTCACAATAAAAAATCGTTGCCTATCCTGCTGTTTTATGTCGGTCGTTAATTCGTTCACGTAGCTTGAAAACAGTAAAATCGGTCAAATGCGAACGTTGCTGTATCGTGGGATTCTAATCGATTACACTGTTTTGATTGAATGGGTTCTATGAAAGGAAATAAGCAAAATTTTTGGTACAATTACTTAATCGAAGTAAAACAAAAATACAGATAATTTTTAAACAAGCTAATTATTTAAAAATAAAAAACACGACTGACAACTTACCTACATAGCCCATGTCACTCGGAGGAATGCAAGGAATCTAACGATACCTCTCACATCAAAATCTGTTAAGCCGTTCAGGACTTATAGTGGAATAAAGAAACTTACATACATACATACTTACATACATGAACCCTGAAAACATAACACTCCTTTTTTGGTCAGTCGTGTAATAAAAATAAAATTTGGTTTTTAATTAATTTTAAAACCAAAAATACTAGCTTGTTGCTGTTCAGTTCACTGGCGTTGATTATTTTCTTTGCTGGCGTGTCGTCCGAATGCTGTCGCTAAATGGCAGTAATCGTTTAATCAGGTATGCCACACTTATATTTATTTTTATTGATATCAAGTTATTTTTATTGATGGTTACGAAAGACCAATAAATTCCTCATTGTTGTAGGGTTAGAATGAAATACACACACAAACACGATATTTTTAGCATTACAAAGACTTTTTTGGCAATGCTAAAAATGTGGTTTGCTATGGCCTTCGCTATTTTACACACTAGATATTTGACTGCGGGTTTCTTCACCGGAAGCTAGTGGTACTCTATTAAACATACGGTAGTTTATGAGTCAGATTGATCAACAAACTCAAATTGCATGAGTACACAAAAACCGGAATAATATGATACAACTAGAAATGACTAGAAATTTCGTTCTGGGGCTCACAAAAACAAGTTTCAGTTGTTAAATATAAGGTGTCCCATATATCTAGAGCATTTATGATAGATATATGTGGAGTGCTATTCCTCTACACACATACACAAACATGAAATAGTAAAAATTAATTAATGCAATGGTTTGTATAAAGTACCTAAACACACACTGTTGTTATTGAAGAGCAACCTAACATAGGTAATTATTTACTTAAATGGACATCCCGATCACAAATAAGTTTATGTAAATGGTACAAAAAATAAAGAATTTTTAATTTAAATTCAAATTCAATTTTAAAAGCACGCTATCCTTATTTAAGTATGTGTACAGTACACTAACATAGAAATAAGTACTAACACATTAGATCAAGGTTAATCTGAATAAACACAAATGTACTTGAATTTGCATTACTAGAATTCGTTTGGTTATGATTTCCGATGTTCCCTTTCATCAAGTTAAATTCACTTAAGTACCGAATGGTATAAAAACTGTAATCGAAGGTACTCTACAAATAAACATGAGTATACCCATGTCTAATTTAGATGCGCGATAGGACCTCCTATCCTTTTCCTCGTTAGTATACCCAAAGCAAAACGTATCTGCTAAGGCAGTGGCTACATTGTTCTCTCTCTATTTTATGAAGTCTCTTCTAATATTTTTGGTTAATGTTTCTAATATTTAAGCCAAAAGTCAAATTGAAATATTCTCTTGTCTCTCTGTTTTATGAAGTCCCTTCTTTTAGGTTAATGTTTCTGATATTTTAGGTCAAAAAAAATAATTCAAAATATTTTCTTGTAACCCGTGTGGTTCCCGGGTTAGAATAGGACCACTCCATCTCATTCCATGGATGTCGTAAGAGGCGACTAAGGGAAATGCTTCCGATGGGCAGCAGAGTCGGAAGCTCACAAAGCCAAAAAAAACTGCGCTCGCCAACCCGCCTGCCAAGCGTGGTGAGTATGGCAAATCCCCCCAAAATCTTGGGGGAGACCTTTATCCAGCAGTGGATATTTTGCGGTTGTAATGATGATGATGATGATTTTCTTGTCAAACTGAAAAGGAAAATGAAATATAGAATGGAATCATATTATGAGCACTTTGGATGCATATTTTGCGACAAGTTTTGAGATGATTATTTAAGGTCGAAATAAAGCAAACGAATCTTAACTTTATGTGTTAATTAATAAACAGGAACTCTTTAATGAGAGTTCGCATCTCGTAACAGAGTTTCTGATCATTAATTTCGGCTATAGCATCTGATTAGCTCCATGTCTTAATAATTAACATTGGAATCATATCAAACGCAGTCATAATTACTGCTCAATGTTCTGCTATAGTCTTATACCATCAATCATTGGGGATACTACCACAATGTATCTAATGGGTGATGGTTGTGGAATTACATGCAACAACTTCTTTACCATTTCTTTTACTATTTCACAAACTAGCGGATAATTCATCAACTGGAATGTAGGTTTCCTCACGATGTTTTCCTTCATCAAAGGTGGTGATCAATGATAATTACCACGACACGAGTAGCAGGATTTGAACCTAGGACTTTTCAATTACAGACGTAATGCCAAACGTCCTAAACTCTCGAGATTTGATGTTTCTCTTCTCATTGGATCACACGTACTTCTACCCTTCTTGTTTTATCCTCCCATTCATTCTCCGGTTGACTGGAAGAGATCCCATATTGGGATAAGTCCGCCTTTGTTTTCTGTCCTCCCTTCTTTTGTATTGTATATTTTCTTCTAACAATAAAGTTATGCAACAACAACACAGGTCAAAATTAACTTGCAAAATTTTAATACATATAAAAAAATAAGCATACATATATAGGAAACTGGCTCGCCCGTGTACCCCCAGCCTTATGTCACCTATTTGTTATTCATTACGCTCAAACGATCGGTGCGAGATGAATCTTCGCAGAGATTAGTTGCTAATAGAGAAATGGAGGCATTGCGATAGAACGTATTATGCTAGTATTAAAAAAATGCATTTTTAATGTCTTTCTTTATTGGTATCTCTAGAGATTTTGTATTCGTCGTTTGTATTGTCGACAGCTCAATTAGGCATTAGTAGGTCTTCTTAAAATCGTGAATGACTTTGTTAATAGGTCAACCACGTTACATTAGGGCTATTAATAGGAGATTATCCATACTAATATTATAAATGCGAAAGTTTGGATGTGAGTTTGTGAGTTTGTGAATTTGTGAGTTTGTGAGGATGTTTGTTACTCAATCACGCAAAATCTACTGGACGGATTTCGATGAAATTTGGTACAGAGGTAGATAATAACCTGGAATAGCACATAGGCTACTTTTTATCACGGGAAAAAGCACTGTTCCCGTGGGAAATTCACGCGGGCGAAGCCGCGGGCAAAAGCTAGTGTTTACATATACCTACTGTACATAGGAGGGTCTTATGGGAGACAAAATTGTTTTTTAAATAATGTTTTGTCTATCTGTCTGTATGTTTGTACGCAAAAATTAAAGATGAAATTTAATGCGGTTTTTATAGTTGCATTGCTGAAACTTAAAGGCACAGGTTTCATCTTGGTACATCGCTTAGAACCTAATATATTACAAAAGTAAATTCCGCGCGAACGGAATTCAAAATTCAAAATCTCTTTATTGCAATAATGTATGTATAAAGATCTGAAAAATTATGTATCCAATGAGGGATTTTTTGAGACCCAAATTAAAAAAAAAATAGTTCCAGACGACTTCATAGATGGCGCTTAAGTATTATGCGAGAGAAAAAGTTCTATATACAAAAAGCAAAAATTCTCGGGATTAGCATTTAAAAAAAAACTTAGTAAATAAAAATCTAAAAAGTATCAATATTGTGATTTGTGCAACTGTCAAACTGTTAGGTGATTTTTTTTCTGCCTCTGGTTGACAGGAAACCATATAAGTAGGTCGCACCATATAGGTAGGTCTAGCCATTATTACGACTCGGCTTTCATAAAACTCTATCTGTTGAGACTTTTTTATACTGTTTTTTTTCTTAATTTAGCTGTCAGAAAATTGCTCATTACATTCTACCTTGGTAAGGAGTGCAACAAATTTACTTTCTTTGAAATAAAAATCGGAAAAATCTTTCTTTCGGAAATGCGGGCAAAAGATAAATCATTAGAAACAAATCAAATAAGTCAAATACACATGTGATTTAAAGGTCTCTTCGGGTAACTGACGATTCGGACACAATATGTTCGGACACTTTGTCCGAATCGACACTTTTTAATTTTAATATATTTTTTTACTGACGATACAGACACCATCAAATTATTGAGGCTTTTAAGTACAGTCAGATAAAAAGGTTAGATACTGTTTTTTACAGTTTTTTATCTTTTATAGTTAAGTTTCTTTCTGACGATTCGGACATTTTTTTCTTATAGGTGTCCGAATCGTCAATGAATCTCTCTCTCTCTCTCTCTCTTCAGCCATTTTCAACCCTATGGGTGTAGGCCTCCTTCATCGTATGCCACTTCTCTCGGTCTTGGGCAATCTCAATCCATTTCACGCCTGCTGTTCTTTTAACATCATCCGCCCAGCGCATTTGCGGTCTTCCCTGTGGGCGTGTTTCGCCCCACGGTCTCCACTCCACCAGAGCTTTGCACCATGAACTTTCTTTCCTGGCGACATGGCCAGCCCATTGCCACTTAAGCTTCGCAATACGTTTGATGACATCCGTGACTTTACTGTGACTTCTGAGCCACTCATTTGTCTTGCGATCTTTAAGCGTGACACCAACCAGTTTTCTCTCAATTGCCCTTTGAGCGACTCTGAGTTTGTGTAGGATCTCCTTCGTAAAAACCCAGGTTTCGGCACCATAAGTGAGAACCGGCAGAATGCATTGGTCATGTATGCGAGCTTTTTGTTCGGGTGTCAAGTTCATCTTGAATACATAGTCGATTCTGGAATAGGCTGCCCAAGCTAATCAATGAATAAAATATTAAATTTAAAAATCGTGTTCTAAAATCCTTTTCCTTACTTTCTATTTGTTTCTTTTTTGTTTTTCCCCTTTTTCTCTTTTCTATTTGTGTATTGTTGAGCTTTACTTTCATTACTTTTTCTATTTTAGTTTAGTAGTAGTATATATATTAATTTCTATAAAATGTATTGTCAGATTGTTTGCACAGCCTCTGCCCTTTGTTTTTTATTTATATTTCTTTCGTACCGGTTGACTGGAAGAGATCCCTTCATGGAATAAGTCCGCCGTTGCCATTTTCTGGATTGATGTAATTACTGATTTATTTATGTTATTGTGCAATAAAGTTATTACAAACAAAAAAACAAAACAAAAAGTGTCGATTCGGACAGAGTGTCCGAAAATATTGTATCCGAATCGTCAGTTACCCGTTTCTTCGCCTGTACAAGTTGGAGACACACGATGTCAGTGTCAGCCGGGGTTTGGTTATAAATGATCGCAACTTGGAGAAAGTTGACGACCTGATACTTGCTGACACATCGTGTCTCCAATATAATAGGTTTTTAAGTACATTTGGGGCAATAAAGCGTGTACAGTGGTCCACATTGAAAAGTATACCACTTTTTTATAGTGGATCGTATTTTAGGTGGTATATTTTTCTATGTATGCCTGTCTTCTGCCAACGATTTGACATTTCTATACATGGAAATTACTCCACGGACAAGAACGTTCTATGTTCTATGTGGCTCACTGTACCTAGGCACAATATATCTAACAAAAGCTCTTATGGAGCCTCACGGGCAGTTTGCAGGATTTTAAGTTTTAGTTTTATTTTAGCGTTGTAGTTAGTTTTTAGATCGTTTTAATATATTTTGTTATTGTTATATTAGTACTTTTAAAGTTATTATTTGTCCCTATAAATTTAAATAGAGTTTTATAATTGTCACATTATCCACACACTGACGTGTCATTTTGTTACACTACCACTGACGGACGTATGGGA
This sequence comes from Ephestia elutella, assembly GCA_018467065.1. NCBI lineage: Eukaryota > Metazoa > Arthropoda > Insecta > Lepidoptera > Pyralidae > Ephestia > Ephestia elutella. The sequence continues at coordinate 14,691,415 of CM031586.1, read as the reverse complement.
TACGTACGTAATTTTCAAGTCCTCCTGATGCATTAATAAAGTCCAACTCTGGTGATTTTTGCAGAATATTTATTAAGACATAGGAATGTGACAGGGATAGTTAAAAAACTATAATAATATGTATATAAAAAAAAAATATTCATCGAAAACCTTAGCGGTATCGAAACAAACATAGATTTTTTTTTAAATAACATAAAATATTTTCTGACAATAGTAACTTCTTTTTTTTTTGCTTAAATTAATTACTAGCTTTTGCCCGCGGCTTCGCCCGCGTGAATTTCCCACGGGAACAGTGCTTTTTCCCGGGATAAAAAGTAGCCTATGTGCTATTCCAGGTCATTATCTACCTCTGTACCAAATTTCATCGAAATCCGTCCAGTAGATTTTGCGTGATTGAGTAACAAACATCCTCACAAACTCACAAACTCACAAATTCACAAACTCACAAATTCACAAACTCACAAACTCACATCCAAACTTTCGCATTTATAATATTAGTATGGATTAAGAATGGATTTAATTAGAAAAAAAATCACAATCGTCATAAATCACAATATAAGGCACTTTTTAACAACAGTAACAGCAGGTAACATTTAGTAATAAATGTAGTCATTTTCATCTGCCGATGCTTCGTCAGATTCACGAAGCCATGATTCAATTTGTTCTTGATTCGCAATATTCACTTGGATTCGTGGTTTCCTAGATGTAGATGACCCAGAAAAAGAATTAGACCGCTTACGATTCATTTTTATCCACGGATAAACTACAAGTAAATATTTTAAAAAATCACAATAACATTGACGCTACGTACCTTATACGTCAGGTTGTCGAAATCACCTGCTTAGAGACTTGCGTTGCATTTACTTTTCCTCACAGCCGCCTCGTCACTGGCAACTATAATCGGGCCGAAACCTAAACTCCCGTATGACGTATGTCAGTTTGATAATAATAGTGATGTACCTAAATACGAGTCGCTTCGATTATTTGATTTTACGTAAAAATAACAAATACAAATAAAATAATTATTTTTATTAATCAAAAGTCTGAACCATAAAAGTAGCTGTCCATGGATAAAAAAATCATAGTGGATAATATTATCTACTCTGATTTTATGATTCGATACGATTGCGTGAATTCTTGTCCCTCTTTCAAATTTTTTTTTGTATTGCCTTAATGTTATTTTTTTTTTAATTTTAAGGTGCAATTGTTATATTCAGCATTTAAAAATCATTAATAACAAACCTTATTAAATAAATCGAAAAATTAAACTATGTATCGCGATTTTTTATATTTTTACTATCGATTTTTTGTAGCCGGATACAATGGAACTCTCTAAACGGGCAAGCCGGAAGTTCAAGTACTACATTTCCGCGCATAGATTTAAAAATAAAAAAAAAGGAACTTCATGGGCTTGACCCTGATGACACCTGTCATACGGAGGTTTAGGTTTCGGCCCGATTATAGTAAGCTACAAAAATTCCCGCGCAAAATTAAATTTCGAATGAAAAACCGCTTGGGTGACATACGACAGTGGTTAAAGGTACCATTGTGATACACATCATAATGTTTTAGATGCATTCTTCCCGTATCATACTTTTCCGTAAGTATAAGACAAAGTAGGTGGTACGAGTATATAGTAATTATCCCATTTGCCAACAGGTGTCGATTTCAATGAATTCTTTCATGGAAAAGGTGCAGTCAATAGACTTTTCAAGTCCGTAAAATTTCATGCAGCTTTAGCTCGAACTTCAAAAGTCGAGCTTTGTTATTTGAGTGTCAAAAATTCAGTTGGAATATTCCAGTTTGTTAAAAGCATCAAAGTAAGTTATTTATATAACATACTAGCTGTTACCCGCGGCTTCGCCCGCGTGAATTTCACTTAGATAAAAACTCTTTTTGTGTTCCAACCAAACTGTAGTAACCTAACTCCTGTAAAAAATTCAGCCATTTATTCCGTGTCCCAAGGGAATGAATTCGTATGGTATAGTCGACCACTTTTATCTTGTTTCCCCTTTAGAGGTTAAATATCAAAATTTCCTTTCTTAGTGCTCACTTAAGCTATATAACGAACCTTTATACAAAATTTCAAGGTTCAGCGGTTTCGTCTCTGAGTTGATTTCCCAATCTGTTTTATTTATACGCTTTTACGCCTTTAGGGGTACGACTTTAAAAAACAAATGATTGCGTCGTTATAGGTTATGAACGGAGAACGTAAATATAAGCTTTCATACGTCTCGCGTCAAAAATGGCGAAGTTTCATACAAATTTTGAGCCCCATTTTTAACCCCTTAGGGGTTGAATTTACAAAATTCCTTCCTTAGTGCTCACCTATGCTATACAATAAACCAATATGCAAAATTTCAAGCCAATACGTTTAGTAGTTTCGTCTCTGCGGTGATCGCAAAAATCAGTCATTAACGATTTTATATATACAGATTTGCCTACATTTGATACGCGCGCAGTACCAATAGGTAAGTATGCATAATTGAATTTGTTTATTGGCAAGTACAGTTTATGATATTGAACGGCTTTTTCTAATAAATTATCATATTACGATATACGAAATGCAATAAAAAGTGTAAAATGAAAAAACAAAATTGAAGATTTTGAAGACGAAGATTGTTCAAAGCAATGTAATCTAAACAAAAAATAATAATTAACAATTCCCATTTGGCGCAAAAATGTTTTATTTTTAAATTAATTCGAGAATTCCGTTTTTGATTTTCGAGGTAGGGAACCCTAAAAATGATAATTAGCTCCAAATTAGCAAATCGACATAGAAAAATCCTTTTCCAGTACCACAAAAAACTTAAATAACAGTCGTTCTGCGAAAGGGCTTCAGTCACGTCTTTATTACTAAATCTCAATAGAAGAATATGATTTGACAAAAAATCTCAACCTTGTTCCCATAGATATAAGAACGTCGAGTTTTCTTTAAATCTCTCAACTTTGTTGTTTGCAAAACAGGCACATCTGGAACGGCTGTACCATAAACGCGAAATACAGAGTCGTCATACTAATAGCTTTATTATAAGGTAGTTGGGCTGTTTTTCCCGTGGCAGGCAGTAATCCCTTTGGCACAGCCCGACACAGAGCTCAATCTTACGGGGATGAAACGAGTACGTGATTTTCTCAACCCTCAAATTTGGTTATTAGGTTAGAAGCGTAAATATTTAAGTCGATGTTTTTGGGACAAATCTTTCTTTAATACTTTTAAAAATGTTAAAAAATTAGTAAAAATATCGCGTGCTTGATTAAGTGATTTTTGTTATTTTACTTACTGTTTCTCGTTTAAATTGGGCTGCGTAAAATGTGTTTTCTTTCCATTTATTCTCTAACAGAGAACGGAATAATATAATTAGACTAGAAATGGCGTAGAACTGTTGTATTTTAATTTAATAACAATGAATGTCGCTCTCACTTCGACGCTTTTATTTAATTCTATTTCTTAAAATATATATAGTTGGTTCTAATTTGTTTGATAGTATAGATTTTGCTTATCAGCTATCTTTGCTATCTATGCTTATCTTTTTTAGCTAGTGTGTGAAATGAAGAAGGTAATGGCAAACCACTCCATTAACATTGCCAAGATAGTCGTTGTGTGTGTTTCATTCCATATAATGACCACCCCCTGAGTCATGAGGAATACGACTAAGGAGGAGGAGGATAGATTTTGCTCTTGGAAAAGAATTATCCTGTAAATATTTTAATATCCATTATATCAATTCAATTTAATATGAAATTCGCGTTAGTAGATACGAACTGTTAGACGGAGAAGAACAGAGGTCTTTTTAAAAAAAAATATTTATCAAGAAAAACTACGCTTTATTGCCTAAAGTACTTTAGAGTTTACAAACTTGTATATAATTTTGAAAATAGTAAAATAAATTTGGATTTAGGAAGAGTGCAAGGCAACCTCGCGACTCGGGATATAGCAGAAGACTAACTTGTGACTAGACCCTAGCACCCCACCTGAGCATTGCACTAGTTGCCTAGTCAGCATTTACACCTACATAAACCCGTATGTAACAGAACGCTACCTATTAATTAAATAACACATACATCAAAATAAAAATACGTATATACAGAATGTAACGAAAACTAACGCTCGTTTTTTGCTTCATCGCCAACTATAATTCCGATACTTTCGATCTCATTAGCAGACCATTTTCACGGCAAACGTGAACCATTACTTTTCCATTATATTATATACGTACCGTCAGCAACACATCAAGTATCTAATTTAGTTGCAAATTCGCCACTATTACCATCTCATGAAGTCCATGCGGTGTAATAATAATATGCAGTTGACTATACTTACGCTTCCTTCCCACATTTTAAAACGTAGTGTTAAATGTGGTTAATAAAAAAAAATCAGTTGAAAACAGCCTGAAGATATAATAAAGGTCTATTATATCACGAATTTATTCAGAAATGAATGCTTCTTTCCAGAATAATTAGACGTACTAACTCATATCTCCATTAATTTAATACGACTCCGCTTTTTGAATAGACCCGCTCTATTGAAGCCGGAATACTTACTTACTACTGCGGCGCAGCGATCTGAAGTGGATCTTGGCCTCCGACACGAGATGACGCTATTTTTTGCGGTTTTGCACCAATTCTCGCCAGTTTTCCGCTCTGAGGCTCTGTAGTTCTTTCAGAACCACATCGCTACAGTGGTACCTAGGGCGCCCGACTGGTCGATGGCCCTGTGGTCGACCCTCGTATGCTCTTTTGACGACACGATCCTCTTTCATTCTCTCCACATGTCTGAGCCAACGGACTCTGGCTGCTTTGAGCTCTCCGATCTCTCCTGATAGAAGTCGGAATAATCATATTCAACTAGAAGTGGCGTCTGCTATATTTTAGAATATCACTCTGACGCTCACTAAAAACAAGTGCATACAGGAATACGTAATACGCGATCGGATATTTTGAGAGAGCTCAAGGGAGCTTACGTAAAATACCTACACATTTATTTTCCCTTTCTATATTCTTAATTACTATTATTCTGATTTCTGTGACTCACTCTAATCACTTTTTATGCGACTTAAATTGAATATTGTATCATTGTCGCTATTTTCGCCTGGGCCTAAAAATTCCACGTTCAGATCGTACTCGTGCCTCGTGAGTTTGTGATTCGTAATAATTTAATTAACTACAACTTGTTTCCGGTGAAGAAAAATATTGTGGACTAGCTATTGCCCGCGGCTTCCTCGAATTTCCTACGGGACAGTGCATTTCCCGAGATGAAAGATACCCTTATGACCTTCTCAGTACTTCTAACTATGAGTATGCGAAATTTCAGGACGATTGGTTCAGTAAATAAAGCGTGAAGAGGTAACAAACAAAGAAATAAACAAACTCACTTTCGCATTTATATATTTGTGAAAAGGCTTATGTCTAAACTACTTTGCCAAGAAAGTCGTTGAAATAAATTTGGAATTTCCTACTTGACTCGCTTGCAAAGAAATTAAATATTTTTAATAATTCTAAATTTGAACAAAAACTCATTTATACCGACATAATCAACAAGGAAAACGACTGGCAAATATAATTTATTATGAGAATTTATTTTACTTTGCTGTGTTTGAGGTCCATTTAAAGTGGTCTGAATAAAAGTCTTTGAGTTTCCCTTTCAATATTTTTTTTTATACGTATTTGGGACAAAGGTATCTATTTGACTAATTGCAAAGAAATACCAATACACAAATACCTATAGTAAAGCAGAATATTTTACTAAACTTTTACAGGACTCTCGTTGACCTTAATACAGAATTGAATTCCTTATCTATGCTAAGCGTTACCAAAACCACTTAAAACTATGAGTGAAATAAACGCTTCATAAAATGTTATAGCTTAGGCGGGTGGACCATAAAGAGCGAGCGTTTAATTTGTATATTTCCAACATTAACCCCAATGTAGATTTAGGGAGTTATCGTAAAATTTGTATTTAAGCGGCCCCTGTGGCACAATGGTCCCAGTTTGGTATATCTTAGTCCCAGTATCAGATTTGATGCTCGGCCAGGTAAAATAGAAAATTATTATTTTGGAATTTTATGACGCTGCTTTTAACAGGTCTATGCGGAAGTGTATTGGAGTCCAGCAGTGGACTTGTTCTTACTCGAATAAAAAAAAACATATCTGAGATAATAAGTGGAAAATTGATGCGTGTTGAACAAAATATGACCAGTGAGACTAATTTAAATTCTCTGTACCTTTGTTAGCTTATGTTTATTATCGATAAATATAGACTCATGACATCAGATAAATATTATGAGGAGCTCATTAGCTCATTCATGTGTGAGTGTGTGCACACGACATTCAGAGTAAAGCTGGGCACACGTCAGTTTTTTCCGTTCGAAAATTTCAGATTTCGGTGTCCCAAATGTATGTTTTTCATACAAAACATTCGATCCCATTCGAATATTTTGTAAACGTCTGTAAAATTTTCTGTACGGAAAAAGAATTGACATGTACAATTGTACACGGATGTAGTTTGCCCATAAAGATCAAGTGTTTTCTTTATTAAAGTCGGGGACTCCCAATCATGATCTCTTAGGTTATTGGGAGTCACACACGAGCATAATTGACCGAGCGAGCGCAGCGAGCGAAGCGTCTCAGTTTCCACTAGCCGAAAATTCTTTTGTCTGTCCGGATGTTATCGCCTACAGGTCGCATTCGTGAACCGATTCTCATGAAATTTTGGGAGCGGGTTCAGTAATTTTATAGAATTTTTTAGTCGAGCCAGTTTTTCGAAATTTAAAAAAATGGCAGAATTATATGAAAAAAACCTCATATCTCAGCTATTTAAAAAAAAAAATCAAAAATATCATTTGACTTTTTTTTTATTCTTATTAAAACACAACTTTTTTGTCTGAACAACATAGTGAAATTCAATAAAACTGCTATAAATCCATATATTTTAAATTCTCATACTCGTTCACAAAAAAATCAATAGATGGCGAAGCTTTAAATAGTTGCAAATTCGCTATTGCGTATCGTATTGTGGATTGCTTGAACACTTGAAATAAATCTGATTTCAAAAAACTTCATTGTATGATTAGAATCCTATTATAAAAAAGTAATAATAATAAAAAGTAATAATATAGTACCTACTAATCTGAGAGATTCGATTTCAAATTGAACTTTATTTTTTTTTAATTTTAATTTTGTTGCGCAAATTACATACAAATGCATTTGATGATCAGGCTCAATGCAGGTCATGAGATGACTGACGACCTCCGTGGCCTAACGGTCATCACGCCCCGGACACCAGAGGTCCCGGGTTCGATCCCCGGTCGGGTCAAGATGAAAAATAATCATTTTCAGATTGACGTGGGTTTTAGATATTTATCTAATGTATTTGTTTTATAATTAAGTATTGTTAAATTAGCATACCGTAAAGTCTTGAATTTACGTTGGGGCTAACTCTATCTGTGTGATTTGTCCGTATTTATTTATTATTAGTATTTATATTATTTCGAGGCAAAATAGGCAGGTTTCAGTCATTTTTTTAGTGGTATTGACCAACCACAAGAACATGTTTGGGCTAATGGGTAAAATATGAGACTTTTTACTTTCTTTCCAGCATTGGTAGGTTGGTTTCAAAACTCTTCTAAGCCAGGGACACGAAAAAATATCGGTTATTCTGTGGAAGGGCTCGCGAGGTTTACTGTTCTCACAGAACCACTAGTAATATGAAAGCTAGTATAGTAAAAAGTAGTATTCTTCTTCTTCTTCTCTCAGCCGAAAGACGTCCACTGTTGGACAAAGGCCTCCCCCAAGGATTTCATCCATGGTGAGTTTTGCCGTAATCGCCACGCCATATTACCTCTAGTTAATTTTTCTAGGTGCTAATACAGGTCTGGACAGCCTTCTCTCTCTCTTCACTTCTTCACAATAAGATAATCCCTTTAAACTTATATGACCTCTCTTGTATAGAGCGTTAAATACTGTTTACGGTATCGTAAAAACAAAATAAGATCATTACTTCAATTTTACGCAGGGTAATGCCGCTAATAGGGGTCAAAACCCACTGGTCCCGTAAAATTCGCCGAACTCCGAACATTTTCACGATCCGCTCACTCGATTAAAAGTCGCATGTACAGTCAAAATTATTTGGCTCAAAAAATAGTACTCGTATGAAGCAACTGTATCATTTTGCTAGAATGCTCACGAGAAAGCTCGCTAGAATGCTCCAGTCTATCAGCGGCTTAAGGGAAAATGTTTGCATCCGCCATAAAAGTTTAATCGCCGAATTTGTACCGTCCGTCCTTGGCAACTTTAGTAACCCTTATAATTGTTTTATAGTTGGCACATGAAGAGTTATGGAACCGTAATGAGTAGGGTCTGTATGATGACTTTCAATTTTCGATGATAAGGGACGAATGTTTTGTTTAAGTTGGACTATGTGATGGATAGTTTTAATTTAGGTGTGTTTGTACGCATGTATACGGTATGTGAAGCGGTGGTGGCCGAGTGGTAGGGCATCCGCCTGTGACTGCAAAGTTCCTGGTTCGAATCTTGCCTGTGCTTCATGAGTTTGTAGGCCAATCTGATTCATGTATGGTAGTTTTCATCGACCACCACTTGATTCCGTTGAAGGAAAACATCGCACAGTGAATCGCGTAGAACAATCTAGCCGTGAAAAATTATTTTGGCGTTTAAAACAGCTCTTATTAGTTAATTACAGTATATTCAGCCTTATTAGTTAGCTATTAACGTATTTTTAATGTTGGGAATTAGAAAAAAAAACATTGGTACTTAAATACCCATGTAATTGAAATGATAGTTGAATAATAGTGAGGGAATCATTCACTAATCACCATAATTACTATAAATAAGTAAAGCAGACAGGTATAAAGTTTAAACAATGGCACAGGTTGTGTTCAAAAATATTTTTTCAGTTAAATTACCGTTATTATTCTACTTAGGTATATCTAAACCTTACAATAAACTTAAAAGCTCAAAAGAAACTGAAAGTAGTAAGTACACAATTTATTCATCTTCATCTGATTCGGTACAGACTCAAATATCTTGGTCGTGACAGCAATCCTGCTTTGTTGTTATCTGTTGCTCAATTTAGCTGGGAGTGATACTGGGTTGAAAAGTTGTGATTTCGGATAAAATAGTTCTAATATTTTTGAGAGGGGCTTCGCGATACATCGATTACTGGATCAGAGGAAAGCATATTCAGAAGATCCCTATTGGTTTGAATTATAAATTTTTTACATGTATTCGAAATCCTAAAACGCCGATAAAGTCAAAGTCAAATATTTTTATTCATGTAGGCTTAAAAATAGCACTTATAAATCGTCACTTTCTTGTTTTTTAGTTAGTTGACGTCAAAAAAATTACTTAAAGCTAAGTTTACCACCGCCTCCAAAGCGCAAGTGGAGAAGAGGCGGCGCAACAAACTCCACTGCTGCATTTTCTCCAAAGACGTCACTTTACAACATATGTCTTACAATTAAATAACTGTATATGTGGACGAATATACATTGAATAATATTTATTCCTAGCCTCCTGAGCTTCTTCAGAAAGCTGGCCAATTGGGATGCAAGGATCCTATGACATCTCTTTCGTGATGAAAAGTTTTTCTGGTCTGCCAGGAGTCTTAGTACTTTCAGTTTCGTTTGCAGAATCCTCACAACCTAAAGCAGTGAAGTAAATAACTTCGCCCTCCAGCCACCCCTTCTACTTCAACATAAATCTTAGAAAAAACAACATTGATTTCACTTTTATCATTTTTCTCTCCCATGATCAAGACAAGAAGTGACCAATTAAGTAATGTTGAAGTCATCAAGTATTAGTATAAATAATATTGACTGTCTTTGTGTGATCAACAAAATTTCAACTTTTTCTCCATTTTCGATTTAAAAGTGAGCAAATATGTATTCTTTCAATATTTGAGATCCTATTTATGAATAATAAAGCCTAAAATAGCTTTATTGCGATTATTTTGGCTGTAGATTGCATGTAGTTCAAAGAATTCCGTCCGGGTCAAAAAATACCTCCTACCTAAAAAAAATAAAAAAAATATGATGCAAAGTCGTGTGAAATGTACTGACATAAAAAAAATGAAAGTATATAACATAAGCTTTCATTTGTGGTAGAAATTGTAATGACACTTTGGTATACTCATAATTAGATTGTCTAAAATATATAAGAAATTTGACTTATTTCGTAAAAAAAGAAACCACCTTTTTTTCAACGCTCATAAACAAAATTATAACTAGTTAACGGGTTAAATAAAAATAGTATCAATAAGTACACACCTTCAAAACTGTCTCCCATTTTTATCAAAATTTTTGGACATTTATAAATATAAATAATAAATATTCCCGTAAGATGCGTCGAATGCAAATTGATGACATGCTTAATGCAATTTTGTTTATATACCCACTTTGAGCGCTCATTACTCGGTGGTAATAGAAGTTAGGTGATTAGTGAATGCATTTTTTTAATCGGTGGACTATCAGGAATCATAATTGAGATCTCATTGACCGCAGTATTGGGTTGACTTTTTCGCGGCTAAATTGGGCAAACAGTTCACCGTGCATCGCGAGGAAATCTGCACTCTAGTTGATGATTATCAGCTAGTGTGTGAAATGGAGCGGGCAATGGCAAACCATTCCATCAACATTGCTAAAGATAGTCGTTGTGTGTGTTTCATACGACATAATGAGAGTCATGAGGAATACGGTCAAAGGAGGGGTACGCATGTATAAAAGATATTAAACTATATCAGAATTGTATAAACTGATTGCCAATGATTGTAATAACATCAATATTTCAATACCGAAGAGTTTGGAGTCGAAGTTAATACAAGTATAAGTCTGATAATATGGGTGTTTAGCTTCGAGCAACAAGGACTTCCGCGCGCGGTCCGTAAGGAGTCCGTGTTGCTCTATGGTGTTTAGCGATAAGGCCGTATATTGCGCATCTTCCTCTCTATTTAGTACTAAGTATACTTTATGTATTCTGTCTTGGCCTGTGGTGTGGCCTTAGAATAGCACCAACCCATCTCTTCCCGTGGGTGTCGTAAGAGGCGACTAAGGGATCTAAAACACCGGAGGATGGGCAGCAGCATCTTTCCGCGTACTATGACATCACACTGCGATCGCCAACCCGCCTGCCAAGCGTGGCGATTACGGCAAAACCCCCCTATGGTTGATACACCCACAACACGGCCCCTAGTCCCCGGCGGCCCCGCTATCCCGGACTCTGGTAGCGGTCACGGTAACGGCGGGGCAGGGGGTGCTAAGAATCCCCGGCAGATGCCAGGCTACCAACCCCGACGACCCTTGGCCCTGGCAACTTACAACACGTGCACACTGCGGACCGACGAGAAACTCGCTGAACTGGAGGAAGAATTGAGCAGGTTACGATGGGATATTGTAGGATTATGTGAAGTCCGAAGAGAGGGGAGGACACCATGATCCTCAAATCCGGAAACCTGCTCTATTTCCGGGAGGGCGACCAACTGTCCCAGGGTGGTGTCGGGTTTATCGTCCACAGGTCCCTCGTCAACAACGTGGTCCATTTCGAGAGTGTTTCGGCGAGGGTAGCGTACCTTGTACTCAGAATCACCAAACGGTATTCGTTGAAGGTAATACAAGTATACGCACCGCCCTCATATCGCTCCGACGACGAGGTAGAGACTATGTATGAGGATATTTCTAGAGCCATACATAGCTCCCAGGCCCACTATACCGTTGTGATGGGGGACTTTAACGCGAAACTAGGCAAACGAAGCGATGATGAGCTGAGAGTGGGGAATTTTGGATATGGAACGAGGAATGCACGTGGTCATCTGCTGGCCGGCTTTATGGAGAAGGAAGGCCTCTTTATGATGAACTCCTTCTTCAAAAAGCCAAAACAGTGAAAGTGGACATGGTTGCATCCTAATGGCGTTACAAAAAATGAGATTGACTTCATCTTGTCGACGAAGAGGCACATATTCAATGATGTCTCTGTGATCAATGCCGTAAAAACAGGAAGCGATCACCGATTGGTAAGAGGCATATTGAATCTTAGAATAAAACTCGAAAGGAGTCGACTGATGAAGTCTACGCTCCGACCAGCGCCTATCCAGCTCCAAAACCCCGAGAGCTTTCAGCTCGAGTTGCAGAATCGCTTCGAATGCCTGGGAGACTGCGAAAATCTGGACGATTATAATGACAGGTTTGTGCAAATTGTTCAAACAGCTGGGTCTAAGGCCTTCAAAACCCGCTGTTCAAAAGGAACCAAAAAGATCTCGGACCTCACCAACAAACTCATGGAAGAAAGACGAAACTTGGTTCTGCAGTCCTCTGACGATGCTGCTCAGTATCGACGTCTAAACAGACAGATCTCCAAGTCCCTAACGCGCGATTTACGCCAATTCAATACTGACCGTATTGAAGAGGCGATTAAGCGAAATAAGGGCTCAAAAGTGTTTGCAAGGGATCTGTCTGTTGGTCAAAGCCAACTGACCAAGCTGAAGACTGAGGATGGCAGAATCATTTCGTCGAAGCCAGAGCTGTTGGAAGAGGTTGAGAAGTTCTACGGACAATTATACACCAGCGTACGCGCACCTGTCAGTAATCTGGCCAAAGATCCAAGAGCCAGATTGACCCGACACTACACCGAAGACATCCCGGACGTCAGCCTATACGAGATTAGAATGGCTCTCAAACAGTTAAAAAACAATAAGGCACCGGGTGATGATGGAATCACGGCTGAGCTTCTGAAAGCAGGTGGAACACCGGTATTAAAAGCTCTTCAGAAGCTATTCGATTCCGTCATTCTCGAGGGACAAACGCCTACGGCATGGCACAGAAGTGTGGTGGTACTTTTCTTCAAAAAAGGCGACAAAACCTTATTGAAGAATTATAGGCCTATCTCACTTCTGAGCCATGTCTACAAACTGTTTTCGAGAGTCATTACGAATCGTCTCGCTCGCAGGTTCGACGACTTCCAGCCTCCCGAACAAGCCGGTTTCCGAAAAGGCTTTAGTACCGTAGACCACTTACATACGCTGCGGCAGATTATACAGAAGACTGAGGAGTATAATCAGCCCTTATGCTTGGCGTTTGTGGACTACGAGAAAGCCTTCGATTCGATCGAGACCTGGGCTGTGCTACAGTCTCTCCAACGGTGCCAAATTGACTATCGATATATCGAAGCGCTGAAGTGTTTGTACGAAAACGCCACCATGTCGGTCCGTCTCCAGGATCAAGGCTCGAAACCTATCCAGTTGAAGCGAGGGGTGAGACAGGGAGACGTTATATCTCCAAAACTGTTCACCGCCGCCCTGGAAGATGTCTTCAAGCTTCTGGACTGGAGCGGACTCGGTATCAATATCAACGGCGAGTACCTCACTCACCTTCGATTCGCTGACGATATCGTAGTCATGGCTGAGACCTTGGAAGACCTAGGCACAATGCTCGATGGCCTCTGTAGAGCCTCTCAACAAGTGGGTCTAAAAATGAACATGGATAAGACGAAAATCATGTCTAATATCCGTGTCGCACCCACTCCTCTAAAGGTTGGAGACTCTACACTCGAAGTTGTTGACAATTACGTATACCTGGGACAAACAGTTCAGTTAGGTAAGTCCAACTTCGAGAAAGAGGTCAACCGTCGAATCCAACTCGGCTGGGCAGCGTTCGGGAAGCTTCGCGATATCTTCTCGTCCAAAATACCGCAGTGTCTCAAGACTAAGGTCTTTGACCAGTGTGTGTTGCCAGTGATGACATACGGAACAGAGACGTGGTCGCTTACTATGGGCCTCATAAGAAGGCTCAAGGTCACCCAAAGGGCGATGGAGCGCGCTATGCTCGGAGTTTCCCTGCGTGATCGAATCAGAAATGAGGAGATCCGTAGGAGAACTAAAGTAACCGATATAGCCCGCAGAATCGCCAAACTTAAGTGGCAGTGGGCGGGGCACATAGCTCGCAGAACAGATAGCCGTTGGGGCAGAAAAGTTCTCGAGTGGCGACCACGAACCGGAAAACGTAGTGTTGGCAGGCCTCCCACTCGGTGGACCGACGACCTGGTGAAGGTCGCGGGTTGCGCATGGATGCGGGCAGCGCAGGACCGGTCGTTGTGGAAATCCTTGGGGGAGGCCTTTGTCCAGCAGTGGACGTCTTTCGGCTGAGAGAAGAAGAAGAATACTTTATGTATACCATGTAATTACTTGTGTGCAAATAAAGAATTTTTGTATTGTATTGTACTTTAAAAATGTAGATATTTGTTTTTTCCGGAGAAATTTCTCACAAACCAGCAACAAGATAAAAGGAAATCTACTAGATTTATTAAGTTCCACGGATCGTTCGCAGTTGATTGCTGTGTGGCTGTAGGTAGGTGACAATGGCAAATGGCTTCATTAACAGCTCCGAGGACGGGTTTATTCCTCACACGTGTTCCTCAACTTATAGAACATAGGTACTTGAATGAAATCTGACACCAGTGTTAGTGTAGAGTTATTGTACTCTAGCTAACTGACTACTGGGACGGAAAGGCGGAACTACCTTGTACGGTGCGCGGGCGACTGCCCGTACGAACATTACAAATATGCAGCCTAAGCATTTGAACTACTATACCCCTACATTAGTAATAATACACTCGATAAGAGAGAAAAAACATACTATACTACCGTTGTAGAATTCTAACTGCGGTATTCTGTTCCCCTGTCTTAAATAATAATAATAATAATAATAAAGGCGTCGGGATGTGACGACCCCATCGCCCGCTGGATCTCCAGTGCAATCAGTCACCGCAGGGGCAGCTTGTGGCGAGCTGTTGGTGAGCGGCGTCACCACGGACCCGATCTCCAGGGGGACCACACACACACGCACCTACACACACACATACACACAGTGACACACCCCCCGCCTCTGGCTTGCCTTAGCCGGCCGGCTCAGAGTGGAGTAGCAAGAGCGGAACACTCGCTCCAGGGTGGAAGTGTATTGCACGTAATGGCGTAATAACGGGGAAACCCGCTCTCGGGGCTTACCCCCGTGAAGGTGAAACCGGAGCCGCACCTCTCGACACCCTTAGCTGCTCACATTGTGTTGCGCCCTGGCCGCCAACTGGTGGCTTAATTAGGGAGGCCCACAGGCTGTACAGCCAAAGAGCAGCAAGTCACCATCTGCCTAAATTAAATTGTTGTGAGAGATTTAAAGGTAGATGTCCGTATCTCACTCCATAACCCAGCAATCCGGTCCACTAGCATCCCATTCACATAACCCAAACCTTATTAATCCCTACCTGGCAATAGTTCGGCAGCTGTGGAGGACTGTCCGTTAGTATATCCCTATGGTACACTAAGGGACAGATCTCCGCAGATGCAGCCATCTCACTTTTTGATTAAAAAGGTACAAAAAGGCCTCTTTATGTTGGCTTTGGCCCCATGAACGCCTCAAAGGACCGGGTCCCAATGGACCCGTGGCTCTGAAAAGCGTACCAACATAATAATAAATACTTTATTTTTCTCTTTACACTTTACAATACATCCTTAAATAAGTAACAATTTACTTTTACATGTTTTTCTGACTTAGTATGTATGTAATCTTTGTAAAGAGACTAGTCCCTGAAATAGGTCCCCGGGGGGACCTGTGCTACAGGTAACTAGGCCCTCCCTCGGAATACTTAATTATTATTGTCCGGCAATGGGTGACAATTGCTATTGATGTTTTACATATCTATAAGTTTTTAGGATTCTAATGTAAAAAAGAAAAAAGAAAAGAAAAGGAAAGAAATACAAAATTACAATACACAAATGCTTATTAGCTGTTTAATTGGTTAGTGTCTTGAGTGTGGTGTGGGTGTGTGTGTATGTGGAGTAACGAGATAGGGAGTGAATGAGTGGGTGAGAGAGCTTCATAGAGTAGGTAGTTTTTATAAATAGGTGCGAATGCGGTTATGCTAGTGGTTCAAGTAGGTTTTCTGTGTCACAGTAGTCGAGCGTTTTTAGGTAGGTAGTGATTGATTTTTTGCAACTATATTTATGTAGGGGGTATATATTTAGTAATTTGTTAAGTTTGTTATACAGAAATGGTCCAAGATAAGAGAAGAAGGAGGAAAAGGTCGCTGTGTTGTGTATGGGGACTTGGCAGATTCTTTTATTGGGTCTTTTATTTTTAAATTTGTTGGGGTCATATTGTATCTGGGAGTGTTGTTTTAGTGCTGTTTGGAGAATGTATGATTGTCTGACTGTGAGTACGTCCCAGGATTTGTATAGGTCGACAGTTGGGTGCCGATAAGGAGCCCTGCTGCTACCTTGAGGATGGATCGTTGAGCTCTTTCGACTTCTAGAAGGTTTGTTTTGGCGACTCCGCCCCAGGAGGTGATACAATAATTAACAAGCGATTGGCATAAAGCGTTGTACACCATCATAATAATTTTTCGATCCGCTATGTGTCTTAAGGTTCTGAAGATATATATCAGTTTTCTTAACCTGGTTGTAAGGGAGTCAAGATGGGTTTTGAAGGTAAGAGTTTGGTCTATTAAGACACCGAGATATTTAATGTTTTCCACTCTTTCAAGCTGGGGACAAGCACAATCGGGAGAGTTTAGGTTACAAGCATGTGAAGTGATTGAGAAGGTGGGAGGAGGTAGGAAGTTAGTTTTAAGGGCAAATGGTATGTATTTAGTTTTGCTGGTATTTAGAGTCAATATGTTATTTATTAACCAATCGTTTGTTAGTTGAAGGCCTTTTTGGGCTCTGAGGAAGGTTTCTTCCCACGAATTACCTTTAAAGAAAAGTGCTGTGTCATCAGCAAATGTAAGGACTTTTCCACCCTCGAGTTGTAGTCGGCACAAGCTATCAATATAGACCAGAAAGAGTGTGGGAGAGATACAGCTGCCCTGAGGTACTCCACAAGTGATCTCTGCCTCTTCACTTGTCCAGTCTCCTATTCTGGTTCTCTGTGTCCTGTGGGTCAGGAAGTCTCTGAACAGTGAAAGGGCTAATCCCCTGACTCCTATTCATTTATCCTTCTTGTCTAATGAGGAGATAATAGAATGTATCAACTCTTGAACTGCGTCACTGGTAGATCTACCAGAACGGAAGCCATACTGACAAGTTGAGAGCAGTTTGTTAGTTTCGAGGAATTTGATAAGACGACTGTTCATTATTCGCTCTAGAATCTTTGATAATGCTGGAAGAATGGATATAGGTCTGAAGTTATCGACTGATTTCTTATCGCCGTTTTTGTGTATAGGTTTTATGAGAGCTTTTTTGAAAGCGGAGGGAAAGATACCGTGCATGATCGATAGGTTACAGATATGGGTAATCGGCTTAGCAAGCAGAAGCGCGTATCTTTTGATTACACGGCTTGAAATTTGATCTACTCCAACCGCACTTTTCTCTTTTAGTGCTGCTATGATCTGCAGGACTTCTTCTTCCAGGACCGGAGTCATCATTAAGCTGTGTGATGGGGAAGGTGTGGGGTGGTTGTTTGAGTTGGGTGCCGATTGTGCAGGGTTAGGTAAAGGGATTAGGTCTGAGAGATTCTTACCAGTGCTTGCAAAAAATGAGTTAATGTAGTTTAAACTTTCCTTTGGGCAGTTTACATCTACGAGGGACTGGGAGTAATCTTGGGAGTGTTTAATGCCATTGATGTCTTTGATTACTTGCCAGAGACGTTTGGGACTATTCTTGGCGCTGTCAATTTGTGATTTTTCATAATTTCTTTTAGCTTTTTTTATAATAAGTGTACAATGATTCCTATAGCGTTTATATGTTAAAGCAATTATGTCATTTCCAGGATTTTGTTTAAATTTTTTGTGTAGGTTGTCTCTGTTTTTAATACAGCGTAGTAGGCCTTTCGTTATCCAGGGTTTTTGTATAATTTTTCTTTTTGGTGTCTTAATAGGTTTAGTGCAATTGGTAATAGCGGTCGTAATTGAGTCTATAAATATATTGGTGGCGGTATTTGGGTCGGCACTTGTGAGGACAGGTTTAAAATCGAGATTTTGCATTGTCATGTCGAGGTCGTGGAGGTCAGTGTTATATATTATTTTGTTTTTAATGGGGAGGTTTAAGTATATAATAGAATATTATAAATGAGATAGTTTGGTTGCATATGTGTGTAAGTTTGTCTTGTCTCAATCTCGCCTGAACCTCTGAGCGGAAATTTTTGTGAAATTTGGTACACGGGTACAGTAGAATCCGAAATATCACAAAGCTTTTTACCTCGAAATTCCCATGGGTGCAGAGCCCCGAGGCGTATCTAGGGTAACCTATCACAAACTAGATTTGTTTTTCTTCGATTTTTATTTGTTCGAAAACGGTACAACGAAGTTTTAAATGCCAAATGGGTTCTTTATCATATTTTCTGCTTATATAAATTCAATAAATATATTTTTCGTCTTCTATAAAAACTATCGACCAAAAATCAAAATATGTAATTTTTATTTGAAAATTTATTTGGTAACAAGAATTTTATTTTCTAGAAGTATTAATGATAGAAATAACTTCTTCCAAATTATTATTTACACAGATTTTCAATAACTATTATTTTATTAACAGTAATTTTGTACATGCAGGATTAATATATTATAATAAATAACACTTATTTAAGTAACAATAATATATGTAACAATAATTTTATTTTCTAGAAGTGTTAACAATAGAGGTAACTTCTTCTAAATTATTATATTTATACAGATTTTAAATAACTTCAATTTTAACAATAGTAATTGTGTACATGCAGAATTAATATATAACAATATTCAAATTAATTTTGAAATTTTACCAGGCTAAATGATTTACTTTAGAAGATTAACACTATGTATTTAAACATTATGTTTTTGGATATTTCTATATCACATTTGAATCTTGTGACAGAGCGCTATAGGTAGGTTCAGGTTGCGGCGGGGTGGCCCTTGGGCCACCCCAAGCCGCACAACATGAATACACACAAACACAAATGTGTTTAAACCTACTTATTAAAACAAAAACCTTGTGACAGAGCGCTATAGGTAAGTTCAGGTTGCGGCGGGGTGGCCCTTGGGCCACCCCAAGCCGCACAACATGAATACACACAAACACAAATGTGTTTAAACCTACTTATTAAAACAAAAACCTTGTGACAGAGCGCTATAGGTAGGTTCAGGTTGCGCAACCGCCGCCTCTGTATATATAAACATTTTGGATTTCAAAATTATGATTTAAATTATTTGGTATTTGTCATGTTGTATTTTAATAATAGGGAAAATATTTTTTAGGTTAAATAATTATTTTCTTTATGAAACATATAGAAATAGTATCATCGGTTTAAAGTTAGGTTGCAATACAAAGCATATACCTTTCAAAAATATAACAATCGAAAATCGGAATTTCAACCAGATGGAATAAGAGATTTCGGTCAAATGAAAATATTGAAAATAAAAAAATTACGAAACGTTTTTGGTATTTTCAAATTCGTAACTAAAGAATTCTAGTTTGTGATAGGTAACCCGTATCTAGTCCTAATCCTAATGCTAACTAATATTATAAATGCGAAAGTGAGCTTGTTTGTTTGTTTGTTTGTTTGTTTGTTTGTTTGTTTGTTACCTCTTCACGCTTTATCTACTGAACATTTGGTTCAGTAGATAAAGCGTGAAGAGGTAACAAAGCTGGAAGTACAGAGAAGGACATAGGGTACCTTTCATCCCGGGAAAAAGCACTGTTCCCGTGGAAAATTCACGCGGGCGAAGCCGCGGGCGAAAGTTAGTACAATATAAAAATGACCTAAGCGCATAACTCGAAATCTGGACCATTATTTTCATTATTACTTAACCTTAGAGACAATATTGTAAAGTAGTTTTTAGTATTACAACAAGTACCAAAAAGTAAACAAACCCACAATAATTAGAACCGTGAAATACTGTAAGTACTTAGTTTCAGTGTGCTCAGCTGCATTAGTATCTAGTGGGTTCTTTGTGTTAGAGCTCCTAACCTAAACTCATGGCTTATAAACCGCTGAGTTAACAAACCGCTACTAAGTTCTACTTACAGCTAGTAAATATAGCAAGTATTACTCGTAGCCCCTGTACAAGAGTCTCTTTACAAGCGGAGTAGCACCTAAGCGTGCTTGGACATTACATAGCTGTCTATCTGTTCTATGGTTGTAATAATAAAATGTTACGTATGAACGTAACTTTTATTATTACATTATAATAAAAAGATGTATTATTAAATGATGTATTATCAATTGTATGGTTGTTGTTGTATGTTACGTTCATGCGTATCTTTTTATTATTACAACCATAGAATTTGAAATAATAAGACAATAGAAACAATTTATGTTCCGAAACCGGTGTGATTTTGACGAGTCGAGTATAATGCACGACCGCGGCTCTTTGCTTCGGCGTGCCATAGATAGAGGTGGGCTAAACGGCTTAAAAAAAAATCAGATTATTTGTTAAATTATTTTTAAAAATTAGGTTTCCTTAACTGCTTATCTGCTTAATAGCTTATTATTTTTTTCGTTGAAAAAAGTTGTTAAATTAAAAAATCTTGTGTGCTTATAATAGTTTTAAACATAATACAATTTTCGTTGAAAAAAGTTACTAACATATTTGTAGCAGAATTTAATCTAGTGATAGTTTTTAGTTGATTTTTACATTTTGAATTTTTGAACGATTTCTATGAACTTTCCTTCATACTTTGCAGGCTTAGGACTGTCTGAATAATAATATGGTCATAATTATGAATGATGTGTTGTGATTATTTTAACTTATGCAAATTAATTAAAAGATTTGATACTTCAAATATTTACATGAAATCACGATAACACGCGAAAATCACAATAAACAAACGCGGATACGCGGAGTGATACTTTCTCTCACGCAGAAAAATCATCACTGATACGATACGTTTAAAAAAGCAAATAAGAAAAAAGCAAATAACAACACGATTAAAATTAACGTTGAATATTTAAAGCAATTAGTATAACGTCGAAGAATATTTGATATGGTAGGTTTATCAGCCGGTCAGCGGTTTGCGCGCGCAAGCGGAGGACTCGCGTGATTGTGTTGTGATTGGTCGAAATGTCGACATACTCTTTTCTGATTGGTGGATAGGTCTCGGAATCTCAGGCCATCGAATTAAATTGTCCGAGTGTTAAAATTTTAAACGAAAGCAATAAACGATAGTTGCTTATTATAAATAACCTATTTTTGTGTTAAAAATAAAAATTAGTATATGTTAAATGCTTTTCGTTTAAACGTCCATCTCTAGCCATAGAATTATTATTTTGTCTGGAACTGATGTAAGCCGAATAGGACTTTGAAGTCTTTAGGAGCCCATTCATTCACACACACTCAATCGAATCGTATATAAAGTTTGGATGTATAAGTGCGTGAAGATTTTTGTAACAAAACCAAATAAAATCGACTGGGCGGATTTCGATGAAATTTGGTACATGGGTAGAACAAAACCAGTAATCCTAATCCTAACTAATATTATAAATGCGAAAGTGAGTTTGTTAATTTGTTTGCTTGTTACCTCTTCACGCTTTATCTACTGAACCAATCTTACTGAAATTTCGCATACACAAAGTTCGAAGTACTGAGAAGGACATAGGGTACCTTTCATCCTGGGAAAAATCAATGTTCCCGTGGGAAATTCACGCGGGCGAAGTCGAGGGCAAAAGTAGTAGATAAAATATGTTTAATCCTGAAATTTCTATGGGAGCCGAGCCACGGCACGCAGCTAGTAAGGACAAGGATCGAAGTGGAATAAGTCCCCTGTGGGAATGTGCTGGGGGATCCTAGCGGAATAAATCGAGCAATATCTACACCATCATTTATTTTCCAGCAGCAAATGGCCGGAAATTACAGTTTTTTAGCTTTCTTCGAGTTCCATTTGCAACGTAATGCCTGGATTAAACCGGATCTCGCCCTGATTTCGTGTTTAAGTGCTTTAGTGTACTTTTTCAAGTCATCGTATATTGCGATAAAGTATATAGACGAACTGATTTCAATTCATATTAGCACTGCTACCAAATAGAGATCTATAACTACGTACAGTAAATTACATGCCGCATGCATTTTTTTGCATGGACCTTTATCGCTTGCCTTTATTAAGTAGTAACTGAAAGAGCTTTATTGCGTAGTTATTATGCTTTCAGTATGTGAACATCCGTAATTAAGCTGATCACAAACTTTGAAAGTTTGTGGAAAGTCTAAGTTAGATAATGGTTTTAATTTGTAGTAAGCCTTTGGCGTTTCTCTGAAAGTTTTAAGTATAGACTTACATTGAACCAGATACCTACCGCTTCTTCGAAAAATATTATAGAACTGGGCTTGGAATTTTTCATACTTACAAACAATGAAATATGCTCCTCGCCTCGGTTCATAAGTCTTGTAGATTTTTTACATTTGTTTTAGATCATTACAAAAATCGAATAATATGCATATAAGAACACTAGCTGTCGCCCGCGGCTTCGCCCGCGTGAGTTTCGCTTAGATGAAAAGTATTTTTGTGTTCCAAACAGTTTCAGATGTTTCGGATCTTCGATTTTTATACGTCTACAGAAAATGCTCATCAGATTAATAAAGTTTTGCTAAAGCGCCATTTCCATATATGTTATAGTGTAGCTGGTCTCTTGGAGTTATTCATCAGATGTTCCAGATCTTCAATTTTTTTACGTCAGCAGAAAATGCTCATCAGGTTGAACGATTTTTGTTAAGGCGCCATTTCCATATATGTTATACTCGTAGTGCAGCTGGTCTCTTGCAGTTCTTCATCAGATGTTCCAGATCTTAAATTTTTATACGTCAGCAGAAAATGCTCATCAGGTTGAACGACTTTTGTTAAGGCACCATTTCCATATTTCTTATGGTTTAGCTGTTCTTTTATGGTTCTTCATCAGGTGTTTCAGTTTTCAAAATGAATTATAGCCTATATGTTGCCCAGGCTTAACTGCTCCGTTGCGTTGCGTCGCGTCGTCGCAACGTATCAACGCATTGTATGCCCCACCAGCCACGGAATCTGAAACTTATCTCCGACAAACGTTTCCTTGGCTAATTGTTCAACGACAGAACCTAACAACTACGAACGTTTCGCCGACAGTACGATTCATTTATGGGTGTTTCAAAGACAGAATCTAGTTGTTAGGCTGTCGTCGGTTCACCCATAAATGAATCGTACTGTCGGCGAAACGTTCGTAGTTGTTAGGTTCTGTCATTGAACAATTAGCCAGGAAAACGTTTGTCGGAGATAAGTTTCAGAATCCCAGCCACGATGTCGCAGCAGGTGTAGCAGGGTTGCCAGACGACGCTGTAACGACGCAACGCAACGCAACGGAGCAATTCTTGTTGTATTGTATTATTCCGATTTCTGAGCACGCACGGCATGCGGTATCTAGCCTTATATAATTCTGTGGTTTGGAGTTTTTCTAAGTTTAACCGTTTACTAGATAAGCAAACATGGTTCATGCCACCCACAGAGTTCATAAAAACTTTTATATTGTATTTTTTGGTTTATTATTTCAAGAAAAGAGAAGGCTATACCTTCGTCTTCAAAGAATTCGCAAAGTGAAGTACCTATATATTTTGGCAACAAAATGTACTTACTTAACTTCGTTGGTCTTCCACATTTATGACCGCGGCTTCGCTCCTGTGACATTTACTTACATACAAAAATATTTTTTTAAATTACGTTCATGCCTGTTCAAAATCAAAAATACTTTATAAATAAAGTAAATTCGGCCTTCCCAGAAACTTTTTCACGTCAAAAAAAGTTGAACGTTTGAGTAATATTTTCCAATAGCGTACAATTGTGTACAGAGAAACCAGACCCTCAGGTCAGGACATGTGTCGATAGTTTATTCTATTACTATTTTATATGTTGTACACATACGATGCAAAGGTTGATGTTGACCTATTAGATTATTTTGAACGGGAACAAAAAAGGCTCTGGTCTCCGAGCATTAGGGGCTGTATGGTGATTAATGTTAGCGAGCGTTTCTGGTGAATCAACTGAACCGTGTACAATTTTATGTAATAGTACTAAGTCGTAAGCCTATCACAGGCAGGTCAGGTTTCTCTGCAACTGTCTGTACAGTGGGCCACATAGAAAAGTATCACCTGAAATACTACTATCCACTATAAAAAGTGGTATAATATTCCATGTGGCCCACTGTACATGAAGGTTTTAACAAAAACACAAAAAAACAGTCGAATATGTTTTATTACAGTTCAAGAGAATCGATAAAAAAGTATGTTTACAATATACCTTTCAAATAAGGGCTCAAATTATTTGAAAGGGATATGCGTTAAAACAATTACATGAGAAACAAAAAGCCAATAGTAAGGGACCTTTACACCGTGATCATGATATTTAAATACAATTTATATTGTTTTTATAAAGCCAGTTTTCCAAATAAATGAAACAAATAAAATATTATTGCTCAGTCAAATCTAGTAGAGACCTCTCTATATAGAAAGTTGTTTGCAAGTCATGACCATGTGTTCTTTAAGACCCCTTACATAAAATTATATTGTTACAGAAATTCATATAAATTTAAGTAGTACAATTATATACATTGGACTGAGATATGTATTTACAACTTCTTAATCATTTTAAATTTAGATGATTCGTTGATTATATCTATTCGTTAACATTAAATTCGATCTTCACGTAGTTATTTACATACGAATAAACTATCTACTGTGCCTTGCACAAAGATGCATCCTGTTAATTTTATGTACACTTTCAGTATACAGTCATATTTTAACTACTTTTAATATATTCGTTCACACACTATAAATTTATTACCATTTTAACTCGACGATAATTTAAAAAGATTGATCTTATATCGATTCTAATTTACCTAATTCTTATATTTTCTAAATGAATTCAAAAGTTGTTAATTTGAGCAAATCAGCGGCCTTCAAAACAAGCGAAACCTAATACCATTTGGCACTATATTTACGGCTTTATACATAATAGTTTTTTGAATGCCCTTCTAAAATCCATATTGAAAATTGTGTAGATTAGGGGTTCAACGCGGAATTGATATATCCGAGCCAGGTTATGAAATTTATGAACTTGTTGGATAAACAGCAGCTCGCGCAGAAAGGGATGACGAGATAGATCACGAAGAAAGGAAGCCAACACACGACGAACACCCCCATTATGATGCCGAGAGTCCTCGCCGCGCGCCGCTCCCGAGTTAACGAGATGCGCTGTTTCTCCTCGATGAATTGGTAAACAGTATTTTGTTGACTCGGCTTCGCTCGCTTCGGAGGCTTAGGCTCGTTTGCTGGCAACAACTCGTCCTCGTGTGTTTCTTTCGAATTACTTTCAGAAGACGTATTCCTATTTTCTAAATTGTCCACTGTATCCGTAACTGAATTTTCATTTGATAAGATTGGAATAATTAATTTGTTGTGAGACTTGTCGTCTTTGCTCCAGTATCGCTTTTTAGATTTCTTTTTTGGAGTCAACTTTCTGATTCGTTTTTTCTTTTCACCGTCACCTTGATGCTCGTTGTGGTTTGCTTCTGAGCTCACTGAATCTTGGTCATGATGATCGTTATCTTTTGCAGTGTACCTGTTCTGGCCAGAAGAAATAGTGCTGATTTTCGTTGCCTTGGCGCGGTCCCTCAGTCTTTTTTTCGTGGCCAAGTATATTTCAAAGTATACTACAGTCATAATAACTAAGGGGATATAAAAAGATCCAGAGGAAGAGAACACGACAAAGCCTGGCTGTGAGGTTAATCTGCATGGAGTGTCTGGTTCAAATACATCGGGCCAATCGTTCCAACCTAGTAAGGGAGGGGAACTAATGACTAAAGAGAGGACCCACACTATTCCGATCATTAGCAGAACCCTTTCCAAAGTCCTCTTTTGTGCGTAATTTATGGGGTCCGTAATGGCCCAGTACCTGTCGAGAGCGATCGCGCACAGGTTCAAGATTGATGATGTACAGCACATTATGTCACACGTCAGCCACATTTTGCAAACGTATATCCCGAACACCCATTGACCGAGAATCGAGTAAGCAACGTTGAGGGGTAGGACGAGTATTGCCACAGTTAAGTCTGCGACTGCTAGTGATACGATGAAGAAGTTTTGAACAATCCTCAGGGGTTTGTACGTGAAGACGCTCAAGATGACTAAGATGTTCCCAACTATCGTCGATATGATTATGAGGGTGAGAACTATGGCCGTGCAAATGGCCTCCCATTCCGGAACGGCCAGAGTAATACCGAAGCTACTCGGGTATTTGGGGTCATCTGCGACTGCGCAAACGTCCTTATCGGTCTCGATTACATCGTATGTCTCGCTGTAATTCACTGAAGTGTAGTTCTTGACGACGTGAGTAGACGCCTGGCCCATTTTGCTGTTATCTTAGCTACATTTCACGTAGCATTATTGGTAAGAGTAGTGAATCTAATCGTATTTCTTGCTTCGGAACATTTAGCTATAAGACGTTGGTAATATTTTTTCATTTGCGCTGACATTATTCCCTGAAGACTCATCCTCTTATACGCCATTTTTCTGCAACAAAAATAAATACACATCAATGTCTGTATCATAAATATCAAAACCAATGAGTTTGGAATCTAAAACAACCCCTGGAGTGCAAATCTAGACCAATAGACGATAGAATCGAAATAATCTTCACTAAGAAAATCCTCCTCTGCGTCTGTCTGTTCGGATTAAAATGAAACACTACGTACGGATTTTCATGCGGTTTATACCAATGAACGGGGTGGATTTTGTAAAAGGTTTCAGTGTATCATTTACTATTCGAACCCGGGGGTAAGAATAGTATAAAATATTTTTTTTTAATCAAAGCATATTATGCCTTAACAAGCTTTCATATATATCCTGAATCAGGGTCTAGCAACTAGACATAAAAATGAAAGACGGCCTAGATTAAGGCTATCAGCTTGGTCCATGGATGCCTTCGTATATAAATCATCCTTTTATTTATAAGGGTAGTAAATCAAATCTGCCATCAACTGAGAAACTGTAATCTCAACTTAACAAAGGCTTGGAAATTAATTTCCGTGTATGGAGGCGTTTGTATGAATATTAATGTTAAGGTTACCGTTACAGTTATGCAAATATTTCGGATTATCCAATTGTTTCCGTTACTATTGAGATTCTATTGTATTTTGTTAATTTATGAGATATCTTAAAACAATAGGCTCATAGATCCTCTTCAAATATTTTTTACAGATTACTTAAATTCTCGTTTACATACAATTATATTTATTTAATTTAATTTACAATTTTTTTACATACAGATCTCTACTATCAATCTTTTGACACTGTTAACGATAGTTACCCATGTGTAGAGATGGAGCGAGCCTACTCTATGCCGCCTTTTCGAATCTCTTAAATATGACTCATATAATGTATATTAAATCTATTTACCTGTAAGAAATGTTTTTCAGGAACTTCCATTTGAGTAACATCCTGGTATTGTGGTGCTGAACTGAATCTGTAACAAGGAAGATAACTGTTAGGATTTACCAGGAAATTACGAGTAGGGAGTTATTTGGGACAGGGACCATGCCGCTAATGAAGCAGAAATATAGCCCTCCGGTCCTGAATAAAAATGGTATTTATTGCAAGGAGGTATTTATTATTGCAAAATGATTCAGGACCGCGGTCCTGGTCCAGAGAGCGTCCTACGAAAATTGGATTCCACTGTGTACGAGTAAACAAAAGAGCTTCAGAGTCTTACAAAGCTTGTGAGGTGCAAAATAACACAGAAATGCGTTCCAATGCCCTGTATGCCAATTCTATAGTTTTGTATGTTATTCAGAATTCTATGCTCCGGACAAAATAAAATATACAATCCTATTAGGAGACACAGGGTCGTGATGAGGGCGCGTGGAATAAATATCAAACCGAGGGTTCGACCTCTTTATGCGATCCTTCAACGGTTGTCATTCATCAAGTCGTTGTGTTAGAATTGAAAACAGCTTTCGGGAAATGCTTTGTGTATTATATACTACAGCTGCCCGTGGCTCCATCCACGGAAAAAGTATTTTGTGTATTTTTCATACAAACTTTGACCTCAATTCTTTAAATAAAAAGGACTGCATTTGGTAAGGGGGCAACTGCAATAAAATTAGATCTACTCTGACCCTTTTTGTGAATGTGTAGCTTTTTACATGACTGACCAAAAAGGAGTGTTATCAGGGTTTATGTATGTATGTAAGTTGCTTTATTTCTCCATAAGTTCTTAACGGCTGAACAGATTTTGATGTGAGAGGTATTTTTAGATTCATTGCATTCCTCCGAGTGACATAGGCTATGAGAGTTTTCAGTCGTGTTTTTTTATTTTTTAATAATGAGCTTGTTAATTTTTTAAATTTTCTCTTACAAGAAAGTCTTGCGAAAATACAACCGTTTCCATTTGAAAGAAGGTGTTTATTTTAGAGGGGAACCATGTTAGTTTGTGATGATGTTTGTTACTCAATCACTCAAAATCTACTAAATGGATTTCGATGAATACATTACACCACGGCCACAATATATTAATTTATTGGACAAGCCACCTTTTAATTGCTATATATATATAATTAATGTTTATAATATGAGCATAATTATATATAATAAGCTCCCAAATTCAATAAAGGAACTACATGGGAAGAACTTTGACAATGTTTTGACTGCATGGCTGTTAGAAAATACTTTTTATGACATTAATGAATATTTGAATTCTTGATTATGATTATGTAACTGACAATGCGATTTAATGTGTACTACTAATTTAAAATTTTACATGCCTTACTTTAAGGTTGAATACATGTACCTGTGTTAAATTGTAACATCTTCTATCAACTGTATTCTTGCAAATAAATATCGATTTGATTTGATTTGAAATTTAGTACACGATTAGAAAAATACCGAGAATAGAACATAGGGTATTTGTTATCCCAAAAATCCCACGGCGGCGAAACCATGGGACGCGGCTATTAACTAATACATTCAACGTGATACCAACAGGAAAAACAGGGTTCACCCAACTATTTTGTTACTCTCTGCGTTGGTGAATTTATATACCTCAGCCCTTCCGTGATTTAGGGTCCGGCCGTGCCCAGAATGTTGACAGTAAGGTTTACTAGCGTGTCTTCCTTATGACCTAATTTCATGTTATGTTGCCCTCACTGTGATTTTTGTTTTGTTATTTGTTTTGGGGGTTTCAACCGAAAAAGGAGAAAGTTCTCAGGTCATCGTTTTACTTCTATTTCAAATAAAGAAGAGGTTGTTTATCATCGTACGGAGGTAGTTTTTTTTTTAACAAATTGATAACATTTTTCCACATTAAATTGATAACATTATGTGCAATAAAAGGCAGTAAAAACATAGAACATTTTTATTTCATTGATTTCTCGTAACAATCGTATCGCTAATTATTTATTTGAATTATCTTATTTAACTTATAATGAACTTAATTGTTGGTTAACTCCCACTGCACAATTAATTGCCAAAACTGTAGAAATTAAATTTTACATAAATTAACTTCATTACGGATTTCTTCGAACCATCTGAAGCTAATGTATTAAACACACCAGTTTTTAATTATACGTATATTATTATATAAGTATAATTAAAAATTGACGTGTTTAATGATAAAACTCTCCTTCAAATAATGTTTAAAATAGTCTTAGAGCTAATTAGCAATAAAAATTCTTTGCACTTTATTCGGCCCAAATAAGGGATGAAATAAAACCATTTTCAAACTATTCCAAAAACAAAATCAATGCCAGAAACCCTAGAGTTTACAACAATATCTGTCGAAGTCCACTTTGGACAATAAAAATCTATACATTTGAGACTTCGTCGGAAATTGAAAGCCAGGTAGGGTAACTCCTAGAATAAAAGGCGGAAATAAGAAAATGGCGGTCACCCGGCGAGCGTCAACAATTCAAGATATCTGGACCATGTTATAAGCTTATTATCTTATCTTAACACGCTGTGTCCGAGATCCGGAAGTACTTCAAACCCGGGTTTTTTGTAGTTACCTTAATGCCTTACTCATCAGCATCAGGAATTCTGAAGAAGGACTGCATGACCTTCAGAATATCACCTATTGCGAAGTCCTCCAGGGTCGGATATGCTGATCCCAGGAGTGCCAGTCGCTTATTTGCCATCGAGTCACAATAACACAGACTATGTTTCATGGAATCCACTGCTTCCGCACAGGCCCTACACAGAGGGCTGTTGTCAAGTTTCAGTTTGTAAAGGTGACTGCGATTTTCGAAGTGTCCATGTCCAGTCAAGGTCCAAATCAATGTTCTTGTCTGTATTCTGTTATACTTACAGAATTCTTTGAGCCATCTAGTGTTGCCTTCACTAAACATTCAAAGGCAATTTGAGTGAGTAAGTCCACCCTGTGTATTCCACTCGGATCTGTGACTGTTGTGTTATAAGCTTAGCCAGATACTAAATAATTTTCAGACCTTGACTTGAATGTTTAATTTTTTTACTTCAAACGCTGATACGAATATTTCATCTACTACAGGAACCGGAATAGTAATTCTGCAATTATCATCTGTTAGCTACAAGAAGACCTCTTCTAGAATTCTTCACATAAATCGAATGGAAGTACACAGCCTGTGTCCAGTATCTTCTTGAAGCGTTCATAGAATTTCGTATACACATATCACTTATGTGCTTAAATTTCAGAAGATTTGGTTCAGTAGATAAAGCGTGAAGATAACAAACAAAGAAATAAACAAAATCGCTTCAGCATTTATAATATTTGTTGGAATGATAAACTTGGGCCAAACTAAATGCTAGTGCTTTCCGTTCCGCGCTGCGAGTACTTTAGTGCCAGTAATGTGAGCGACGCAGATAATACAAGATTTCTGATAAAATCTTTGAACAACTAAAAGCTGCTTGAGAAATAATGGGCGATGATGGAATTTGACGACGTTTTCTGTTAGTTCCTAATATAACTTACTAGCTTTTGCCTGCGGCTTCGCCCATGTGAATTTCCCACGGGAACAGTGCTTTTTCCCGGGATGAAAGGTACCCCATGTCCTTCCCAGTACTCCTAACTATGTGTATGCGAAATTTCAGGAAAATTGGTTCAGTAGATAGAACGTGAAGAGGTAACAAACAAACTCACTTTCGCATTTTTAATATTAGTTAGGATTAGGATAGTTAGGATATA
Source organism: Ephestia elutella (assembly GCA_018467065.1). Taxonomy (NCBI): domain Eukaryota; kingdom Metazoa; phylum Arthropoda; class Insecta; order Lepidoptera; family Pyralidae; genus Ephestia; species Ephestia elutella. Next base: position 14,660,283 of record CM031586.1, on the reverse strand, counting down.
CTTTTATAGAACTTTTAATTAATCCTACTGATATTATAAATGCGAAAGTGTGGATGTGAGTTTGTGAGCATGTTTGTTACTCAATCACGCAAAATACACTGAACTGTCTAAACTGTCTATCTATATAAATCTAAATGCGAAAGTTTCGACAATGGAGTAGTAACATTCTTTTTCAATGAGATTTAGTACACGAGTACAGCAAATCCTAGATAAACATATTTCATCCTGAAATTCTTATAGAAAGGAACCCCGGGGAACATATGACTAAGTCAAAAATAAATCCAATCCATTCAAAAATTATATAAATTTATCACGATCCTGAATTGGCTTTCAAGATTTTTTCATCCCGGATTTTAAAAGTTGGAAAGAATCCACGATATGGGAATTCCATTAAATCCTTTAAAGTTTTCCCATTTTCCTCACTCCACAGCTGCGGACTGGGAATTCCTTGCAAGTTTCTTGGGAAATTCTATTTTATTCCTATCAATGGCGGCGTTGAGTTTTTTTGTTCCTTTATTTACAGATTTTATTTTGGTAGTAGATTGTGTTTGAAGTAGTTTGTAGCGAGCGATTCTGTTTTGACAAATGTATAGAGACTACGATTTTGGGTATATGTCAGTTTGTCACAGTCAATTCATCCTTTATTGTAAAGTCAAAGTCATTTATTTTTATTCATATAGGCTTATAAATAGCACTTATAAATCGTCACATTCTTGTTTTTTAGTTAGTTGACGTCATAAAATTACTTAAAGCTAAGTTTACCACCGCCTCTAAAGCGCAAGTGGAGAAGAGGCGGCGCAACAAACTCCACTGCTGCATTTTCTCCAAAGACGTCACTTTACAACATATGTCTTACAATTAAATGTACTACCTGTGTACCAAATTTCTCAAAAATCCGTCCAGTTAATTTTGCGTGATTGAGTAACAAACATCCTCACAAGTTCATTCACTAATTCATATCATAACTTTCGCATTTATAACATTAGTAGGACTAACTGTTATGTATGACGCATTTACTATACTACCCATTATTTATGAAATACACGTATATTCATTAAATACCGGTGAAACTAGTGATATTTAATCCATTAATTCCAATCATTTTACATATCCGGTGACTTTTTATGTTTCAAAACACTAGAATTTTAATCTAAAATTCTATCTAGCTAAATGGACCAAAAAATCTAATAAGTAAGTAGGTATATTGCATAAATTACAACGTATATATTGATGCAAAATATAAAGGCTCCATACGGGACTATTGTTTATGGAAATGAATGTAATCAGTGCCCTGCACTCATTGTTATGCATCGTTGCAATTTGTTAAATTGTATGAAAAGCTTCAAGGTAAGTACAAAAGTCCATTGCAAAAAAGTAATATATGTGTTTTATGATAAAAATAATATTTATTTCTCGTGATAAAAATATTTTTGACAAAAATACTATGGGTCTTATTTCGTGACATTTTTTGTTGCGATTTTTCACGAAAATTCACATATGAGTTTACGTGTTCATATTCATTTCATGAGCGCAATGAGGTCCCTATTCTAATATCTCATGTTACATTTTTATGTAAAGGCGTGATAATGTCTGCTGTGAAGGCCTCACGCATGGGTAATTATAATGTTTTTAGGAAAAACAGAATTAATTAAGGGTCGTGGGCTACATTATATACGTATGAGGTTACAAGGCCCCACTTTTCTTGTTGCTGTCAGAATTTCTATAGAAATATTATATTTTTTTATATATCCCTTTGATAGAAGGTCTATGTAACTTAGATGGAAAAAATATAGGTAAATGACATTTTGTTAAAGTTTGTTCTGGTATATTTGAACTGAAAAGTATTGTCTAACACCAGTGCTCTCAGAAGAGAGCACTGGTTTTTTTCTAGCATAGAAATGCTAGAAAAATAAAACACTATGAAGAGAATGAACTAACTTAAAAGAAATAAGGTTATTATGGTATGAGAATAAATTAAGTACACCCGCGTGATATTCACAGCAAGTTCAAAATAGGCTAAAATCCTTTTATCGCGCGTCTTTATAATAATAAATTGTTTACTTGCCAATACAAATGGATGTATTTGCTTGACCTACGCCAATACAAACACACATCGTTTTGTGTTAGGATCGGATTTAGACGCGAGGAAAAATTGGCTTATTTATATTTGTCTTGAAACGATAAACGTATGTGTATGTCCAAAAATATAATCTGTCTCATCATAATATCAATTCCGAAAAAAAAAAGTTAAATAAAAGTTTATTCCAATGCGCCACAGGCAGGCAATGTTCCCAGAACACTGGCAGCGTTTCCTCGCTGTTAATATTAGTTTAACTTAAACTACATAAAAAGGTTAAATAACGTGTTTTGTGATCCCGTGAAGTTGTGCATGGCACGTGGTCGTCATTCGATAATCCTTCGTCTATTAGCTGTTTTTAAAATACTTATATTTAATCTAGTTAAATGCACATCTATACATATAATAAAACAGTAAAAATATTTTGTCTGTACATTTAGTATTTTTGACTAAAATGGATAGAAGGACACTTAAAAAGATCAATAGAAAGCAAAAACAAATTTTTGGAATTTCTTGTCTGTCTGTCTGTCCGTCTGTCTACTGTCTGTCTGTCTGTCTGTCTGTATGTATGTACGCGTTTCACGCAAAAACTACTGGACGGATTTGAATGAAACTTTTTTTGTTGTGTAGCTATTAAGCCTGAGCAACATATAGGCTATAATTGATTTTGAAAACTGGAACACCTGATGAAGAACCATAACAGAACAGCTAAACTATAAGAAATATGGAAATGGTGCCTTAACAAAAGTCGTTCAACCTGATGAGCATTTTCTACTGGCGTATAAAAATTGAAGATCTGGAACATCTGATGAAGAACTGCAAGAGACCAGCTACACTGTAAAATATATGGAAATGGCGCCTTAGTAAAAGTCGTTCAACCTAATGAGCATTTTCTGCTGACGTATAAAAATTGAAGATCTGGAACATCTGATGAAAAGCTCCAAGAGACCAGCTACACTATAACGTATATGGAAATGGCGCCTTAGCAAAACTCGTTCAACCTGATGAGCATTTTCTGTAGACGTATAAAAATCGAAAATCTGAAACATCTGAAACAGTTTGGGACACAAAAAGATTTTTCATCTAAGCGAAACTCACGCGGGCGAAGCCGCGGGCGACAGCTAGTATAGGTATAAAAACGAGACAAACATTCCGAAAACAATTTAACGCATAATTGGGGTAGACGCAGGCAATGGAAACGTGTATTCTATAAAATCCTATTCAGCACAGAGCGTCCAAACAAAACTCTCAGCTCATTTACATCCGAGCACGGATTTTATAAGGCTAGATACCGTATCTTAAAAAAACTGTACAATCGAGCGAGTCACTCTTTTCACACACATCCCGTGCCTATCTTCCTTCCTTTCCTAAGCTACCTTTTAATATCTACCTACGTTGAATGAAATATGCTACTCGGCTCACGTTTAAACACATAATGTTAAAGTGATAGGACTCACCAGTACTGGCGCACTCACTTCTTCACATAATCATGAAATATAAGGCACTCCCGGCCACACTGCACGGTATCTAGCCGTAAATAAATCTATGCATCCGACCAATTTCCGGAGAACACACGGCCACAGGACATTTTGTATGCACGGTTGGATCCCCCGGATAAAGTTGGCTTATATTTTTACAACTCACAAAACTTTGAATGTATACTATACATTGTATTGCAATATAATCTTGATTAAAGTATCTACAACAGTTTACAATCATAAGAACTGTGGGAACGCCTTAAAAAAACTGGTATAGATAGAATAAGTTAGTATGGAAGAAGAGCTTTACCAATGACCTGATGAAAAAAAAGATAGGAGATATATATTTTTTTTGCAAATTGTTCATTTCTCTAGAAAATTATCTAATTTTTTTTTTAATCGTAAAAATAATATTAAACGTCTTTTCGTCCTTTAGTCGTATTCCTCATGACTGAGGGTCGTGGTCATTATATGGAATGAAACACACACAACAACTATCCTGTGCTCCATTTCTCACACTAGCTGATAATCATCAAACAGAGTGCAGGTTTCCTCACGGTGTTTTCCTTGCCCGGAAGCAAGTGGTGGTCGATGAAAACAACCATACATGAGTCAGATTGGTATACAAACTCATGTAGCACAGCCAGAATTCGAACCTGGGATCTTGGCAGCCACAGGCAGGCGCCCTAACACTCGCCCACCAACGCTTCACAAATTGAACCAATATAACAGAATTAATATAAGTATTACGTACAGAATGGAAACTCCCTGTGAAACTCCTGTGAAAACTCCCGTAATATGGCACCCACCGCACCCCCCGCACTTATACCCCCGTTCTTGTGCGTATTGGGACGCTATGACTATGAAAACGCACACATCGACGTGTTACTGACGTGTTCACGGATATACAGTTTCACTTTTAGTAGATAGTAGGTATATTTGACGCGCCGTTTCTATGAAGCGCCCGCCCTGTGCCAATACGTAAAAATATCAGAAGTTGGAAAGTTGCTGCGTAGAATTGTTTCCACTGCACGTCACATCCACATGCACCTCGTTTACAGAACGCTCTATTGTCACAGTGCACAATACCTGTCAATCAACCGCTACTGGCCGACTGGTGACATGCGAGAATTTCAAACAACTGTGTTTCACAAACTCTTCAGTTTTTGCACTGAAATTGGAACATGTTTAATCATGTTTAAAACAATAGAAGGGCGCTATATAGTCGCCACTTGACTCGAAGGAGTTCACTCACACACACTTAATCGTAATCAAACTGTTCAAAATCGAAATTTTTGTTTTACTACTCTAGTATACGGAGAACGCACTTCGACCAGATTGCGGACCTCATTAAAAAGGGAGATATTAGGAGCACCCATAACCGGAGAGCATGTATGAAGAGAGTGATGAGTGTAGAGGAAGCAAGAGAGATCTGTAAGGATCATAGCAAGTGGAAATCGCTAGTCTCTGCCTACCCCCAAGGGAAAAAGGCGTGATAATATGTATGTACTCTAGTAAATCATTAGAATGAGCTCTTTCATTCATAATGCAAATGCCTGGACTCAGCGTTTTGTTAGTAGACGCTGTGCTGAGGAGCAGGCTAGGAAATTGAATGGAACTAATTATATGTCTTGGTTTTATAAATTTCAGCCGAGCTTGACACTTCATATGTGTAATACAGATGCATGATTTTTATAGTCGGTATATTTTTAAAAATAATGGGTTATGAAATAGTTTCCCTTATTACAAACACAACAAAAAATAGACCAATAGGAGTTTTTTAAACTCAATCTGAAAATGATTATCATAGTTCATTCGTTCGTTGAAAGAAAATATTCGAAATCGAATATGAATCATTCGTGACATTAATCTTTGATGAGTCATAAACAAACATAAATACAAAGTATACTTTTCAATATTTTTAACACACTTTTATCACCTAATAAGGTCGTGATAGGTCGACCTAACAATTCTGAAGATGAACTTCGCCCACATTATGAATGAATCTATAAAAAACTTGGCAATTACACGAGTATGTAGATTGTGATCGTATCACCAAGCGGTGTTAAGAATGACAATATAGCGTGAAAAAAATTACAACTGGAATTAGAAAATTTTCCAAATCTATATGAAATGTCTTGCTGTAACAGCACTTGGTTGGAAACCCGTGCTTTTACAAAATTTACCAGGGCAACCTGAACACAAAGCGTGAATAAAAACATAATAATAATTTTAATTGTATTGCGTAGTCCACCAATTGTTCATAATATTTTGTAATTTACACAAATCTTTTTATTCAATTGATGATTATTTAAAATGAATCTCTGAATTTATAAATCTAGAATGCAATTACTTATTAATTAATGTGACTGTTGTAATTTATATAATAATTTAAATATGTTGAATAATATTTGATGTGTAATTGTTAATTATATTAGTTTGTAAATATTGTTTTAAATTATGTGTTAATATCCTACACAATGTATGTTGTAATGGAATAAAGAATTAAATTGAATTGAATTTATGCAATTAAATTGTTAATAATAATAAATACTTGCACCCTTCAAAGTCAAATATTTTTATTTATATAGGCTTAAAAATAGCACTTATAAATCGTCACATTCTTGTTTTTTAGTTAGTTGACGTCATAAAATTACTTAAAGCTAAGGTTGCCACCGCCTCCAAAGCGCAAGTGGAGAAGAGGCGGCGCAACAAACTCCACTGCTGCATTTTCTCCAAAGACGTCACTTTACAACATAGTCATAAACGTCACAATACCGCCCTTGGGACGAAAGTGCCAAACACGCGAATGACTAGACAAACATAAAAGTATAAATATAAAAGCTTATAAAAGTATGTAAGAGCTCATAAGGTTTTTAATATCTCTAATTTTATCAGCAGAGGTTATTAATAGCTCGAGGTCATGTATTGTTCTTTGTGTAAACGTAATTTAGCTCCTCTACTAGATTTCGCAGGTAATAGGGAAACATCCCCATTCTATTGTTTAAGTATAACATAGCGACAATGGCGACGAGTGAATGAAGGCGGTACAGTTCCGAACATGCATACATACATAGAATCACGTCTTTATCCATTACGGGGAGCCAAGGGTCGTGAGACTCGAAGGCCACGCTTAGCTGAATATTGGGCTCTCTGATGGAATGGAGATTCCTTTCCCTCGATTGACTTTTACAATCCGCGCGGGAAGAGAAGCAGCTGGCACATTCTATGTTTTTTCTTCGTTCCCAGACCTGCATGGAAGACCGAACATTATTATGTATCCAATTTTATACCTTATCCCATTATCTTACCGATGTGTATTAATGCTCGTGACTGTACATCGTGGTTTCTGTGTCAGATTCATTTACATGGTAACCTTGGAATTCACCCTCTGTCAGGAACAGGTCAGGAAGTTCAAGTCACGCTATAAATTCAAGGGTGAGTTCAAATACAATGGTAATATTTCTACAGGTGCAAGTATATCCATACTAATATTATAAATGCGAAAGTTTGGATGTGAGTTTGTGAGTTTGTGAGGATGTTTGTTACTCAATCACGCAAAATCTACTGGACGGATTTCGATGAAATTTGGTACAGAGGTAGATAATGACCTGGAATAGCACATAGGCTACTTTTTATCCCGGGAAAAAGCACTGTTCCCGTGGGAAAATCACGCGGGCGAAGCCGCGGGCAAAAGCTAGTATTAAATATATTACTATATACTAGCTTTTGCCCGCGGCTTCGCCCGCGTGAATTTCCCACGGGAACAGTGCTTTTTCCCGGGATAAAAAGTAGCCTATGTGCTATTCCAGGTCATTATCTACCTCTGTGCCAAATTTCATCGAAATCCGTCCAGTAGATTTTGCGTGATTGAGTAACAAACATCCTCACAAACTCACAAACTCACAAATTCACAAACTCACAAATTCACAAACTCACATCCAAACATTCGCATTTATAATATTAGTATGGATGTACATATATGTATAACTTTTTGTATGGAACTGACTCTGATACCTAAAAAAAATTAGCAATTAAATGTAAAATTTTTGTCAATGTTTTTGAATTCACCTGGTATAAAGTAGGTAGGATAAGTATATTTGTATATATTTTTTTTTGCTATGTCCAGCATTGGACACTCTACAGCAGATTTATGGATCCTGTTTGGAGCTCTTTAAGAGAGAAATTAATGCGAATTTGCGATAAATTAGAGAAGTTTAATATGCTATTTGTACTTCTTAAAGTTTATCAGCTTGAAAAAAAATCTGGTGCCAAATCACAAAATAGTGATGAATAAAAATACGTTTAGTTACAGCACTTGCTAGACATCATCGATTTTAGATATTTTTGTAGTTATAACAGTTATATCTAATAATAAAAGTAACAGTTATTGTTTCGTTTACGAACTTTAAGGATGATAGCATGTCGGCGTTTATGCAAATTTAACTATCAATAACGTTCACCTATCGCGTAACAATGGTTTGTAATACGTTTCGTTTATCTTTATTCTGTTATATACTAAAATAAACATCCAAAATAATTTTGTTTTTATTTTTGTTTTCAACCGACTTCCCAAAAAAGGAGGAGGTTATATGTTTCGATGTATGTATGTTTTTTTTTTATGTATGTTCGCCGATTTCTCCGCCAATTGTGGACTGATTTCCAAAATTGTTTTTTTATTCGTAATGGTGTATTCCTAAGTTGGTCCCATTTTAACCACGTCAGAATCTGTTCGGTAATTTTAAAGATACCTAACAAAATATAAAAATACCAACATTGCATTATAGAGCAAAAGCCCGCGACAGCATGCCCTTCCTTATTTTATTAAAACTCAAGATTTTCTGTGTATGTCCCCAACATAGAAATAGCGATTAGTGACTATAAAAGTTGGTTCATGATTACTTAGGCAGATTACTTGTAGCAATAACATTGAAAGTGGTAACTCAATTTCCTCAAAGTAAAGTTTTTTGAAGATTTTATTCCTAATAATAATAGAAATCACGCCATCCATTACCAGGCAATTGGTGCAGATATAAACCCCTGCTAGATATTGTAACCTTACTAAATTATAATTATATTTGTTTTATTATAAAAGCATAATTTAATATTACTTTGGGAGGCCCCAAGGTTGCTTTTTTTACCTATAAAAATCATCCTTACTATCCATATTACCTGCATAAGCAACTAAGATCCAAACTTCATACCTAGTCGCTAATATTTATTACCCGTATATACCACGCAGAGAAACATTCAGCATATTTTATAAAATAAGGAAGGTTTGGTCGTCACGGGCTCTCGGTCTATTTATCTGCCAATATAATAGACAATTTGACATGTTGTGACATTTCAAATCAAACTTACTTACTTAGGCATAAAAAGTTTCGAATTCTTAATTCTTTATTTTCGGCCAGTGAAAGAAAAGTTTTTATTAAACTAAAAATGATAAAATAAAACTTTTTTCCAAAAAAAAATGAACCGACTTCCATCATAAAACTTAAAATCATGAAATAACAATAAAGAAAAATGTATTAGCATTCTACCTACTGAATGAGGTGAAGTCGGTGCCAAATTGAATATTAAATAATCTAAGTTAATATTAGAATCATGTATAATATATAAAATACCTAGCTAAACAATTACATAACACCCTTACTCCTGCACTTGGCACCGACTTCACCTCATTCAGTAGGTAGAATGCTAATACATTTTTCTTTATTGTTATTTCATGATTTTAAGTTTTATGATGGAAGTCGGTTAATTTTTTTTTGGAAAAAAGTTTTATTATTTCACAATTCGCTCCAAAACTGAAATAGTTCATGTGGGGAGGAAGGCCTAGGGCAGGCCATGTTTGCAGGATGCCGCAGGACTAGAGATGGGTTAAGGACTGAGTATTTATCTAAGGATGAGTAAATACTCAAAAATATCCATTTCTACTGAGTTTTTATCCTTAATCGACAGTAAATATTTTTTAATAAGTTAGTCTCATAAATTGAATTGGAACTGTGAATTTACAAACTTATTGGGGTGATTAATTAATAAGTACTTAATGGAAAAGTACCAAAATTGCAATGTATTTATTCTAAATCCACAAATTCTGTCAATAATCGTCTGTAGGATTACCCTTTTAACTTACTTATGTGGTAGGATAGTGTTTTTTAGGGTTCCGTACCCAAAGAGTAAAAACGGGACCCATTACTAAGACTCCGCTGTCCGTCTGTCCGTCCGTCTGTCTGTTACCAGGCTGTATCTCATGAACTGTGATAGCTTGACAGTTGAAATTTTCACAAATTAAGTGTTACTGTTGTCGCTATAACAACAAATACTAAAAAAAGAATAAAATAAATTTGGGGGGGAGCCCCCAAAGGGGTTGTTGCAGAAATGTATGGGGAGCCGGCCATATCATAAGCACCTATTTAAACTATTAATTTTTGGGTCAGTATCAATGCCTTATAAGTAAACCCGATAAATTTCTATGGTACATTTAGTCAACAAAATCGTAATGAAGGTTAGGCGAGTTCCGCCAAAATGGCCGACACCTATTGTTTGTAATAAAAGTGTTGATGTTTATAAAATCTATGCACTGTCGCATGGTAGCTGCGCCGTGTATAGCTGGCTTTAGTATAGCCATTGCGTTTGCCTCCTGGCAACATTGCGCAGACGGCTTCCGCCCGGACGACCTTCAGTCGATCTTGCAGTATTGGTTTTGGACTGCGCGCGCGAGGCCGTGTCGCGTGAAGTAACGGCCAGGTCCTCGGCCACCATCTTGCATGGTCTGTTTGTAGCCGCGTGGCGTGGCGTGTTAATTTTATTTGATTGTAATCATCGTTTGTATTGTACTTCATTGTTGTTAAATAACTATTAAGGTTGTGTTTGTGCAAAAAGCCTTTATTTTGACTGTTTGTTGTGAGACGGGAATTGTGGCTGCCTGGGGACGCCGAATCCTGTTGCCGAGTGAACCCTCGTAAAGAAAGCAAGGTATTTATTCTGGGGATTGAGATCTCATGGGGTAGGTTGGGTGATTTAGGGACCACCACCTCCTCCTCCGAAGACACCCCCACTTGGACCAAAAGAAAAGTCAACTTGGTGAGTTGAAGATCAAATTTATAGTTATAGTTTATAGGTTAGGTTTAATGATTCTATAGCTCCCTTTATAAGCTATAGTGGTAGCAGACTGCGTATAGCTTAAGTTAGTTAGGGTCTAGTCGGACAGACGTGGTGCCGCGTGGAGATTTTTTCCCGGTACTTAATTTTACCGGTGGTTTTTAAAGTTCCGGTACAGAATTCTTCCCGCCACTTCGTTTGTCCGGAATCTCTGCCGCACACCTATTATGATTTGACGTTGACGCGCTTCATTTGACAGTTCCGATTTCCGGTAAGTTCAAAAATGTTTTATTACATACGTACCCGCGGGAAAGAATTGTTTATTTTATTTATTATTCATCTATTTATGTAAAATACACATATATTTTTGTGATATTGCATGTAACATGTGTTTGGAACATTTACTTTAATTAATTTTCTAAAATATATTGAAAATATCGAGCATTTCATCTAATTATCTGTATCATAATTTCTGAACATACGTACGGGCGCTGTGTCAGTATCGCCATTATACAATATTAGGCGTTATTAAATGTATTTTTGTACCATAACAAGATCACGAAAAAACAAAGTATATGATGGCCCTCATCGGTTTTTGACATTATTTCTGATTTTTGGGGAACTGTTCATGATATAGCCTGCTATGCAACATGCCCTTTATTTTACAACAAACGTGTTTTCGTTTTTGCCGTTTTTTGCTATATTTTTTAATGTTGTATAGATAATGGTATAGGATAGGACCCTTCGTGCGCGAGTCCGACTCGCACTTGGCCGGTTTCATTGTTACTTGTAACAACACGCGTACCTCACTTGAAAACGACAGTTGGCTCTCACCAGTCCTAGAAAGTGCACGCTATAGTTATTGAAGGACTGGACTTAACCTTAATGTTTATAGTTAACCTTTTATTGTAACCCGATGACGAGAATAAATGTACCGCGGCTAGTACTTAGAATATTAATGTTTAGTTAACCTTTTAGTACAACTCCTTGTCCTAAAAAAAAATTTTTTTTTTATGGTCCTATCCGAAAGAAAGCATGAAACTTGGCATAAATGTAGCTTTCATATATGTATTTTAACATTGATATGGAAACACGTCGAGAAATGATTGTTCCCCCCCCTTTCCTTCCCCCATTATATATCCCAAATCGTGGTTTTTCTATTTTATATGAAAACGGTAAAAGCTACGCAAAAACTGTCGAAGACCAATAAGTTCTTCATTAAATTCTCTATAATATTGCCTTTGGATGTATGTTGATAGGAGTTCTCTCTCTCAGCCGAAAAACGTCCACTGCTGGACAAAGGCCTCCCCCAAGGATTTCCACAATACCGGTCCTGCGCTGCCCGCATCCTTGCGCGTCCCGCGACCGTCACCAGGTTGTCGGTCCACCGAGTGGGAGGCCTGCCAACACTACGTTTTCCGGTTCGTGGTCGCCACTCGAGAACTTTTCTACCCCAACGGCTATCTGTTCTACGAGCTATGTGCCCCGCCCACTGCCACTTAAGTTTGGCGATTCTGCGGGCTATATCTACTTATATACTTTAGTTTTCCTACGGATCTCCTCATTTCTGTTTGGATCACGCAGGGAAACTCCGAGCATAGCGCGCTCCATCGCCCTTTGAGTGACCTTGAGCCTTCTTATGAGGTCCATAGTAAGCGACCACGTCTCTGTTCCGTATGTCATTACTGGCAACACACACTGGTCAAACCCTAGGCTTGAGACATTGCGGTATTTTGGACGAGAAGATATCGCGAAGCTTCGCCCAAAACTTAGCTTAGCCCGAACGCTGTCCAGCCGAGTTGGATTCAACGATTGACCTCTTTCTCAAATTGGACTTAACTAACTGAACTGTTTGTCCCAGGTATACATAATTTTCAACAACTTCGAGTGTAGAGTCTCCAACCTTCAGAGGAGTGGATGCGACACGGATATTAATCATAATTTTCGTCTTGTCCATGTTCATTTTTAGACCCACTTGTTGAGAGGCTCTACAGAGGCCATCGAGCACTGTGCCTAGGTCTTCCAAGGTCTCAGCAATGACTACGATATCGTCAGCGAATCGAAGGTGAGTGATGTACTCGCCATTGATATTGATACCGAGTCCGCTCCAGTCCAGAAGCTTGAAAACATCTTCCAGGGCGGCAGTGAACAGTTTCGGAGATATCACGTCTCTCTGTCTTACCCCTCGCTGCAACTGGATAGGTTTCGAGCCTTGATCCTGGAGACGGACCGACATGGTGGCGTTTTCATACAAACACTTCAGCGCTTCGATATATTGATAGTCAATTTGACACCGTTGGAGAGACTGTAGCACAGCCCAGGTCTAGATCGAATCGAAGGCTTTCTCGTAGTCCACAAACGCCAAGCATAATGGCTGATTATACTCTAGTCTTCTGTATAATCTGCCGCAGCGTATGTATGTGGTCTACGGTACTAAAGCCTTTTCGTGAATAAGGACTTGATAGGACTTACAGTTTACAAAATATACCCATGCTAAAATACATTTTTTCTGTAAATATGAACTTTTACTATTACTGCACGGCCGTAAAAGTGCCGGAACATTTTTTGGGTACAATCTAAATGGATCGTTGGAATGTAAAATGTGTTTTTACGTTTGTCAGACACGAAGTCTGGGACCACTATATCAGAAATCGAATGCTGTCCGTGATATTAAATACGAAATTCTACCAAGACCGTGCAGTAATAGTAAAAGTTCGCATTAAAAAAACATTCTTGTAGCATAGGCATATTTTGTAAACTATAAGTCCTATAAACATGCATCCAAAGGCAATAGATATAAAGAATTTAATGAATAACTATTGGTCTTTGACAGCTTTTGCGTAGCTTTTACCGTTTTCATAAAAAGTAAGCTAGTAATAGAATTGTAATGTTTAAGTAGTTAACCTTTTATTCTAACCCGACGAGAACAATTAATGTATCGCGGCCAGTACCTACTAAGAATTTTTAACATTCAAGTTAACCTTTTATTTTTACCAGAAAAGAACATTAATTGTTCTGATGATCCCATTTTCAGTGCTAAAAATGAAAGGTTAACTTAAATAAAGTATTAAATTAGGGCTCCATTGCATACAAAAGTTTATACTCATGCTTTTGGATAAATACTCAGTAAGAATGAGTAAAAACGGATAAATACTCATATTTATCATTCTTACCCAGTAAATACTATTTAGTATGTCCTGTCCTGTTTCAGGTGGGCTAAAATAGCCACAAAATGGGTCCCTGCTGGCTGGCGTATACGAATGAATACATCTGAATCTCCATTCCATCAATAAGCCCACTATCCAGCTAAACGTAGCCTTCGAAATGATGCTAAGCTCTGCCTATCCCGTAAAGGATAAGGACGTGATAATGTAATCCTAACTAATATTATAAATGTGAACGAGAGTTTGTTTGTTTATTTGTTCACGCTTTACGCTTCATCTGCTAAACCAATCTTCTGAAATTTTGCATATACATCCATAGTTAGAAGTACGGAGAAGGACATAGGGTCCTTTCATCCTGGGAAAAGCACTGTTCCTGTGGGAAATACACGCGGGCGAAGCCGCGGGCAAAAGCAAGTAATAGTAATAATGCTATTAGCTATTCGCTCAGAAGACCATTTCCCTGCAAATTACTAACTGCGCTGAGCTAATATTGTGCTAAACTTTGCTATCATCCAGAGGCAAGGCGACAGCTAACTAGCAAGTTGTCAAAAGCTTTAGCAAACTTATTGATACCTGTCGGTAACTGTAGGTGTCTAGTTAGATTAATTCCAAGTACAGTCAATCCTATTTTATATTACACTGATTGCACTGACTTATAATAATGAAAAAGTTTTTCACTTCTCATGCTCTGAAAGTGCTTATTTGTGCAGGATATAGGCTGCACAAAATCGAATTTTGTGCACAAGGGCATTAAAGTGTCTACTCATAAATGTATCTATATTAAGGCAAAGAAAATTAGTTATACAGCCAAACACGATAAGAAGTTCATAAATAATAAGATAAAATTTGTTGTTTTATAAATGTAATTGTATAAATGTATAAGTCTGCGGCCCAAGCCTAATATCAATGTCGTAAAATTTAAAAAAAATAAAGCGGCGGGAAACAGCTCTTTTTTTTTATATTGTTTATTTGGTTTTATTTCCTTGCAATCGAAGTGAAAAGTAGAGTTTATAACTCGTCCACAAAACGATTTTTATCCTCGACATTACTATCAGCCCTCGCATTCGGCTCGGGCTGCTAAAAGTCTCGGATAAAAATGGTTCGTTTTGTGCACTTGTTGTATTCATTATCTTCTTGTAAATGTCTGTCCAGTTTATTTTTTCTTTCTTTGATTATGTACCACAGTTATGTACACATATTAAATAAGTCTTATGTTACTTCAAACATATTTTTAGCAGTTAGTCACAAACGAAACTGCTGAACGTACAAACTAGAAATGAACTTAATAACTTAAGAGAGCTCTAAGAAAGGAGTTTTGGAAATTCCACGCCTAGGGAGATGAAACGGGTGAAAAATGAATTTCACGCGAAGCCGAGTGCAAAAGCTAGCGTAAAATACAGCAGATGCCAATTCTAATTGGATTATATTCTGATTTGAGTGGAGATAACGGAACATCTATTTTGTAATCTTGAAACTACATACAAATGTTCCTTCTTCCGTCCTTCCTAGACAAATAACCCCTATTAGACACCAGTTCCGTGGTTAATGACCCTTGGTCGGGGTCAAGTTACAAATTCCCTAATTTGAGTTTTGTTCTGTTTACGATTTATCAAAAGCCCAAAAAGCCCCTTGCCGGAAGCCTTCAATTTATCTGCCAGTTGAATACTTATTTTAAATTAAATTGGTGCTTTTATCCACTACTATAGCTGATGGATTAATGAGATGTACGGATAGAGTAAAATAAAACTTGTGAGAGTGGAGCTCCAAAACGCAGCTTGTTATTTTTATATTTTTGCTAGCTTTTGGCCGCGGCTTCGCCCGCGTGAATTTTCCACGGGAACAGTGCTTTTTCCCGGGGTGAAAGGTACCCTATATCCTTCTCAGAACTTCTAACTATGTGTATGTGAAATTTCAGGAAGATTGGTTCAGTAGATAAAGCGTGAAGAGGTAACAAACAAACAAATAAATAAACGAACAAACAAACGTCTTAGGATTGTTCGTTAGTAAACTAGATTGATACACAAAATAGGTATCTATTCCCTTGACATATGATAGCCTTTATTAGCCAGTTTTAGGCGATAAGCCGGTACTTAGATTTAAATAAATGGTCTACTAAAAAATTGACAAATACAGAATTAAAAATGTATTACTCATCAATTCTAAAATCTAGCTACAACATAGCCAACCTACCTCTATACAAAATCGTTATAAAAAGGCATGACATTTCTAATAAAATTCGCGGTGAATGAGTAATGGCTTCATCTGCTAACCCATTGTATGTGAACAATGAAAATTCAAAGGTCAGGATATGAAAAAGTCCTTTCTCAAGAACTGAAGTGATTTTCTCGTTCCCGTCACTTCAAGAATTATCACCAAAAAGGGAATTTTATATTGTAATAACTGTAAAAAATTATGTTACCTTATCCATTTTTAAAGGGGGGAAAGTTAGTTATTACTAGCTTTAAGCAACTCTACCGTGCCCACCAGTTTTGGCACGTAGAAGCACCGGGGTGTTTAAGTCCCACATGCCTTGCATTTTTGTAGGATAGGATTATGCATAGACAAAGGAAAAAAAAACATAAATTAAAAAAAAAAATTGCTAGCTCTATGGGATTATGTGAAATAACCACTAATAATAATAAACGAACGAATAATGAATAATGAACGTTAGGACAATATCTCGATGGGAATAACTCAATTTTTTAATTCCTTCCGTAAGCCAGAGGGTTTCATCAGGAAGTAATTAATTTTAAAAAGTAAAAAAAAGCCATGTTAGCGGCGATACGATACATGCAACGTAATGATCAAAATTAATACCGTCACTGAGATTGAATTTGAATCAAATTATCTGCAGCATTGATAAACATTTAAAACGAAACATTATAATTATATTGAAACATTTATATTTCAATTTATTTTGGAATAATCCGAAATCCAACTCTCGAGCCAGTTTAAATTATTTAAAGTTAATGTTTTTACGTAAAATGGTTTGGTGAAACAAATTAATTTCAAATAATACAAACAGGTATAATAATAATAAGCTTCTTTATTTCCATTTACAGTGTTTGTTTTTTTACAATATTAAGGTATCAATTTGAATTTTTGTTTTTATGGATCCCTTATTGGGTGGAAGCCTCCTCCTCCATCTCCCTCCATCTTTCTCTGTCCTGGGCACCGCCAATCCATCCTGTCCCTGCGATCTTTATGATGTCGTCGACCCATCGTGGGTCGGTCTTCCTTGCGGTCTTTTGCTTTCTGGTCCTGCCCATTTTGTTGTCTCCAGTGTCCACCTTTTATCTTTTGACCTTGCAATGTGGCCTGCCCACCTCCATTTTTGACGCAGAGCATGTTGAAGAGCGTCAGTTATGTTAGTTCTCCTTCTTAGTTCTTCATTTCTGGTTTTATGTAATCTCTTTAGTTTTAAGATGCTTCAAACAGGTATTATCTTTTAATGTTTCGTAAAAGTATACATGTATACTTATGTGTGATATCTATCGTCCTTAGAGTAGAATTTATTGGAAGAAAATTTCCACGAGGTTCTTCTAGTACAACCTCTACAACCTCTATAAGATTCCACAAGTTATCTCGGGTAACATAGGTAGGGTAGGTAGGTTTTTTCACGTATATTTCCTTTCACCCAAAGGTTGGCTGGAAGAAATTGCATTTGCGATAAGCCGCCTTTGCGCTCATTTAAAATGTATTTACTTTTGTTACTACTTTGTATTTCTTTTCTGTAAATGGTGCAATAAAGTGTTGATCTATCTATCTAATATGACGTCAGAACTACAGTCCTATTCTTTATTTTTTTTAATCAGCTTTAACCATCATCATTTTAATGCGATACAATATTACGCAACTAAAACGCCTAATAAAAATATCATTACGAGCACAATCGCATGGTTAAAAAAAATATATGTGTCCCATTCGGGTCACGTATCTCTACCCCACTCCGTAAACGATTTGCTGACACGAAAATCATGAGCTGACACGAGTCACGACCGTAGTCTGTTCAAGACACCCTAAAATATAGAAAGGCACATAAAATACTACGCATTTGAGGTCACATTAGCATAGCGAAATTGCTCCAAACTTACTTATAAATCTAAGTAGATACGTAAGTAAGCTTGTAGCTCCTTGGAGTTCCGTCCCTGAGGAATATCTATAAAATAAATAAAATAATAAAACAGCCCTTTATTCAGATCTTAAAATAATGTACAAAAGTATGAGAATCACTTAGTGTGTCATAAGTTCCTATGGCCTGTGGTGTGGCCCTAGAATAGCACCAACCCATCTCTACCCGTGGGTGTCGTAAGAGGCGACTAAGGGATTTAAAACACCGGAGGATGGGCAGCAGCATCTTTCCGCGTACTATGCCATGACACTGCGATCGCCAACACGCCTGCCAAGCGTGGCGATTACGGCAAAACCCCCATGGATAAATCCTTGGGGGAGGCCTTTGTCCAGCAGTGGACGTCTTTAGGCTGAGAGAGAGAGAGAGAGAGAGAGAGAGAGAGAGTCTTAAGTTCATAATATTCCATTTAATTGTGTCTTCGATAAATATTGTAGATCTGTTTGCCCATCGGTAAAGGCCTCCTCCAGCCTTTTCTACTCTTGCCTGTCATGGACCACTTTGTTTCACAATGGTTACAATACCTAATGAGGTATATATATATTTCTATACTAATAGAAGCTAATCAACCAAGCGACGACCAAGCGGGAAACGACCTGTCGGCCGGCCCAGATACCGCTGAAGAGATGAGGTCTAAAAGATCTGGTGGCCCTCCAAAGAACCGACTGGCAGGAAGTAGCGCAGAACAGGAAGGAGTGGAAGCTTCTAGTATCGGAGGCCAAGATCCTCTTTGGGTCGTCGAGCCATCGAAGTAAGTAATAGAAGCTAATAATATGTTTAATACAAACTCTTTGGCTTTTGTAACACGATATCTACGTTTGTAATACGTGGAATCAAAGCCCAGATAGACTATGGTTATCTTAACTTGAAACTTTTAAATGTATTGTAGGAAGGATGTCACATTGCTCAAGACAAAGCTTCGAGCACTCTCACTTTGGAGACACTTATTAGCCTCTCGGAAATAAGGACTTTAGGTCTTTTCTAAGAACAAAGCTAAGTTATGTGTGTATATCGATTTCAAGTACCTACTAAGTCCGCTTTTGGTGAAAGAAAACTAATATACTATACAGCTGCCGACCGCTTAATGGCGGTAGTTGTTAATGTTAAGTCTTGTCAAATCTGAAACCGAAGTTAGTTATAATTATAACATACCTACTCAAAGCAATGTAAATGATTTATAACCCAGGACGCAAGCAAAAAGGTGTTACTAGTTGACGTGTATGTTGATCTGTATGTCTTTCTATGGTATTGAAGCTCTCAAACACCTATTTTAATCTAGTTGTTTTGTTTGAAAGGTGATTAAATAGGGTGTATTCTTAGCCATGAGTCATGGAAATCGGTCAAGCTGTTTAGGAGTAATAAGCGTTTTTTCAACGTAATGTCGGGGGGTTTTGTCTATTTATTAATATAATAATTATAATTGTTTCAAAGAGAAAATGTAACCCTATCAATATTTTACAATAAAACCTAAAGTAAAACCAGATCAAGATTAAAATCAAATCAAAAAATCAAAAATCGTTTATTCTGAAGGTATGTGTTAACAATATTTTGTAGCGCTGGCTGACACCCATTAAAGGTTTCCCTGTGGCATGGGATTTATTATAGATTACTTTAGCATTGTAGCCAATGACATTCTAATTGTAGCTGATGTAGCTTTCAGTAAAAAATACTGAGTGCCTTTTAAAGTATTAGCATCACAATCCTGCCAAGAAGACTGCTTGGCAGCTCGCCATCTAGCCCGTGGCCGTCTTGAATAATTTACAGATTTAAAATAAAATACTGCGGGTATGTGCTTATTGTTATGTACAAAGATTTTCAAAAAATAACAAGTGGCGATTTGGCTTTTGAATTTAAGAATGTGATAAGTGAAAGAATGGCGCTTTTAGAGCTAAATCTTTTTAAAGAAAAAACGCCGCCATTACTGACGCCGCCACTTTTTCACTAAGTTGTAAGTAATGCTTAACATGATGAAATAACTTAAAGGACATATGAATTTGAATCGTCCAGCTTATCGTGTAAGAATAATTTTTATGAAGCGAAATTGAGCTATGGCACATAATATTCATACTAGTACAAGTAGCTATGGCCACATATAGAGGCCTTGTGACTCGTAATAATAACCACAGATTGATCAATATTAGGAATCACGTTTATACTTTAACATTTCCTTCTTTCATTTTAGTTTTCAGAGATGTGTATTTCAAAAATTTTATTACAGACTACAAATTTTAAAAAGAAACGAAAGCCTCTATTTTAAGTTTTTAAATCCTAAACTTGCGAGTTCTAGTTTATTGCTGTAGTAGATAGAAAGCCTCAAGTTATTAAGTTGGCAAAGCTAGGAACCAAGCTGTCTAAGAATCTAGAGTTTGACCTCTTGAACAGTCTCTTGAAGTAGGTTCAAGAGCAAACTTATCATAATTCACAGGCAGATTGTTAGGAACAACTCACAATAGCCTTCGCAGTCAAACTTCAATGGGAAATTCTCCTTATATTACATAGCTTCTCCTTATATTACATAGCTTCTATAGAATCTCTTTAACTATATAAATAAATAATAAATATAAAAAAATGTCTGCGAAATTTCTAAGTTTCGCTGTTTATGCTCTGCGTTTGATATTTCAGTCAGCGTCAAATTTTATATTTATTTGAAAATCTGTTAGGGTAGTATTCAAGTAAAAGGCTAAAAATTCGATAAAATCCTTGGGGGAGGCCTTTGTCCAGCAGTGGACGTCATTAAGCTGAGAGAGAGAGAGAGAGAGTATTCAAGTGAATCTATGTTGCTCCTCCGATAAAATTTGGTACAGCTAACATCACATTAAGCTATTTAAATTTATTACAAATTCTTGACTTTACCACACAATGGTTCATGCAAGGTGGACCGCTGGATTCGTACATAGCATACTTTTCAGCCAGATGATTGGTTTTAAAAACTTTTTTCAAGTTTGTTGCTGGCAACACGAGTCTATTGTTTATTTGCTATGTTATCTGTGTATTAAAAAGCAAATAAGACACTTCCATTTATATATGTATGCTACCTAATATACTGTGCTAATAAACGTACGTGTCTTATGTGTGGTAAAATAAAATTACATCTCAATCAGCAACAAGCCTATAATTGAGACCCTAAACAAAGTTTACTTTTCAATTTTCAAAAAGGACAACCCTTTTCGATCCCGTTTTGTTATTTGTTATTTCGAACGAATCAAGAGTAGGAACTCGGTTTAAAAAAAAAAGCAAGTCAAATTTCCTCCAAATATAGCCATCAAGTCTGATTGATGTTTAAAGTTAACTCAATTTGTTTCCGGGGCCTATGCCGATACTAATAGATGTACTTTGATCAATTTGACTCTCTATTAGTCAACTTGCTTGTAATTGGCTTGAGGTTTTGTTTCAATTAGCGACCGTAATGGGTTTTAAGAGGAAGTTCTAAACACTTCGATGTTAGATGCTATTACTGCATCAAACTTGAGGCAAAAGTTAGTGTCGACGCCAGAGTTGGTGACTTGCGTTAACTATGACTTAACTGTTCTGTGATCGTAACGGTAGATACATTAATTAATTCATGCTCCTTGTAGTAATGACCAGAGGCAAGTCATTTAAGTCATTATATGGATTGGGCGGGCCACGTGTCAGCCGTATGGGGGTCGAATGGACAAAAATAGTCAGATCTTGTGTCCCGACTGATGGCAAAAAAGCGAGAGGTAAGACGAAAATGAGGTGGCCTGACAAAAATTGTCATAGTAACAACGGGTGAGCGACAGAAGTAGTTGGAGAAATACAGGGGGGATTTGCCCAATAGTGGGACCTAGTAGCTAAATAAAAAAAAAACTATTTTAAGCCTAGGCGTGCCTTGGATACATTCAACTATCTATGTAGAATTAGCGTAGACTTTATAGTCTGCGCTGGCGTTTTGGGGAACGGGTATTATACCCTTTACCAAAAGTTTATTGTTCGATTGTTTACACACCACCATGTGTGGTCCTGAAAAGAACTGTTTTTGAGCCATGATGGAAGAGGCATAAAGTATACTTTATGTTGGTTTACCAGGAGTTCACGAGGAGACAGTTCGGTAAGCCTATGACACATTTCGGACACTCTCGACAAAATGTATTAATTCTACCTTTTGTTCTACCTATTTCATACGCGTACCACGCACAGTCATCCCATTCAAAAGTCTGTAGATTGTCCTTACATAAATCCTTACGTCTACGGATTTTTGTAGACGCAATCTACCGATTTTCAGCCAAAGACTTATGGATTTTAAAAATTGCATCTGGCAACACTGCTCCCGATTTAGGGTCCTAAATCGGGGCGTGCGTAGAGGCTTTAACTGACAGAGGATGACGTTGCTCTCAGCGGAAGAAGGAGTGTCCATACTATACATTAGTACTCATTATAATGCTATGCTAATACAACTAAGAGCGTTTACCCGGATGAATTGAATTTTCAATACTAGTTTAACATGAAGCCATGCTCACCCCGGCTAAGCTTAGTTAAGTTAACTATTCTACAACGACAATAGACTCGGTGACAATACCCCTATATGACGTTCGAGATAAATGGGTACTTCGATAGTTTATTCCCAAAGTGCGGTTATCGATAGCTTAGTAACCGAAAGCTTATTTAGGAGGATCCCATACATATAGTGTTAGCATATTCTAAGTGGATCAGAAAAAAATAACGTATAGTAGATTCGTCGTATAGATGTAGGGTTACGTACCTACATCACACTGTACCTTTATGTCATATATATACTTATGTTTAATTTAATTATTTATGTTACTTCAACGGAGCGGAGACTACATCAGTAGTTCTCCGGCGTCCATATTAAACGGTCAACTCAATCCAGTATTTCAATCAGTGATCCTGCTAGTGCCCAATTGAACTATTTTTTAAGACAGAACACGCTTAGACACTTCCAATATTACAGTAATTATACAGAGACAATTTAATTATACTGTTCATACACAATCACAGTATTATAATACTCGACTACATGTGACGAATTAACTTTTAATATATTACTTTTGTAACTGGGTTACGAAAGTAACCTGTATACCTATGTGTATATAGAAAAGCAATTTTATAATTTGATTATGATGTAAAAAAGGCAAGGTTCTTTTCGTGGCTCTAAAACCCAAGACCTTAGTAACCGTCAACGACTCTCAAGAAAGAAAGGCTTTTGTGCCAAAGTAACTTTAGTCGCTTTGAATAAAACTAAGCAAACACTTCAAAGGCGACCCATCAATTTCTTTATTTCTAAGCATTTCTGTGTAGTACTTACAATATTTTTTCACATTTATTACAGAAATGGTTTTTGTCTAAGTTTAAGTAAGTACCTACTTAAATATTTTTTGCCAAAAATCATTGGGAAAAAATTTTAAACTACTTGTAACGATTTTAACACAATTTCTAGTTGCACAAGTGCTTGCCACACACTTGATTGAAAGCGATTGAAGAAAACACGAACAAACCTTATATATCTGTTATGTTATATATTCATGTATAAACTAGCTTTTAGGCGTCAATTTCCTACGGAAACAGTGCTTTTTCCCGAGATGAAGGTACTCTATGTCCTTCTCAGTACGTCTAACTATGTGTATGCGAAATTTCAGGATGATTGGTTTAGTAGGTAGAGCGTGAAGAGGTAACAAACAAACAAACACACTTTTGCATTTAAAATATTATTTAGGATATGTATGTTGGATAGGATAAATCATGGATAAATAGATTCCTTTGTGATTGGAAACCATATTGTATTTTTTGTTATGAACTTTTTTAACGTCATATTGAACGTTAATATACTTGAAATAGAATACTGCTCGCTTTAAGCCCTTATTCCCTTAGGGCTCATCAAACTCATGAAGTTTCAACCAATTTCAAATTGTTTCTAATAATTTCAGAAATAAATTTAACTTCCCAGATTTGGTATCATTATTGATTTCTAGTTGTATGTGAAACTAATATCCGTTGTTGATAATAATTATTTTGCTATCCGGGTTTCTATAATAATTGATTCTATATCTATAAAGTTACATACATACATACCTAGAATCACGTCTTTATCCCTTACGGGGTAAACCCCGATAAAGACGTTTACAGAGCCAAGAGTCGTGAGACTTGGAGGCCACGCTTAGCTAAATAGTGAGCTCTCTGATGGAATGGAGATTCTGATAAAGTTACAATTTAAATTATCACCGTACTGAATTTTGATGTCAATAAAGATTGCGCTTTATATGAAGATTTATTTTTTGCTTATTATTTTATGCATCGGGCATTGCGTCTATCACTCAAAAAAATTTTACTTATACTCTAACTACTTTGGCTATTTGAGGAATAACCAAAGTTTGACAAAATTCTAATAAAGTTTACTTGATTTTGAAGGAATAACTTTCAATTTCCGTTACGTATTTCCTCCCATTGCTCCTAGAGAGTTCTGTTCCTTTTATTTCATTACCAGTGACCAACAATATAATTAACATCAACGTCGGCGACTATTCGAGTGAAACTGAATGAATAGTCCCTTGTCTATGTCAATATTTTCCGGCATGGATATAGAATTACCTAAGTGTTATTTACTTTCCATAAAGCCTAATTCAAACAGATGTATTTCAGAGATATTAATTTTGCGAATTACGAGTAGATGATATACCTGCCAAAATAAGTTAGTTTATTATTAATAAAATAAAATAAAAATAAAAAAGCCTTTATTCTACCAAAATTTACATACACTTTAAACAAACTACAAATAAACTAACTACAATTTTCGGAAGTCGCCTGTTTGGCGTAGGCCTCCCCCAGCTTCTTCCACCTCTCTCTACTTCTCGCCTGTCCCATCCAGTCTGCGCCACATCTTTTCCTAAATATGTCACTCCAGCGTGTCCTTGGTCTTCCCTGCTTTCTCTTTCCATCTCTAGGTATCCACTCTGTACTTTTCTTCGCCCATCTTTCGTTTTCCATCCTACATACATGCCCAGCCCATTTCCATTTAAGATTCCGTATCTTCTCAATGATGTCTGTAATTCTAGTTTTTTCCCTAATAGCTTTGTTTGTAATTTTGTCCGATATTTTTATTCCTATCATACTTCGCTCCATTTTCCTTTGATGTATCGCTAGTCTGTTTTTCGTCTTGTTTCCTAAGGGCCCATGTCTGACATCCGTATGTTACAGGCAATATTGTAGTGTCATATAATTTTCTTTTTCACATTAAGATCTATATCTATTCTTATTTTTCATTACTTCTTTCAAAGCTCCAATATCGTTTCCACGCAATAGCTATTCTTCTATTTATTTCATTTTCTGTTGTGTCTTTAAATGATATTAGTTGCCCCAAGTAAAACATATTCTTCGACATATTCTATTTGGTTATCCTCCACAATAATTGGTTGTTCATCACAATTTGTTATAATTTTTGTTTTTAAACTGTTTAATAGAAGTCCAACTCTCTTACTCTCTTTTACTAATTCGTTTATCATCCTTTCTAATTCTTGTGGCTTCTCCGCAAATAACACTATGTCATCCAAAACGTAAGTGGCTGAGATACTCCCCATCCACCTTTATCCCTCTATTTTGCCAATTGATGTTTCTAAATACCATTTCTAGTACCCGAGGAAAATAATTTTGGGGAAATTGGGTCCCCTTGTCTTACTCCCTTTGATAGATGAAGTCTGGTCCTTCTGTCTCTAGTTTTATTTTAGCCACATGCAGAGTAGATAGCACTCAGCAGCTCTACATACCGACTATCGACGCCTTGTTGCCGAAGTGCTTTCCAAATGGACTCGTGATCTAGAGAGTCGAATGCTTTTGTGTAATCTATAAAACATAGGTAAAGCGGTTTGTTGTATTCTTGTACCTTCTCTATTATTTGCGTCACGACCTGGATATGATCCATTGTGGAATAGTGTTTTCGGAATCCTGCCTGCTCACGAGGTTGTTGTTCATCCAGTGCTTTTGTTAATCTATTAAGTATGATTTTCGAAAAAATCTTATAAATGTTGGTCGTGAGGCTTACTGGTCTATAATTTCCTAAACAAGATGGATCCCGTTTTTTGTGAAATAGGATTATTATGGATTTTGACCATTGTTGTGGTGTTGTCACTTGTTCCATTATTTCGTTAAAAAGTCTCTGCAGTGGTCGCAGTAGTGAGTCACATAGAGATTTCAAGACTTCATTAGTGATGTTGTCCCTTCCTGGAGATTTTTCATTCTTTTGAGTTCTTATTGCATGCTCAATTTCAGACCTAAGTATTGGTTGCCATTCATTGGTATTGTAAAACTCTTTATGTCTTAGCTTTTCTATGTTTTCCTCGCTGCACAGGGCGTCGCTTGCTGTGTAGAGTTCTTGGTAGTATTTAGTAGCCTCTTTAATCATATCCGGTCGTTTTGATAATGTATTTCCTCGTTTGCTTTTTATACTTATCGCCCAATCTGCCTTTTCTTTTAGCTCCTTGAGCGCCTTGTGAATTCCTCCCGTTTTATTTATATACTTTTCAAATACCTTTTTCCTTTTTGTTTATTATTACAGGTACCTAATTAGTTATTAGGTTTTTATATTAAAAAAATAAAAATGTGAAAAAAATCTATAATCAATTAAAAGTCATTGAAATTTATTTAAAAATATTATTTTGCCTTCTCTCTAATGAAATGATGAGATAGTGGTGGCGAAGGTATGCTCCTTTCAATCACTCATTCTCAAGACTCATTTGATTGACTGATAGATATAGATAGGCTTTGTGTAAAGGTAAAAATAACAGTATTTCCAAAATAAATGATGTCTAGAATTAGTTGCTAAATTGTACAGTCAAGCGTCATAAGTGCAGTCATACCTTGAAGACCTTACTGAGGCGATAAAGTCTTCGAGGTATGACTGCACTTATGATTATAATGCCTTGTAGAATCTGACTGCATTTTTGACTTTTGACTGTACAAGTTTGTGTACCTACTACTGGAAGTGAGCACCTTTATCTTACAGAACAGGCAACCTACAAGGCAGGTGTAGTACGGAAATCATGTTTCATACAAACTCATCTAACAATGTTGATTAAATTTAGTTTTGAACCACTGTATCTTACTCTAGTTAAACTTTGAAATTGTTTGCACACGTAATATTGGGGAGGTAGTCTCTGTTTCATTATTTTCAAGCTACGAGGGTGTTTTTTGGCGGCTAATTTGACGTACTTTGCTTAAGTTTTAACTAGAATATCCTCGAGACTTTTTTCCCATGGGAATTTCCAGAAAATCTCTTACTATGGAACCTACAGCCAAATTTCAGCTTCCTTCGCCCAGTTTTGGCTGTGCATTGTCTGTCAGTCACTCAGTCAGTGAGTAACGGAAGATATATATTTTTCGTTGTGAGGGCGGTCCCGAATCAGGAGAGGCCGAGTTCAGAATGCATGATCAGACCGGTCTACAGCAAGGCGCCCCTCCACGCGCCTGCGGTGACCATCAACCTCTCTTAATCTGATCTCCCACCGTGTTTTCACTACCTAACCTAATCAGGATCATCATTACACGGCTTTGATTTAATTTAAATTATCAAGCTAACTGACAGAGAGCACACCTGACCGCACCGAACGCGTGTCAAACCCGAACTCAACTACCCACAATTCGACTGTTTTATCGACACACTGAAGTACATATTAATTAGAGAGCAGATATTAACTTCAACAAATTAGTTATTGATCAGATATTTCCCTTTCTAAATTTACTTCTCCGACATATTGATTTGAGCTATACATTGACATAGGACGAAACTAAGCAATAGGATGCAATGTTGCAACACAACACGAACAGAATAACAAACAACCCTATTTGCATAAACCGTCGATGAATAAACGGGAAGAAAAGGTTTTTTCCCCACGTATACCCATCCGTGGGTAAAAAGAGAAATCGATAATGATGAATGATTAGGCTTGGCACTCACTCACTAAATAAAAGCCTTCGAAATCTAATCCGAATTTCAAAGTTTGTCTATTCTAATTGAAGCGAACAAAAGATGGCAGATTTGGTTATTTATTTTCAGCTGTTTAGTTAACCGACTAATGGAGTTAGTTCTCTAATGGAGAGATCAAGTGTCGGGTTTTTGTGAATCTTTACTTATCTTAGTACAAGAGGGGGCGTCTGCAACTTAAGATTTTCTAGAGACTGTAGAATAGATAACTTAAGTCGATTTTCGATATCAGTTTTGAAAAAAAAAAGATATGTTTTAGTGTACATTGACTTGTATTTAAAAATTCGAAAAGTATAAAGATTTTTCTTATTTAAAAGCAACACATATGGCTGAAGCTCCGGATAAAGGCAAGCTAGTCTTGTTAAGGTGCCTAGTATAATAGATTTTCTTAAATAAGCCTTGTAATACCTACCTACCCTAGTGAATAGTCTAGTAATAAAAAGTCTAGAAATACAGCAAAGCCCCTGTATTAGGCATTTGGGTATGGACTTTCGAACACTGGTATATTTAAGGGTTATACAAAAAGAGAAAAACAGTGAAAAACATTTCCTCAATATCAAATCTTCTTAAACTAAATGGCAAAACAACAAACTACTAATCCTTTTACTAAACAAGAAATTATTACCCACTATAGGACAAGCGTGTAAAACACTGCCTGCCACCGGTGGACAAACGCGCAGCCAGCTCAGTGGTGCGTTATGTAGGAGACTCCGGAGTGGGTCGGTGGGTTCTTGTCGCTCTGTGGAATGTTACATTTGAAGAAAGGGACCAGATATATGTTGTGTTTCAATTCTAACCAAGGGCGCCACCAACTATTAGTTGGAATCAATTAAACAAGTTAATTGTTTATATATCAAGTTAAATATATTAAAAAGAAAATATACATATTTGGTAAACTCACTTTTTAGTAGTTAAATATTCTTATTCCTTAATGCTAATTCTTTCTATAGGAATGTTTTAACAAATCCTTTCTTTTCTCACATGTTTCTTAAAACAAACTAATTAAGACTAAAGTCTAATTATCATAACCTATGAAAACACATGACATAGAAAAATGTCCTTATTCTTAATATTGGTTATAAGACCTACCTTTTAACAAAGGTTGAGAGCGTCCTCTCTATGTGATAAAACTAGGAACAAATCATATTAGGCAAAGTCTCTGCCTTAAAATAAATTCTAAAGTTTAAGTTCTAGTTATAAAATGGATGTTACTTGGTAAATCCCATTTAAGTCCTTTCCTTTCTTCTAGTAAATTGTATCACCTCGTCACTCCCGGTAATGTAGGAACAGCTGGGGGTCCTGGATTGTTGATTTGGAGACATCTGGCCATGTGGTCTCACATCGAATGGTGGTCAGCAATCCTCTTTGCTTACATGAAGTGTTATTGTTTTACTGTTTTACTGGGATAAATAGGGGTTATTTATCCAAAGAAGGAGATTACCCTTAGGATCAGGGTCATTGTAACCAGTATGTACAACGAAAAGAAAGAAAGTTATAAGTAGAAACTTATTTTGAAGTAGCCTTGTTACGACATTAAATTACGTGCCAAAGCACGAGGAAAAATAGTTTAAACGAGTAAACTAATAAAGTATAACACGTGGAACGTGGAATATTGAAAAATAAAGCGTAAACTAACAACTTAAAACCTAAACTTAGCACTTAGAAGTAGGAGTTAGGAGCGGCACGTTCTGTCCGCTCCATCTTATTTTCCGCTCATGGGGGCTCAAAAAAAGCAAGGCGTCCAGCTTTGGGGCGCCTTGGAACCAAGAAAAACCATCTTGGTCGAGGTCTATCTCCCTTCTTACGAACACTAATAAGCGTTAAAATAATAGTTAAACAAACAATTATGTGTAATGAATGTGCGAATCAACAAACGTAAGTGCAGTATATGTGAAATTTAACACGGTTGTGTATAATACACGCAACATACCCCCTTGGCAAGAGCGAAGAAGGGTTGAGGTACGAGGCACTACTCGCGAAACGAAAACAAAAATACTCAAGAGACAAGGTCGACCAACGAATGACAACGACCCCATCGGCAAACAATCCTATTCTAATATCTTAATGGATATAAAAGCATGCAAAATTAAACAATGAGCAACAGAGTTACCAATGGCATCCGAGTCTCAGTGGAATTCTATTATATAACTAACGTAGTTTACAATTAAACGTATCTTAGCCTATTCTGTTTTCTTTTCTTTATTCCCCTCTTCAGCCCTGTGACCTAAATCTTGGGATCAGCTTAATGCCACTGGAGAGGAGATACAAGGATATCCATCCTTCCTATCTACTATGATTCTTCAGTGTTCAATGACCTATAAAATGTGTCATTTATGTGTATGTGAGTGCACTTTACAGTGGCAACTCTTCTTATATTCTAGCGTGTGAGTGTATCCTAAAATAACAACTCTTCTTAAATTCTGTGAGTGTATCCTAAAATAACAACTCTTCTTAAATTCTGTGAGTGTACTATAAACAGTAACAACTCATGGTGGCACTTACAGTACCTTCTGCAGTTGCAGAAAATTCTCTTTTTCTTACAGCTTGTGCGACACATAACTGTTAATGGGAATACATAACGTGAGAAACGTTTATAACTCATTCGAGTGTTGAAAGGAAATTATCCTAAACTAAATCTTAACTAGTTGTAGGACAGAATACAAAATGACAGCGAGTGCTTTATCTTTTTTCTCAATTACTTTCATAAAATAAATATAGCCAAAACGATATGATCTACCCGGGTTCAACAAAAATTTAGCTCACAGACTCACTACCTTTCACATTCCCCTTCAGGCTTATCTATCATACCATAGTCTAACATTCATCGTTTCACTCACCCTCTCTCATTCTATTACACTCGGTTCTCACTTTCTATTCTAGGTACTTATGAACTATGTTTAGGAACTGACATGTATAATGTCTTTTATGTGTGTTAGACCTAGCTTTTTACCATTTACGGCACGTAAGCGATAAGAAAGATCACCTACTTTCTCCTCCACCACACATTTAATGTTCCTAGGGGCTAACTTACTAGCAAAGTTATCACTTGCCTTGGATAAGACGTAGTCCCTTTTCCAAACTACTTGGCCTACCTTAAGACCTAGATTTCTTTTTCTTTTGTCATAAGACTTCTTGCCTTTCGCATAGGCGTTTCTTAAGTGTTCCTTAACTTTAAGGAAAATAGTTTGCAGCTCTTTCAAAGAGTCAGCATATTCTTTACGTTCTGGAAATATCAGTTCTTGTTAATTCTTAACTCTTCTAGTTTTTCTAAGAAAGCGTGCAAATTTAATTTGCTATCTCTACCTGAGAACTTAACATTCACTTTGAGACATTACGAGATGGATCAATGGTAACCTGCAGCTCACCTGACCGTATTGCCGATGCAGCCGCTATCACCGCTGGTGAAGGAGTAAAGGGGTTGCTAACAACCGGAGGACTGACTGGAGTCACACCGCTGGATGTACCACTATGCAAATCATCGAAGCAAAATCCCACTTCACCTGTAATATCAACATTCAAAAGCTTAAATGTGTTCTCAAATTCTTGTTTTAAGAGGGAAATTCTTCCTAAAATAGACTCATCTTCTGAGACTAAACGACATACCCTATGCTGTATATGGGTTAATCGTGAAATAATTCTATCATGACCCGTAGGTGTCAATGATTCTGAAGAAATAAGTTGGACGATGTCACTAATCTTATTCTCACAAATTTCTAATTCTGATTCTATTTCTAATGTAGCAGGATCAATTGTCACTGCTAGACGATTCGATTTAGTCAGCGAGGCAAGCTTGGCTCGCATCTCATCAACTGTTCTTATATTCTTGTGTCCTCGGATGAGAAGTTCATATCTCAGCTCATCGCTGAGGAGATGATAAAAGTTCATCCTTAACGAAGCCATTTCTAAAGGATTATCTCCCTTTACCTTTAAATTAATTCTGAAATATAGATAACAACAACAACACTAACCTCAAACTTCAAAATACCAAGCGATGAAGTTGACAGAAGAACTGATCTCACATCACTCGGCCCCACGTTGGGCGCCAAAACTATTACCCACTATAGGACAGGCGTGTAAAACACGGCCTGCCGCCGGTGGACAAACGCACAGCCAGCTCAGTGGTGCGTTATGTAGGAACTATCTCCAAATGTCATCTCCAACGTCACTGTCAAACGTCACTGTCAAACATCCAAGGTGACGAGTTGACTTTACGTAAACAAACAGATGTGTTTGTTTTGGAAGACGATTAGT
The DNA here is from genome assembly GCA_018467065.1 of Ephestia elutella. Classification (NCBI taxonomy): domain Eukaryota; kingdom Metazoa; phylum Arthropoda; class Insecta; order Lepidoptera; family Pyralidae; genus Ephestia; species Ephestia elutella. The sequence continues at coordinate 14,628,134 of CM031586.1, read as the reverse complement.
GAACACTAACAAGCGTTAAAATAATAGTTAAACAAACAATTATGTGTAATGAATGTGCGAATCAACAAACGTAAGTGCAGTATATGTGAAATTTAACACGGTTGTGTATAATACACGCAACAAAATAATAACGAAACTTTGTCATTTAACTGTCATAAACGTAGCTGGATTTTCGAGTTGTTTTTGTTTCTATTTCGGGAGCGACACAGTTAAGGAACAAACAAAAAGACAAAACAACGGCTGCGGACTCAACTGTATTGCAAACAGTTGTATAAAAGTAACAAGGCACAGTTTGATGTCCAAAGAGAAACTGAAATTCAATTTAAGGTATTTTTTGTAAAAAGATTTATTTCAATAGCTTTGAATTACCATGTCGAGTTTGTTAGACTATTCTTAAGGAAAAACGGTTTCATATCCTTTTGAAGCGGTTATGGTTAAGTGGTTAATTAGTTCGACCCCTACTCACTCATGTCGACAAGAGCTCTAAATACGAGGAGATTCCTTAACATTTTGCGAGCTGCAGGTTTACCATGAACTCTTATTGCGATTCAGTTTAGGACCTAAATTGAACTGGGGCCCTATTTTTGAAAGCGTGACATACCAACGAAAACTAATAGACTATTATGTCGCGCATAATATGAGCGGAAATTGTGTCTCACATTATTTTGATATCACTTCCAACAAAATTGTGAGAGTAATTTCAAAAATGTACAGAATAATTGATCGAATGATTTTTCATTAAACATCAATTATTTTGTATATTTTTGAAATCACTCGTCTAACAATTTTGTTAGAAGTGAAACCTATGAAAATAATGCGAGACGCTTTCAAAAAAGTTTGACTATTTTTTTTCTCTATACATAAGTACACTTACGTTTGTTTGGGTGCAGAAAATACTTATGCCTTCCGTGAAACACTGGTTGTGTCTTCTGACTGACACTAGTATCATTTGTTAAGTTGTGATCGCTGACTCAACATGACGTCTCATTACTTTCAGGAGAGTTAAGTCTACTAGACTAATGGTTTTGTTAAGTGTTCGGATTTGTAACTGATTATTAAATAAGTAAAAGTAAAGTGTAACAAGCTAATTATTAAAAAATAAAAAACACGACTGACAACTCACATAGCCTATGTCACTCAGAAGAATGCAAGGAATCTAAAAATACCTCCCACATCAACATCTGTTATACCGTTCAGGAATTATGGTGGAATAAAGAAACTTACATACATATATGAACCCTGAAAACATAACACTCGTTTTTTGGTCAGTCGTGTAAAAAGGTAACGTTCGTATAAAATTCGAGGTTTGAAATTTTTTACTAACGTGAACTTTTTGCTACACTGTGATGACTATAGTAATTAATCTATGACCGTATGGCCAGATAGCTTTGTTTTATACAATCAGTTATTGCAAGCGGTGATGGCCAAGTGGCAATGACACCCGCCTGAGGTCGGATACGACCCGGGTTCAAATCCTACCTGTGTCACATGAGTTTGTAGACCAATCTGACTCATGTATGGTAGTTGTCTCAAATACCACCACCTGCTTCCGGTGAAGGAAAACACCGTGAGGAAACCTGCACATTGGCTGACTGTTTAGTTTACTAGTGTGTATACAGATACTGCCACTAAATGTCGTCGTAGCCGTAAAAGTCATGTCAGATGCCTTATTAGTACAGTGTTAGTAATATAATAACATACTCAAGTACATCAAAAATCCATACTAATATTATAAATGCGAAAGTTTGGATGTGAGTTTGTGAATTTGTGAGTTTGTGAGGATGTTTGTTACTCAATCACGCAAAATCTACTGGACGGATTTCGATGAAATTTGGTACAGAGGTAGATAATGACCTGGAATAGCACATAGGCTACTTTTTATCCCGGGAAAAAGCACTGTTCCCGTGGGAAATTCACGCGGGCGAAGCCGCGGGCAAAAGCTAGTTATAAATATATCAATACAATTATTGAAGTTGTAGCAATGCTCAAAGCACAATTTGCTTTTTATTATGTGCCTAAAGTGTGACAGACAACAGGACACTATTTCTAATGTACTGTTGTCTATCATTCTAACAGTTGTATCTTTTAAACCATAATAATTTAATAGATACTAATTTTCGCCCGCGTGAATTTCCCTCGGAAACAGTGCTTATTCCCGGGATGAAAGGTACCTTATATCCTTCTCCGTACTCTTAACTATGTGTATGCGAAATTTCAGGTCGATTGGTTAAGTAGATAAAGCGTGAAGAGGTAATAAACAAACTCACTTTCGCATTTATAATATTAGTTAGAATTAAGATTAGGATAATATTAGTCAAGATTGAGAACATTTGAATTCGTTCACGTAACTTTAATTTATTTTTGTAACTAACATTATCATAATATAATGTTTCTGTATAAATTGTCACTTTTGTTCAATTCCCCGCTTTGATGGTTGGCGGTTAGGCTCTACGCGTATATAAACGTATATTAAGCTGGTCTGAGCTTCTGTCGTCAATAGCTACCGGCAGTGAGGAAGGATAATGTGTTGCCATATTTTGAGATAATTGGTTAAGATATTATGTATGTACGTCTTTACATTTTCTTTTGCAAATCATGAGTTTATTACACATATTTTTCTCAGAGTAATATATGTACTTATTTTTGTTTAGGTATAATGCGACCAAAGAAAGTGTTTATCCTTTTTCATACAAAGCAGGTGTCTATAATTTCAATGGCTTTTATTCACATCACAAAAACCTACATTTAGCTTAGCGAAGATCTGTTAGTAAAAAAAACATGGACATGAAAAAGTTTTAAAAGCTGCGCGGGAAAATCGCAGCTGTTAAATTTTTCTCTAAATTAGGGTTCCGTAGATATTTTTTCTGTTCCAGATCGGTAATAAAAACTTATGGGTATAATAATTTACTCATCATCGCATTTGCAAATATCGACTGTTCATCTGTTGTATTGTAATATGCTCTATCTTACACAATAGCACAGAATTTAATTTCAAATCTCTACGTTCAACAGTTTTGGCTCAGTCAGTTAGTGTCCAATTTAATTATTCTGTCTTATACCATACTTACAACACTAAGCAAAATCTACTGGACGGATTTCGATGAAATTTGGTACACGGATAGAAAAATACCGGGAATAGCACATATGATACTTTTTATTCAAAAATTCCCACGGGAGTGAGGCCCCGGGACGCCGCTAGTAAGTAAATAAAACTAAAAACTTGCACGTCAATATTAGATTTGAACACTATGCAAAACACTTATTGATTTGTTCTATTAATATCTTGGGTTGGTTGTTGAATAATTTAATATAGATCGAAGTCAGACCATTATGCAGACTACTCCAATAGCAAAGCGATTGTTGGCCAATTATCATTCTTGGAATGAGAATTTCAGGTATTTACCGGGTCATATCTATTGCCGTTTAAAAGGAAAAACTTGGTTTCTAGCTTTTCCCGGTGGACGGTGCATGGTGGCGCAGTGGTAAGGCGCCCGCCTGTGCCTGCAGGCTCGAATCCTGCCCGTGCTAAATGAGTTTGTATACCAATCTGACTCATGTAGATTACCTACCTATGTTAGTTTTCATCGACCACCATTTGCTTTCGGTGAAGGAAAACATTATGAGGAAACCTACACTGGGTTGCTGATTATCAACTAGTGTGTGAAATGGATAAGGCAATGGCAAACCACTCCATTTAAATTGCCAAGAGAGTCGTTGTATATGTTTCATTCCATATAATGACCGCGACCCTCAGTCGTGAGGAAATACGACTAAAGAGAGCTTTTTCCCGCGATTTTGTTCTCATGGAAATTTCGGCAAATTCTCTCTTAGTGCTCCTGTACAATCTCCAAGGTACCAGCAACTAAATTTCAGCTCGCGTCACCCAGTAGTTTCGGCTGTGCGTTGTCTGTCCGCCATGTCGAGCAAAACAGGCTACTGCTGTACCATCTTTTACTGCAACCATTAAAGATAATCCATAGATATCCCACTAAAGGGAGATATTAGGAGCACCCATAACCGGAGAGCATTTATGAAGAGAGTGATGACTGTAGAGGAAGCAAGAGAGATCTCTAAGGATCGTAGCAAGTGGAAATCGCTAGTCTGTGCCTACTCCCACGGGAAAAAGGCGTGATAATATGTATGTATGTATGCAACTATGCACCTATTAAGCATAATATTCATTTGTGGAGCTAGAATGTGTTCCTAACAAAGTTGGGTGGCCAGTTGACTAAAATAGTAACTTATACCGTTTCCACTGTCCAGATTTGCATATTCATTTCGCAGGATGCAAATTTGGGAAATCTCCTAACTGTCATAAGTGATATTAAGTTCGTTAGTGACTTCATCTTGGGAATTTGTATATGTCGAACTTGCTACTTGATAGTCCAGATAAGCAGTGAAGTAAGAGTGTAAAGATTTTGTGCATTATTGTGTAAGTTATTTGTTTATTTTTTTATCATAATTTCTCTTATAGTCATACAATATTAAAACGCAACCAGAAAAAACACGAAGGAGATTTTTTTCCAAATTTTCCCTTTTAGACCAACAGAATCACTACAGCCAACATAAAAAAAATATCTCAAAAAATGATTAAAACAACAAATATTTACTAAAGTATGTGAAGCTTTCAATATATACGGCAAATTAACATTGTAATATGTGATTTTTAGGTTACCTACGTGTTCCGGATATATTAGTTAATGGAATCTGGTATTTGGTACATATTGTCGGATTTTATTACAAATTTTTAAATATTATGAGCGCATATATGTCAGATTTCATCAGTTGCCGATGTAAAAATCCACCTGTATCTTTTATTTAGGTAAAAAAAGCCAGACAATTTGCTCTCTGAGTTTGAAGAAATTTTTACAAATCCCACGCAAACGACGTCACGGGCTAGTTAATCAAAAATATTCTGACATTGTGATAAATTCTTCAAAAGATATTTTTTATTTCCGCTTTGCACAATAAATAACATTGAATTATATTGTGCGAAAACATATAAATAGCCCATCTTTGAAGAGCGACGGCGGCGTGTCATTTTTCCTGACACCCTATTGTACTATATGTATATGTCCTACACACTAGCATAATAATAATAATACAGCGGCAATATAGTCACAACATATCTAGAGTGCAGAAATATACTTGTGAACCATTTAAAACACTGTACAAAGACACAAAGAGAATTACCTATTCTGAACAGCGTTGTATTGTAACATTTCAACTATGCACACGAAAAAAAACTATATATTCGTCCACATACACAGTCATTTAATTGTAAGACATGTGTTGTAAAGTGACGTCTTTGGAGAAAATGCAGCTAGCAGTGGGGTTTGTTGCGCCGCCTCTTCTCCACTTGCGCTTTGGAGGCGGTGGTAACCGTCAACTAACTAAAAAACAAGAATGTGACGATTTATAAGTGCTATTTTTAAGCCTATATGAATAAAAATAATTGACTATGACTTTGACTACAAAACACAACAATAAGATAGCGTTAGATTTTTACCTTTTAGCAGTGTGACAAAAGAGGTTGATAAAAATGAAAGAAATTATCGGGAAAGCAATTATTTTTGAGGTTTTAACCAACCCTTCTAGCGATTAAAACCGCATAAAAAATTATTGTAAATTTTATATTTTATGTATTTTTAAATAGATATACCTCTATAGCATGCGTCATGATCATATTATAATTTGTATTTAAAAGAAGCATTTTCTAAGAATTCGAAGCAATTGGGTCCACCCGTTGTTGGGTAAATTCAATAAGAATGCCCCGCTGGCAGTTAATTGCACTTGTACTATTCCACTGCGCTCGCAACTAAACAGTCAGAGGTGGCCATAAGAGGTAAGTAGACTAAAAATTACATGCGCATGCAACTATAACCATTTTGTCAAAAATGATCAAGTAATACTTTACGATATACGTACGATATACATACGAGAATAATTAATACCCCTTTGTCGATTTCCAGCCAAATTTTATACAGTAAAAGCTATTAAAATAATTAGTGATCAATAACCTTTCTCGGGAAATTCCATTTCCAACAAATGACGTCATAAGAACGTATCATTTTAATAGCGTCCTAACATCGACAATCAAAAATGTGAACGATTTTCTGTAATATCTTAGGAAATACTTTTAATAATGTGATTCTCTCGCTGATGATTCTATAAATAGTGATATTCTTTACAAAAGCACCAAATCAAAATGTCTCCAGGTTTACGTTCTTTGGGAAAAGTTTTTAATTTTTATTTACTGAATAAACCTTAAAGGCTTTAAGGCTAGCTGGGGTTTCCCTTTAGTAAAGGGAAACCCATTTAGTAAAGGGAAACTTCAACTTTTGTTAACATCTTTGATTTGTGCTGGCTTATCCATGCAGCAGTGAGCGGAATGAAACATGACGAGCATTATTGTTGTCACAAATTCCGACGGAACAAGGATTTGGGGCATGATATTCCATCTTCTTTTGACAGTCTAGACTTGTAAGGTCAACATAAAAAGGATTATGTCGGAAAGTTTTTCAGTTAGGTATTTGTTCATTATTTTGGGTTTGACATTTGGGTCGCTCGAATTTGGGTTTTTAGGTAAAAAAAATAATTACTAATTCAGAAAAATGTATATAATATCCTTAAATCGCTATCTATACGTGTCAAATTATTTTGTTGTAATATTTTTGGCACACTACATATACTGCTTAAAAAAACGTATATTAAAACCATAACTATTTTTAAAACAACTACAGGAGTAAGTTAGCAGTCGCAAATAATTAAGTCAGAAATATTCCTATTAATTAAAAAAAAACACATATTTACCCTGACCAGGAATATAAAAACCCTCCCCATGTTGCGGAAAAGCAATAGAACTAATTTTTTATACTAGCAACTAATTTAAAAACCCATCTGTGGTGTCCAGCCACCAACCCATCTGTCCATCAAGGGTGGATCCAGTATTTTTATTTCTGGGAAGGGCACCGTTTTCCGTCCTCGAGAATATTTCCGAGATATTTTTAAGGAAGTTTCCGCTTGTGCTTTGAAAATTTCCAGAACGGCACATCACCAATTTTGGTGGATTATTTTTTTGGAAATAAACTTGTAAGAAACTTTTAATAGTTTCTAAATCCTGTTATTTTAACAACTCGAATCTTAATATAATATGTACTGTTATGGAACCTGCATGTACACAAAATAACAGTCGGGGATGTGGGGGGCACATGCCCCCGTGCTCCCATCCTTTAAATCCGCTACTGCTTTCAATAATGTTGCAATATAAAACGCATAAGTGCTGCCTCTATTTTAGGGTTTTTTATATTTCTGGTCAGGCTTTACCTACAATCACACATCAGAATATTTATACCCGTCATACTATTTTGCACCGACAGCGTATCTAAAAAGCTGAATATCTGAAAACCAGCCAGATATTGAAATGTCACCAGAGGCGGTACACCATGTGTGAGATACGAGTAAATTTTCTGCTGAAATATGCCTGAATCCATAAAAACACATATTTCTTGACACACTCGCAATATTCTGTGGCATAAAATACCGAAGGTGCAAAAGTCAAGCTCACAAAAACTGTAAAACTTTCTACTATTGATTCCGACTACTTTCACCTTGCGTGTAATCCGATAGTAGGTACATAAATCTTCAAAACTAGAGTGAATAAGCTGCTTCTAGGTCAGCTCGCTACAACGTAGACCTCATCTCTGTCCTAGGACAAGATTGTGGTCAAGAGCAAACCCATTATGTATATAAAAAAAAAATCCTTTCCGAGTTTTTAGTGAGTCATATTTTAAATATACCGCCCAGGTTGACACTTTCTTATTGGTGTTGACAGCATCATTTTATCGCACTATCTGATAGAATTGGCATGAAACTAACCAGCCATCAAAACTGCGCATACAATCTTTATTATGTTGCAGATGCAATCCAAGTGCATAATCGCAAATGCATACGTGGAACATTACTTAACTTAAATAATCTTAAGTAAGTTATTTATGTTTTGTGATCCCATAAGCTTATTCACGTTTATGACACTACTAGCTTTTTCCCGCGGCTTTGCCTGCGTGAATTTACCATGGGAACAGTGCTTGTTCAGTAGATAAAGCGTGAAGAGGTAACAAACAAACTCACTTCGGCATTTATAATATTAGTTAAAACAAAAACAAAACAAAAATCATTTATTTCACCAGTATACCTACTTATACTTCTAGATAAATAATGCTACTTAAAATTAAACGTTGACGGCAATTAGGGCAGAACCTCCTGACAGATCGTCACCAAACTAGGCAAACCTGTATCTTGGGATTTACTGTCAGAGAGGAACCACACCGCATTGCGTCTATGTCGTGTACAGTAAATAAGTAGGTAACTTCTAGCTATGACTAAACAAAGGAGCGCTTATTTCCCAAACTAGTAAAACTGTAATTTGGGAATAAGAAAAAATAAAAAGATCAAGTATAAGTGAAAGACAGTAAAGATATAAATGGAAGTGACATAAAATGAGATCAAGCCATTTTTGAAACAAAAAAGATGTGTGAATGCAGGTTGAGTAAGGTGCCAGAAATGATACATTAAGTAACTAGTGTTATACATGTTTTAGGGTACTAATAGAGGGGGAACTAAGATATGAAAACCAGTAAGGATTCAGTATCTGCGTAGTCCTTGTTTAATAGCCACTGTTTCAGTTTAACTTTGCAGGAATATTTAGGACAAGGGTATAGTAGAAGCTCTTTATTGGCATTATTATAAAGATATACGCTGAGCACTGCAAAGTGACGCTTAGCCAACGCTGTCCTATGTGTTATAGCCGGAAAGACAATGTCCGAGCGTCGCTTACTGGTATAGATAGAGGGATCATAAGGAGCGCTAATGTGTTTTCGCAAAATGGTAAGCATAACATAAAGTTGCCTTACGGTCAACATAGATGTATCCTTATATAGCTGTTCGGTGGAATACTGAAAAGGTTTCCTATAAAGAACCTTTAAGACTGCCCTCTGTGCACGCTCCAAGGACAGCATTATAGTTTTACCGGAACCACCCCAAACTGTGATGCCATAAGTGATTATCGACTGGCAGAGAGCGTAGTACACAGTTCGCAAAGTGGTTTCGTCAGCAATGTCTCTTAAATTTTTAAAGATGTATATTAATTTTCTAATCCTTGGGATGAGAAAGTCGACATGCGACTCCCAGTTTAGTGTTTGGTCTATAAGTATGCCCAGGTACTTCACAGTGACAACTCGAGAAATTTGAAGACAATTGCAGTCGGGAGATTGCCTGTTACATCTATGGGCTTTAAGAGTAAAGGATACAGGGGGTGTGAAACATTTCTTTGTAGCAAAGGGAATAAATTGAGTTTTCCCTATATTTAGGGTCAAGGAATTTAAAGAAAGCCAAGTCATCACAATTGATAGAGCATTTTCAGCTCGTAATTGCACCTCGGACCAGTTCGCACCGTGGATAATAAGTGCAGTATCGTCTGCGTAAACAAAGGTTCTGCAGGAAGGAAGATTAATGACACATAGTTCATTTATATATAGCGTAAATAGGGTTGGGCCTAAGATGCTACCTTGCGGTACACCAAAAATCAGCTCACCCTCCTCGCTAACATAATCCTCTATTTTAACCAACTGTGTGCGATTTGACAGATAGTCGCGGAAAATTTCAAGAGCTGTGCCTCTAACACCAACTTGTTCTAATTTTTGCAAAAGGATAGGTATTGCGACTGTGTCAAAGGCCTTAGATAGGTCTAAAAACACACCTAGACACTTTACTCCTGCGTCTAAACACCCAACAACATGATCAACCAGTGACGAGACGGCATCTTCAGTAGAGACACCTTTCTGAAATCCAAACTGGTTGGGTGCTATAATTCCCTTTGTCTCTAGGTATTTGACCAACCTATTATTAAGGACTCTCTCTAAGATCTTTGACATTGCCGTGAGAACCGAAATTGGTCTGTAGTTACCAACATTCTGGCAGTCTCCACCTTTATATACTGGATGCACTAATGCTTTCTTGAAAGCATCCGGAAACTTGCCTGTGTTGAGGGACAGCTGACAAATATGCGTCAGAAGTGGAACAAATACATCGCGCAAAGATTTCAAAAGCCGAGCAGAAACACCATCCCATCCCACCGCACAATCATCACGTAGGTTCAGTATAAGTGTCTCAATTTCTGCATAGTCCACATCATACAGCACCAAAGACTCAAGAGAAGAATTAGGAGGATGAAGTGGATGACGATCAATATGAGGAGAAATGGACGGTATATTTGAAGCCAGATCTTTACCAACATTGATAAAATAATCATTGATTGAATTAACAGCTTCCTTTGGATCTGGGTCAGTATTCAGTAAAGGTCTGGCTGATGAAGAAGTAGATCTATAACGAGTTATGTAATTGATTAAGTCCCAAGTAGCCTTAGGGTGATTCTTAGCTTTATCTAGCTCCTGTTTGTAATACTCCTGTCTCAATTTCCTTAAAAGAGAATTGATAAAATTGCGGTACCTAACATAAGTTATTTTTAAAATAATGTTGTTTGGATCATTCCTCTGACGCTTATGCATTTTGTCTCGATTCTTTATGCAACGGAGCAAGCCCGGTGTGATCCAAGGCTTTATAGTCCTTTTAGTGCGTGAAACATACATTTTAACGGTGTGAGTGTTTATTATCTCAGTAACTGTTGCAACAAGAACATTTGCCGCGATATTCGGGTCAGTACATTGAAAAATTTGTGTAAAGTCAGCATTCCTAATATCGTTGTGAATGGAGAGATGATCAATTTTTGTATGTAGTGATTTTTTTGAAAATGTTTTACAAGAAGGATGTGTATCTAACGAAAGAAGCGTGGGACAATGGTCAGTTACAGCTGTTTCTATTACTAATGTAGTGGATTTAGATTTTGATTTAAGTAATACGTGATCCAAGCAGTTTTTATCTCGAGTGGGAAAATTGTGAGTTGGCAAAAGTCCGTGGCTTGCCGCAATATTTAAGTAATTTTCACATATTGAGGGGTCATTGTTAGTAGCGATGTTAATATCGCCTACCACTGTTATAATTGAAATGGCTTTTAACGTTAACAGGAGATCATTAAGACTGTTGAGAAAATTACTATTATCAGTAAAAGACGGGGCCTGTAAACAGCAATAAGGGCAAAAGTTTGACCAACATTACAAAGCAGACAGTTTGCATCTTTTAAAATTTTTGGTTCTGAAACAGTGCAATCGAGCGACATGCGGGCATAAACAACCACCCCATCATTCTGGTTATAGTAGTCCGTTGTTTTATAACTATAGTAGCCTGGGAGATCAGGAACAAAAGGTGTCTGTGACAACCTACATTCCGATAAAATAATAATGTCTGGGTTAATTTTCATAATTACTAGCAGAGCTTGTAATTGACTAAGGTTTTATTAACACTGCGGATATTCAGGTGAAATATTGTTAAAGAATTTTTATCAGTTTGTATATAGTTGATGCACTGTTCAGGCGAACAACAAAAAGAATTTGAGACGTTAAAGTCCTCTAAATTAGATAAAGTATTGTTAATGTGTACCATCGTGTAAGGATAATAAAGTGTCAGTGGAGTAGCAAAAAAAAAAAAAAAAATTATAATAGATAAAGTAAAAAGTAAAATGCGGCTTTGAGTATTTATTTAAGGTTTAGTACAAGATTTTATTTTAGATTAAAGGCAGGTAGGTAAGTAATTAATGGCTGTGATCTCTTACAATAATTAAAGACCATTAAATATAACCTAATTAGAAGATTGGGTACTCTTTTCTAGTTCCAACAAAGACTGTTCACTGCTAATCTTTAAAGATTTAAATTTCTCGTCTTTTTTAATATAAATATTAGTGTTGACAGTCCAACAAAACTTATAATTATACTTTTTACAAAATTCACGACACAAAAAGAATAACCGTCGACTGCTTCCCGGGAGGAATTCAGAAATATATACCAAACTTGGATCTCTGGAATTTATATTATCGAGACCAATGTCGGTGGAACAGAGCTTATTGTCTCGAGATTTATTAAACTTGCGTACAGCCGAAAGAAAGTTCGATTTCTGTGAAACAGTGACAAACTCCACTACAATGGGTTTGCTTTTGCCCGGCTTGGCTGGGAGTCTGTAACAGTCTCGGATGTCGCGGGAGTCTACGGGTATACCCAACGCGTTGCCTATATTCTGAACTAGGGAGCACAGGGACTGCAGAGATTCACCCTCCAATTCCGCTATATTGCGGATTTCGACGGACGACGAACGGACGGAGAACTTCAGATCCTGTTCCTTTTGGTCTATACGGCCTAAATGTTCCAGGTGTTTTTTCTGGTTGTTTTCCAGTTTTTCAACCCTATTTGTAATCTCTTCGTACCCAGCAGAAATTCTTTCCAGTGCCTTCTCAATGTCTTGATTACTTTTCTGAATCTGTTGATTTTGTTTTTTTATATCTGATACATCAAGAGATAGCTTGCTGAATAATAGGTTATTGTTTTGCTGATTTGTCTGCAACACCTCGAACATAGACTTTATCTCAAATTTGAAGTCTTCGTCGTGAGTTGAGGGTGGTGACGATTGAAAACGGAGACGCTTATGACGTGTAGTCACACCGGAGTTGTCCTGTTTGGTGGAGGAATAGCTAGCTATGTCTGGATCTGATTGAGACATCGAGGGAGTGGATGGTGAAATTCTTTCCATATGTAAACAATACGAGTAAAGATTTTTTCGTATTTAATACAATGTAGCACTGTTGTGTAGCAAACAGATAACCGGTCCAGGACGATGGCGGGCGGCGCGGCGGGCAGCGGGAGGCGGGCAGCGCTTGCGCATCGAGTGCTCGATCGATATGTTCGTATGTTGAGGCAGGTCAGGGATAAATCTAAAGAGGGACCTGGAAGCAGGTAGTCGCTGCCGTGACACAGTTGAATACCGGACTTAGTCAGGTGATCCTGTGTCCACGGCTCTATGCGACGAGAGGGCGCACCATGTGGTTTTAGTGGGTTCGAGCCCCACACTGCCTCTCTCCCGTCCCCGCGGGAGATTGGCGTGGGTCGGCCATTTCCACATGTAAAAAAAAAAAAAAAAAAAAAGGTCAGGGATAAATCACACTTATTTCACTTGAATTTTTCGTCACTGCATCGAGATGCGCGGAAAAAATAAAAATCCAATAATAGATCCCTATAGTCCAGGTCACTAGGTACACTGTAGTAGCAAACACAAGTAGATTTTGTGCAATAAACTATTGAAAAAACATGTATAACCGGGGGACGCAAAATAAACGCAGCTTACTCGATGACGCGTCGGAGCTATCATTTTAGGATTAGGATTAGGATAGTTAGGATATCATGGACACCGATACTATTATAGACGAAGCTTTATCTCTACACTACAATGTTTGTAGTCATACCTGTAACTGACCCACTTTCTCATATTTCGAATGGAAAACAAACTTTGTTCGAGTTGCTCGTCTATTTTTGTCGATAAAACACTTTTTTTAGGTCTGTGGGCAGTATCACAGTTTTGTTTTTGTTAAAACATATATAACTAACTTTCGCCCGCGGCTTCGCCCACTTGAATTTCCCACGGGAACAGTGCTTTTTCGGATGAAAGCCTATATCCTTCTCTGTACTTCCAGCTATGTTTATGCAAAATTTCAGGAAGATTGGTTCAGTAGATATAGCGTGAAGAGGTAACAAACAAACAAACCAACAAATAAACTCACTTTCGCATTTATAATATTAGTTAGGATAGACAAAAATCTGAAGATTAGGTATATCCTGTCGGATTAGGTAATAACTTATTCAAGATGCCGAGATATTGAAAGAAGAAAAAGATAATTGTTTGATAATTTTTAAAGCAAAATTCCTTCAATACCTAGTTTCGAATTTATAGCGTCGAGAAAGAGACACTCGAAGAGGAGAGTTTTGTTTTTTTTATTTAGTTATATTAACATTATAATTGCCAAATTTAGCACACGGATAATGTTTATTGTGTTTAGCTATTATTTTCTGCATAATACTCCATCGGTCTTGATAGTAAATAAGTTGAGTACAGAAGTAACACATTTTAAAAAACAGCATTCCACTTACTAGTCAGTTCTAGAATTAACAAACATTGCATCGCCTTCCACTTTCTTTGTATAACATTTTATCGGTAGAATATAAAGGGGTTAACATTCTAAAGACTATCTACCATAAAATTATTTATACTATCTACTAGCACGGTCTTCGGCATCTGGTTGTGAGACCATTGGCACGCATATCGTCCTTGACGAATCAAGCCAGTACTTCTTGGGTTTGAGTGAACTCCTCAACAGTTGGACATGGACAACAACAACTGCATGGACATTAAATTTTTGTCAAGCATTAAATAAAAACGAGATGGTTTGATGATTTAACGGGATTCGATAAGAACTGGAAGGAAAAGACGAAGGACAGAGATGAGTGGAGGAAATTAGGGGTGGCTTTTGTACAGCTTTAAGTGGGGTCTGGCGAATACGTCGACTGTAGCTAGAGTTTACAGCACACCGATTATCACGAGACCGCCTTTAAGCCGCAAGAGTCTGCAGCACGCGACTACACTGAGTTGTAGTGATAATGTGTGTGATATATCTGTCTCTTTTTAGCACAGCATTTAGTGCATATGAAGAAAGAGTACATCCAATATGTCAACAGTTCAACTTATAGCGGCGTTAATCAAAGTGCTGAAGGGTGCTGTCGAGTGTAGCTGGTCGCTGCGACCGGCGGCACCTTGCAGCACCTTGCAGCACCTTGATAGACGCCGGCTTAGGGATGTATGCAAACACGAAAACAAAACATCGATATATCGATATTTTGTCTTTCTTGGCAGGTACTTACAAACTAGGGACAACCCGTCTGTCTGCTCGCGATAAACTCAAAAACTACTGAACAGATGTTTATGCGGTTTATACTAATGGACTGGGTGGGTCATGTCATAATAAAGGAAAGCTTTGATGTACAATTTTCTCGGGCAAAGCCGTGGGTATAAGCTAGTCGATATATAAATATGTAATTCTATTGCGTTGTATTAAAATGATTTTCTAAAAACCGCATCAAAATCGGTACAGCCAAACGCCAGATAATCGCGGACAAACATACATACAAAAATCCAGGTCAAACTGAGAACCTCCTTTTTTTAAAGTCGGTTAAAAGTAGCATTTTTAATAATGTTTTTGGTTTTTTATAAGATGTTGTGTATACGTTTATCTTTGTATAGTAAAGTATTTAAAGTATATTTTATAGATTTTCTAAGGTTTCTAGATTGATGGAAATACACTCCTTGAAACTACTACAAAAACAAATTTTACCTACCAAAAAATAAAATAAAAGCTTCTATATAACTAATAATAAACATCGATGTTTTACTACACCCCTAAGTCTCGGTATAGTTAACGGAGGCCGCAGGTCGCAGCGGCTAACGCCGTCTGCTGCTAGCTTAAGGGGATGTAATCCATGATTACCTAATATTTTATTTCATCGTATTGTTTGGTTTATTATTTTATTTAGGTGAAGTTTATATCACTGATTACAAAATAACACATTAATTTGTTTTTAAAACTGGTATTGCCTTTTGCAACACACTAATCGTCATTATTATGGATTCTTAGCCATTACCATCTCTCTCTTTAGTCGTATTTCCTCATGACTGAGGGTTGTGGTCATTATATGGAATGAAACACACACAACGACTCTCTTTGCAATTTTAATGGAGTGGTTTGCCATTGCCTTCTCCATTTCACACACTAGCTGATTATCATCAACCAGAGTGCAGGTTTCCTCACGATGTTTTCCTTCACCGGAAGTAAGTGGTGGTCGATGAAAACTAACATGAGTCAGATTGGTATACAAAGCCATGTAGCCCGGACAGGATTCGAACCTGGGATTTTGCATCCACAGGCGGGCGCCCCACCAGTCGGCCACCACCGTTTCAGCCATTACCATAAGTATTAAAAAATAGAATACTATTAGCCTGATGCGATTACCACCAGTAATTATTGTTTAAATCAAATATCACCTAATTTCTTTCGATATTTTTAACTTTGGCAAATAAATATATCTTTATCTTTATCTTTTATCTTTATCTTTGCACGCATTCCAGATGATTTTAAAAAAGGCTTCAAAATAAATCAGAAATAATCCAAAACGCGGCGCCTTAAGTTTGCGACAGTCTGCGTTCCTGTGTAGAAAGCCGCTTCTCGTAATAACTTTTTTGTGAATTTATTTTTTGTGGAGTTGTTGTGACAATATGTTTATCTCTTTTTAGCTATTTTAAGACGAAAGAGTGCAACCAATTTGTTAACAGTTTGACTTAAAATCTGTCGAGAATCCGAGACGCCGCAAAGCCACTCCGCACTCGCCGCTCTTTCCCCTCAACGTTACGCTGATATCGACGTTACAAGAGACCATTCTCAACGGTTTTCATATAATTTTGTGTCCTACGTGACGTGTAGCTCGTCGCTGCGTAAACGCGAGAACGCGCCATTTGAGATATAAATAGCTAACTAAAAAAAAAATAAAAAAGTCAGCAGATCTCTATGGTCAATAAAAGCCTGAGTCAAAAATGAAATTTTACCTACGTTTTCATCAGAGTTGATTGTCGTACTTCGTATATTCAACAACCTCTATTATATAAAAAAAAAAACAAAATTAATTTGGTACGCTCGTAATTTTGCAAATACACTGCCCCATTCGTCGAGTTATTAACAATACAGTCCATTAATCTAAGTCCCGATTGGAATCGTAGGTACTTTACCGAACAGGAATTGGGATGGAAGGCGATATTGTTTTTCGGCTGACTGGGATATTGCAAGTTATTACTTACGTTTATTTGTGCACGCTGAGTAGAGGATATATTTTCTTTCCATTCTCTGATAACAAGAGTTTAACTTCAGACTTGCGTATGTATAGTATCCTAGATGATGTAAAGATGATCTATCCCGCACACCTCTACTAGATAGAGCGTTAAAAGGCAAAAATATAACAAGCTAATAATTTAAAAAATAAAAAAAACACGACTGACAAATAACATGGCCTAATGTCACTCGGAGGAATGCAAGGAATCTAAATATACCCCTCACATCAAAATCTGTTAAGCCGTTCAGGACTTACGTTGGAAATAAAAAAACTTACATACATGAACCCTGAAAACATAACACTCCTTTTTTGGTCAGTCGTGTAATATTTTGTTTTTGAACTATTATGAATTCAGGAAATTTCACTACTAATTTTGATGTGAATAGTTTCACATCAGTACCTAGTAAAAGTAAAAAAAAAATTGGTCATCGCAGGACGCCCGGCAGTTGTTAAACAAATGAGCATCGTGGTACGACGACGCCTCATGTCATTTTCCGTCACGGTGTTCGAGTAGATTTTACCGTGCCAAGCCGCGCCACAAGATGTATTACATCAATAAATTACTTACCGAAATAATAATCGCTTGAATTAAAGATAACAACAAAACTTAGTTCTACCATCACAATAACATTCGGAAACGGAAATTGGTGTAATTTTTTCTAATATTCTTACATATAATAGACGAGCAAACTGAAGTAAATATTCCCGAAAATAGACAAAGAACTAGCAATTTGTTAGCCTCTAATACTGGACCTAATGGGGTATTATAACCCATTAGTTATTTCATCTGTGCCATTAGCCTGTCAACTTTGACAGTTATTTCCTTGAAGCTGTGTCGTTTATCATTATTTGACTAATGACCTAAAACTATAAATAGGGCATCATTTTTTTCTATTAATTTTCAACTCGCCTGGTGTTTATTATGCGTGGTTCTGTTTACGTCTGAAAGGAAATAAGATGATATGTGTACGTAATATTAGTAAGTATTTAAATATTGTATATAAATTGACATTTGTTTTTTTTTATATATTAAGTACTCACAAAAGTAGAAGCTTGTTAATTTAAACAATTAATTTTAATTTTAAAACATCCGATTTGAATTCACGACATTCTTTAAGTAAGATTTACATTGAGTTTGTAAAAAAAATCTCATTCTGTATTATCTTTTTTATATAAAAAAAATAATTATCTGGTAATCAGATAATAGAAATAAATATTTTATTATTTAACTCTACTATATACTTATAATGGGACTGATGTGACCTAAATAAAAATTCCATTTAGGTTATATAAATATTGCCCATAGCACGTTTTTAGAAGTATCAAATTTCTTTCCAAACAAGCGAGTAAATTGTATTGCTTCTCGCAAAACAAATATTTCGCTATTTCTCGACCAAACAAGTAATCCTATTAACGAGAGAGTAGGTTGATGTTTGATTTTCTTTTATTTTAAACTGAAAATCATCCGAAATTGAAGTTTCAGTCGAGTTGTGTCAAAGTTGGCTTACGTTTATTTTGGTCACACTTTTTGACAACCAGTGTAAGTTTTTTTTGCCTAACCGGTTATGGTTATAATCGGGCCGAAACCTAAACTCCCGTATGACAGGTGTCATCAGGGTCAAGCCCATGAAGTTCCGGATTTTTTAAATTTTAAATCTATGCACGGAAATCTAGTACTTGAACTTCCGGCTTGCCCGTTTAGGGAGTTCCATTGCATCCGTCTACAATAAATCGATAGTGAAAATATACAAAAAAAGAAAGAAAAAAGGACAAGAATTCACGCAATCGTATCGAATCGTGACATCAAGTAGATAATATTATTCACAATTAATTTATTATCCATGTTATTGACGATAACAGCGACTCAGACTCAGGTTCAGACTTCTGATTAATAAATATAATTATTATATTTCGATTTGTTTTTTTACGTAACATCAAATAATCGCAGCAATTTATGTTTAGGTACATCACTATTATTGTCAAAGTGACAAACGTCTTACGGGAGTTTAGGTTTCGGCCCGATTATAGGTAAAGATTACTGTTACTGTCCTTAATAGTAAAATAATATAACTTAAATTTTGCTCTATAACAGTATTTAAAAAAAAGGGGTTAATACGAAATTTATTACACAGATATAATAATTTTACTTGGAACAGCACATTGGGTAATTTTTATCTCAGAATTCCCACTAGAGAGGAGCTCTGGGGCTAGGGTTGCCAGGCGTCCGGATAAAGCCGGACATAGGTTAGGCTTTTTGATTGCGTGGTGTCCGGCCTGTCCGGCTTTTGTTAGGCTTTTTGCATTTCGCAAACGAGCGAGCGCCGAGCGTGGCCGAGCGCAGGCGACGAGAGTTGACTGTCGGTCGCTCACGCAGGCCGAATTGCCATACCTATTATTACTGAGACAAAATCCTCAATAATGTAGGGTGTCCGGCTTTTCTACCCAAATGTCCGGCCAAACTGCCTGGTCTGTCCGGCTATTAGGTTTGGCGACCTGGCAACCCTATCTGGGGCGCAGTCAGTAGTAGATAAAAATAACTACCTAATATATAAAAGAAAAAGATATTTACCTATATTATTTTTCAAAGAAAAAAGGCCAAAAGGCGGAATGTAATGAATCTTTTATCGAAAAGAGAGTAAAGATTGAACAAAGCAAAGTATTTATACGTTGCCGTTTTTATTAAATTATAACTTATGTCGTTTACAAGAATATACATATATAACTATACTATCTAATGTGGATGTATAGCTATTTTATGTTAGTTTTCATCGACCACCTCTTGCTTCCGGTGAAGGAAAATATCATGAGGAAACCTGCACTCTGGTTGATGATTATCAGCTAGTGTGTGAAATGGAGAAGGCAATGGCAAACCACTCAATTAACATTGCCAAGAGAGTCGTTTTGTGTGTTTCATTCCATATAATGACCACGACCCTCAGTCATGAGGAAATACGACTTAAGAGAGAGCTATTTTTACATAACAAATAGGCATAAGAATAGGTACCCGTATATTATAAATCTATGAACATAGTCTGTGGTTCTGTAAGCAATGAGAATTTGGCACTAAATCAACCGAAATGTCAGACGTCATTCAATACGCATGAAATGGATTAATATCACAGCGACTGGATTTGTGGAAGCCGCTGATAAAATTTCAATTCATCATTCGAATTCATTTTAGGCTTTCATATATTATGAAGAATGTGTAATTTTAAGAATTATTTTAGTGGTAACCCGCATACTTTGAATAGGTACAAGTAGTAGACACATTTATGCCACATTTTGGCCAAATATTCCAGTCAAACACACAAAACTTTGGTCATTTCAAGCTGATGCAAATATAATGATTTATTTATTAAATTATATATTTGTTACCATAATGAGATAAAATC
Organism: Ephestia elutella; assembly: GCA_018467065.1. NCBI lineage: Eukaryota > Metazoa > Arthropoda > Insecta > Lepidoptera > Pyralidae > Ephestia > Ephestia elutella. The sequence continues at coordinate 14,607,874 of CM031586.1, read as the reverse complement.
ATTATCACGGAACACCACAAATGATGCATCATAAAAAACTAGCTTTTGCTCGTGGCTTCTCCTCCGTGAATTTCCCACGGAAACTTTTTCCCGGAATGAAAGGTACTCTGTGTCCTATTCAATATTTCTAACTATTTGTATGCAGAATATAAGAAAGATTGGTTCAGTAGATAAAGCGTGAAGAGGTAACAAACAAAATTAACTTTCGCATTTAAACGACTTTCGTGGCCCAACGGTCATCAAGTCGGACTGCCACACCGGAGGTCCCGGGTTCGATTCCCGGTTGAGTCAAGATGGAAAATGATATTTTTCAGATTGGCCTTGGTCTTGGATGTTTATCTATATGTATATGGTATAAAATATAGTATCGTTGAGTTAGTATCGCATCTCGAACTTACTTTGGGGCTAGCTCAATCTGTCTGATTTGTTCGTATATATTTATTTATTTATAATATTAGTTGGAATAATATCAAAAACATTCTAAACCGAATCACACGGGTGTATTTACTAAGCAAAGCTGATAGAAATTAATTGAACTTAATTAAGTCCATTGCAATGTAAGCCGATTTGATATCGAGTTTGGAAAGGTTCCCGTGGGATAAGAGCGAAGGGCGGGTATTAGTATTTAATGAGTTCAATTAATTAAAGGCGTGTGTCGTAAAATTTTATCTTCCGACCCGGCTCAGGAAGGGATATGGTGTAATATGTGGTTATGATCACAACAGGTTTTTCTTTAACAGAGGTTGATAGCACTCGCAAAAATTTTACCAATTATTCAAATTTTATATAGAGTTTTATGCATTGATGGATAAAAATTGTAGGCTTGTAGTTGTTTCCGACATGCATGACTATTTTAACTTAAATAGTTCAAGGGAAAGTAGTTTTCACAAGCCGAAAATACTTAAACCAATTGTAAATTTGTTTTTAAATCTCAGAGCTGGCTTCTTTTGTTTGACTTAGAATATTGAAATTTAATTTGATAGAGAAAGTAACTCTTTATTGTACCATGAATATAAACAGAAATATAATAGATATCTTAACGGCTAATGTACAAAGGCGGCCTTCTCGCTACAGCAATGTAGCAGGTATTTAATGAGCTATAGAGCTAAAATAAATCCTAATCCTAACTAATATTATAAATGTGAAAGTGAGTTTGTTTGTTTGTTTATTTATTTGTTTGTTTATTTGTTACCTCTTCCTGCTTCATCTACTAAACCAATCTTCCTCAAATTTCGCATCAACATAGTTAGTAGTATGGAGAAGGACATAGGGTACCTTTCATTCCTGGAAAAGGCACGGTTCCCGTGGGAAACTCACGCGGGCGAAGCCGCGGGCGAAAGGTAGTATTAAATAATTTTGTAGCTACATTTGCACAGAATTATTGTAACTACGACAAATAATTTATTGGGAAAGTAACAACATAAAAAAAATTATATTTTCCAAAAAAAAGAGTTTTTTTCACGTGATCCTAATTTTACTCAGTGTAAAGTGACATTAAATATAGCATGAATTAAAAACTTTTATCTTTTCCTTTCAAGAGAAAGGATGTCAAATAAAAACGTTATTTTGAACGTTTTGACATTCCGACATGTATTTTCCGTCTGCTAAAAGAAAACAAATGGTAAACGTCGCAGGAGTTAGCAATGTATATTTTTTTCTTGCGTAATACATATTAAAAGATAAATCTTATTTCTGTCTGTCTTAATCTTCCTCTGGAGTTTTAAATAATAACGGTTACTTTCATAACCATTTGCAGTGAGCTATATAAATTAGTAGGTACTTAGGTACATATTCGAATGACAAGACATTTTAAAAATAGATAATGAGATTTGTATAAGTACCTACCAACCATACAAAAGAAAAATAACTAATTTTCCACGAGTATTTCATAAATTGTACTTTAAGTATTCAATTCATTGAAGTTGCTGACGTAATGTGCTGTATTATGTCTAAATGCGGTGGCCTAGAAAAGCTTAACTACCCACATTTCATCGCGTAGGCTGGAATATAAGAAGTTTTGGCAGCTGCGTCCGCTACCCAAATGCTGTAGGTGATATAAAATTGTTACGTAAGATTGGTTGTTATCCAGGTAAATTTAGCGAAAATGTACAAAAATGTTTCTTTAAACGTGAAAAAAAGAGATATCTCTTTTTTTAAATTACACGAGCATTAATAAAACTTAGCCATCATGGAAGGTGTAAAACATCTGAGCATCGTGGACCGACAGCGTCATGACATTTGGCAAATGGCGTTATTTTCAGCGGCAATTCGGCAAGCTGCGCGAATAGATGTTTTACATCAAAATACGCCTTCTAAAAATAAAAACGAGAAATCGATGCTAACCATCCGAACAATTCCCGCATCATTTCCCATCATTATTGAGATCACAATGCCGAGAGCGAGCTGTCACTGACACACTCGATTCTGTAAGACGATCTTTTAGTGCGTCGAGTTCGAATATCGGTTCGATTGTTTGTTCAGAATCGATTCGCAATCAGCGCAGCCCTTCTGGATTTATTTCAACGTTCTTTTTTATTTGGACACGGTTTAAATGCGTCCAGCGAAGCGTGGATGTGTCAACGTGGAAGAGAATTGTTGTGTATACCTTTTTGTGCCTTTTTCTGTTTGTTTTGTAACAGAAAAGTTATAAAATAGAGCTATGTTTCGGGTGTAATTAAAAAAAACTAAATTAATAAAAAATATGACAGAAAGGTACTCGATATCATTCAGTATCTGTGTCAATATGTCAACATTGACATGTTGAAAAGAAGATTTAAAAAAAATTAGAGCGAAGGAAAATATAGAATGTGCCAGCTGCTTCTATTTCCGCGCAGATTGTAAAAGTCAATCGTTTACTTTATACTAGGGATTGCTCCACTCATAGGTGATAGGCTAGCAACCTGTCACTTGAATCTCCATCCCATCAGTTAGCACACTATTCAGCTAAGCGTGGCCTTCGAGTCTCACGACTCTTGGCTATGTCTACCCCGTAAGGGATAAAGACGTGATTCTGTAACTGTATAAAAAAATATGCATTGAAAATCCCACAACTGAATACATTTCTGCTGGCATTTAACTACACTACTGATAGCAATTAAATACACTATTCAAATGCCACAAGTTCATAAATTAATTTTAGTAATTTCAGTTGAACGTAAGCCTAAATGTTATGTCAGGAAAGCCATTAGCTGATTTTCAGCACACGAAATAAAATTAATTTGTGCCAACATTAGCCGTCACTCACGTCTCGGATTCAAAGTGTGAATGTGACAGCATTAGGGCGACAGACGTTATTTCCCTGCGGCGATATTAGGACACATTATGTTCGTCAGCCGCCTAATAGCCGTAACAAGCGCCTGTAAAATATTGTTTATACAACATTGATTTGTGATAATGACCATTTTTATGGCATAATGGTATTGGGTGATAATACGGATGGCATGGACTGAGAATCGTTAAAGTGTGATAGCGATTTTCAATAAAATTCACGAGGAAAATATATTTTTTCCTCATTTTTGTAATAAATTACATAAAATATTACTTATTGGGATTCGGTAGTCTCTAAACAACTTTTTTTTTATTTTAATTTTATATTGATTTATTAATTATATTTTAAGTTCATAATTGTACTATTTAAAGCTTTAACAATTAAAATTTTGATGTCTTGTCTGCACGGACCTCTCAATGTCAAAGTCAAAGTCAATTTTTTTTATTGAAACTTGGCCTTCAAAGGAGGCTCTTTTTCACGTCGATAACTAATTATTTAATAATGTTTCAAAGCTACAAACTACTAGCATTTCGGAACGACCACTGCTGAGAAGCAATGCCGAAAGAAACTCATGAAACAGTCTTGGTCGCCTAGCATGCCAGAGGGGCTATTCATTAACTTTATACATACACTAAATTGTGTACAGTCAAAAATAAAATAAAATATAAGAAAAAATAATAATAATATAATAAAACATGTTATGTTTGTGATCAAGTAACCACAAAATTCGAATCAGGATCGAAGCAGGATCCCCCTGGCAACACCCGTTCACGAGTCTATGAGGTAATATTGGTGAATTTGTATTGAATTTTTATTTATATGATGTTATATTGGTTGACTGTACCTCCCTATTTTCCAAGAGGTAAAACAATGCGAACATATAATTATTTTCCTGTACATCTCGTGTAGGTTGCATCTGAGAGCTAAAGTTAATTGGCTGTAAATTGACCGCAATGGTCTGTACGAACCAACCCGTAGTTATAAAACAAGATGACACAGAAGTGACACTTGAAAAGTCGCATCGTATGTCTTAATTTAGATACGATTTGTAGATATCCTTTCCTGGAGATTAGTGAAGTTTTTTTCCTCCGTTGCCTTTCATTAGTAGGATGAAACATAGAAACAATTACATGTTTAAGTATTATCATCTCTTTTCCATGCATGGAAGTTTTCAAGCTATTGTAACAGAACAGCATTCCTGGATTGACACATAGGTAGTCCGTCTATCCATCTCTCTATAATGTCAAGACTCATTTTCTCAGAAGTATCAAGTTGAGACCAAAGGTGCAAGAGCCCAACTCGTACATAGCTGTTTAATTAAAAAAAAAATACAAGCCAAGTAAATTGCATACTTTTCTCATTGGGTTATTCTTCTGTGCTCACATTAAGTCAGAAGCAAAAGCAGATGTAGCTAGAGCTGGCACGTAAATAGAATTCCTAATGCACGAGCGTAATTGTGAATGCACGTTGGTAAATTTGTGAAATTAACTTAAATTACGTCTTCTGTCAACATTTAACGGCATCTAAAAGGTACGTAAAATAAAACGCAAATTTAACTTCTTGAATTATAAGTCAATTATTAGTAGCTAATGGATAACTTAATACGAACTAAATCTAAATCGTACCTATTCCGAATATTTTGGGAAAAAAAAATTGAAATATTTTTTTGCAATCTGGGAAAAGAATATGAGATATTGTTTATTTTTTACATTATCAAAAGTATAAGTATATGGTTTATTCACAAATTCACTACAAATAAAAAATCTACGTCAACCTATGAATTACGATTATTAAAATTGACACTAAGAATATTAAAACAACGTTAAGATACGAAATTCTTTCCCCACTACATATTTCTGCAAAGGTTCTCTTTGGGCGATCTTTTCTTCTTTGCTAAGATACAGCTATTTGCATTAGCAAATTACAGAGCGCGAAAATGAAGCAAAAATACGTGCTTTTTGAAGATCTCTTCACAGGAGTTTTGAATATAAAAGACGCTTTTGTATACGTTCATACACTCACGAAATTATCATAAAAAAGTAACAGTACCTTGACGACCTAACAAAACTCATAAAAACATACAATTTGCAATTTAAAATTATGTGAACTCCTTGTGATCTCGTTAACAAAGTCTAAAACAAAAACAATATAAAAGTCAAGCTGTGAGCGATCGAAATATCTTTATCTAACTTATATTTGAAATACTGTAAATTTACTTTATTTATAAATATCTAGGTAATGGTCTCTTTCATCAGGTGTTACGATTTTTTTGCAAATTAAGTGAGTGATCAATAATTTACGCACATCTTATAAAACCAGATTACCAAATTGTAAAACTAGATTACCAAATTGTAAAATTGTAAAAAATAAATAATCTACCTAGGTAGATTCATATAGGTATTCCAAAAGACTGAGCATCCTGGCCTCCAAACTTCATTTTGAAGATGGCACTACCTGATGATGATGATTCCAAAAGAAATATCAAGGAAACGCCCTTAAAGTGCTATTTATTTCTAAATGAACATTTGATTTATTTCTATACTTTCCCTGTTTTTGACCGAATGATTTGGCTTTGATGTAAACTATAATTAAGCAGTGTAATGGCAAGACTTCTGCAACTGTTGTTTGAGTTAATTAATGATATCTCCAGATCTTCAGCTTAGATTAAAGCACTATTTGTTTTGGTTAAGTTGAAAGATACACAACGAGCAAAAAGAGAGTTAAGTTTTACTTTGAAAACTGTATAAGCATACTAAAGTTTCTTTACCTAACTTAGGAAAAAAATTTGGCTCTCATTTCTGAGTAATTGAAAGAAAATACTTAGGTTTAGTACTCCACTCCATAAAATGGTCTTGTTAACATTCCTGTATGTATAGTATCTATTAAAATGAGTAAATAATATTACAGAATCTTCTTAGACTTCATCATCGTAAAAGTATAAACCGATTTTGACTTTTTTATTTGAATGGTGACATATTCTTATTATTCGTTCAGAATATTTAGTCAGCTGTTCTGAGATCACAAAAGTTTCTTACAATAGACGTATTATGTGACGTTAAATTATCGGAATACGATACATAAAAGTGTACTTAAATTGTCATAGGTAGTTTATATCCAATAAAGTTAACGTATATGTGAGTAAAATAATATTACATAGCAATATATCAATTTATCGAAGAATCTATCGTATACAAGTAATTGCTTTTATATAAATTTAATAAAGCAAACGGAATATTATCTTCCCGAGCCACGTCGTCGTGTCTGTGAAATATTGCGTAGCTCCCATTACTATGGTTCGTAGAAACAGCCTTTCTCGTTCTAGGTTTAATATGATATCTGTTGTTTTTTAACCTATTTATATCCCACTGCAGGGCAAAAGATTCCCCTAATTCCCTCCACTCATCTCTGTCTTTCGTCTTTTCCTTCCAGTTCTTATCGAATCCCTTCAAATCATCACACCATCTCGTTCTTGGTCTCCCTCTCTTCCTATAACCATCGGGTGAAATCCAGTGAGATAGATTTTGGGTCTATCTTTCTGTGTGCATACAGCAGACGTGGACCCACCCAATCAACTTTAACCTATATCTTATAATCATTTATTTCTGTTAATGATAAAATATCTGACAAAAGTATCTAAAATAAGAAGACTTCCTCTGAGTAATTAAATATTCCATTAATGGAAAAAACCTCAAAAACCTAGCAGCTATGACTATATAGTAATTTGAAATCGATCGTCAAACAGACAATCAAATGGTCGGGTCATAAATAATGAGCTGATGTGGCAGACACTATTGGGAATACGGGAATGTTTTTCTAAATAACTAGTTGTGTCACGCAGCTCCTTTGGGAATTTCGGGATAACGAATACCTACTCTTATAAGAGTGGATATAATACACAAAAAGACGGTTTCAAATAAGATGATTTTCCTGAAATTATCGCATTCAAACAAACATACAAACTCTTCAACTAATGTAATATTGACAAATTTAGTATTTGTTTTTTTTTTTGTATTTTGTTTTTAATAATTCATCTGTGAAAAAAAGACTAAAGAAGCACTGAAAAGGATAATTTTACTTGGATGTAGGTATGATATCAAAGCAAATAGTAAGAAAAATTTCCTCAGGCGCTTGGTGTAGGTAATCGTTTTTTTAATGTGGTCGTTTTAAAAGTTAGGATAGAAAAAATACTGATAGGTAGGTACCTATTTAGAAAATGAACGAAAAAAGAAAAATAAACTGAAATGAAAATGATCTGTTAAAAAGTACTCATTCGGAATTGAAAATTTAAAATGTAATAAAAAATATATATAATAAAAAAGTAAGCATTATAACTCTAAGAATAGTTGCTGGGAAATGTTTCCGACTGCGTCACATCACTAGTTCGATAACGACCCGCTATTATATTGACGACTTGGTGGTGACGGTTTGAAATAGGTGTAACTCGTTGGCGTTTGAATGATAGGAAGGTTTTTACGGCACCCGTGGGACCTGACACTTCAGGATATATAAATCCTTTTTCGTCTGTTACATTTATATATTGATTACTTTCGTCTTTGCCCTACTTTTTATTTTCTATCTTTTTATACATATAAAAACTAGCTGCTATTCCCTGTACTTTCTACTCATGTACCAAGTTTCGTCAAAATCGATTTTGAGTGATTTAGTTACAAACATTATATGGTATCGCACTATAGTTGAATTCGTTCAGCTTTTATCTTTCCTTAAAATATGCAAAACACCATTGGCCATTCGCTTTCATACGCCCGCGGCTTCGCCCGCGTGAGTTTCGCTTAGATGAAAAATCTCTCTTGGAGCTTTTCATCAGATTTTCCAGATCTTCAATTTTAAACGTCAGCAGAAAATGCTCATCAAGTTGAACGACTTTTACTAAAGCGCCATTTCCATATGTTATAGTGTAGCTAGTCTCTTGGAGTTATTCATCCGAAGTTTCCAGATCTTCAATTTTATACGTCAGCAAAAAAAGCTCATCAGGTTGAACGACTTTTGTTAAGGCACCATTTCCATATATCTTATAGTTTATTAACTGTTCTGTTTTGATTCTTCACCAAGTGCTCCAGTTTTCAAAATCAATTATAGCCTAAATGTTGCCTAGGCTTAATAGCTATACAATAAAAAAGTTTCATTTAAATCGGTTCAGTACTTTCGGAGACTAGCGTGATCATACATATAGACAGACAGACAAAAAAAAAAAAAAAAAAAAATTGCTTTCTATTATTATTTTTAAGTGTCCCTCTATCCATTTCAGTCAAAAATACTAAATGTACAGACAAAATATTTTGAGTGTTTTATTATATTTATACATGACTAAATGAAGCCAGCATTTCAAAGGTCCAAATACTCTGAAACGACCAAAGGTTTCTATTTGAAATATGACAAGAAAATGACAAACCACTTAATTAATGAACCATAATATTTTAAATGTAATGAACAGATAGAACCTTCAAAAGGCCTGTCTTTCATTAAAACTTCAATCGATAATTAGAAACTATTATCGCATCTTCAATTTTCTTTTAAAGCTGAGTTCAGACTATGCTATAATATAATAGCTTATAGTATATAGCTCATAACACAACAATATCGCGCACCATACATTGTTATGTTCATACTGTACTGTGCGATATATTATTGGCTTACTATAAGCTATAAATTGGTGCGATATGCTCAATGCGCTGTGCTATATCGCGCCAACCTCTCCCCGCCCGTCCCGCATGCGACACGAGCCCGCGCAAGCGACATGTTTGGACATGATCCTATGCCGACGCGCCGCCATGAAGTTTGCTATATACTTTTAAATGCTTGCACATCGCGTAATGTGAACGCCATGCTATATAGCATTGCGTCATTCTTTGCTATACTATAGAGCACAATATTATAGCGTAGTCTGAACTCAGCTTTATTATTTTTTTTAAATGCCGAGACTAAAGTATTATTATTTTTACGAATAGGTATTTTGTATGACAAGGTTTTAATATAGTTTACTCAATCTCGTCTCCGCTGAAGAAAATTTTTTTATTCCGAAATCCTAGCTACGAAAATCGGCCTTAACTAATATTTAAAATACGAAAGTTTGGATGTGAGTTTGTAAGTTGTTTACTGGACGGATTTTTATGAAATTGGGTACTTACTAACTTATCATCTGGGCTCAGTGACCCAAATTGAAATTAAATTACACACATACCTACATATTATCACGCCTATTGCCGTGGAGAAATGGTGTGATAATATGAAATTGATGTTGAAATTTGGTGCTGAAAAAAAAAGACCATGAATAGCACAAGTTACTTTTTATTCCAAAATTCCCATGGAAGCGAAGCCTCGCGGTGCGGCTCTATAATCTGGACCAATATTTTTATCCGTACTTTGTATAAGTTTTTTTTTATTTTAAAAAGTTTCTTTTTATAGAATAGTTGGCAAACGAGCATGCGGGTTGCCTGATGGTAAGCAATCACCGCAGTCCATAGACACCAATGACCCTAAGAAGGTCACTGATGCGTTGCCGACTTTTTGAGAAAACGATAGGCTCTTTTCTTGAAGGCCCCAATGTCGAACCTGCGTCGTCGTCGTAAACTATAATATTTACACGAGCAAAAATTATTGCATGTGAAAGTCTATTATAGTCGTGTACGACTGGTCGATTGTGAAACAAAACACTTGAAACTTCAAAGGTTACTAACAATCCCTGACCACAAAGTTATGAAGCTGACATCTTACCGTAATTATAACTTTGAAACTCAATGGCCAACTCATTCCCGTTGATCGTATAAAAGGAAGGCAATAAACAACTTGAAATTTTAGGGTAATGGATGAGGATTGAATAAACTTTTGGACTGAAAAGGAAAAAAAGGATTTTTTCTACGGGGTCATTTCCTTGTCCGTCTACGATTTATTTTTATGGAAGAACTGGACGACTGTTATTTGGCGTGTAAACAAATACTGCTTACTTGTGTCTGATAAAATAAATTCAGATTAAGGAACAAATAAGGGGTAAATCGGTTCCTAAAGACCATTTTTGGCATACCAGTCCAGTTTGACTATTTTCTATTTCAATGCTATGCTACAACGATAGGGCATAAGAAATCTGCTTGCAAAAAGTTATTTTAAAGATACTTTTTCGCAAGTATTTTAGTACTTATCTTTTAGCGTTTTAAATATTAAAACTTACAAGGGTTTTTATACTTCTTAAAAGCTCTAAGATAAGTGTAAACTGAGCACCGGACCTGAGTTATTGCCGTTCAAAATTGGACGAGGTCAGACAGAGACAGATGTGCCGGGACTAAAACGGGGAAACGCCCGTCCAAAAGTGGACTTTTTTACATAAATAGAATCACGTCTCCATCCCTTACGGGGTAGACAGAACCAAGAATCGCGAGACTCGAAGGCCACGCTTAGCTGAATAGTGGGCTCTCCAATGGTCTGAATGGACTTTTTTAAACAGACTAAAATTTCATCAGATACCAATTTTTATTAGTAAAGTAAGTGAGGCACCATGTATTGCGCTTAGTTTTTAATGCAATTTCGATATTGCGCCTTCAATAATCATGTCGAAAGAACTCAAAAATGCCAAATTGTGCAGTAATAACATGTGAGAATACTAAAAGACTGAGTGCATCAATAAAAATTGTATTATGAAAAAAGGCGTGTTGAAAATGACAAACTCGGTTTTACAGCATTGTGATGTATTCTCTAGTATTGTGTATTATATTGTGAAGGTGCAGTAATCTAGCATGATATAAATCTATGACTATAACTAGTAGTTTCAAAGAGTCCATTTTTTTACTTATTTTGGATTTTTGTGCATCTGAGATGCAGTTAGTACTGTAAAAGTTAGTTAGTAGTCTGCAGTTGGTGTCGTAAAATGGGTATATGTGTTAGGAGACGCATGCCTGATGCTAGATATTGGATATGGTAAGGATTTCCGATGATCAGGATTGAAATGCGATGGCTCAGTTGGAAGAGCAAGGTCGTGTAAAGACCTGGTCGCTGGTTCAAGTCCTGCTAGCATGGATTTTTTTCACCATATCTGATTTCTATATGAGAGTACTTAAGTCCATTTTTTCACGGCGCAAGGCCTTCCCTGGCTGGAACCATGAGGGGTTACCCTAAGGCTAATGATGACGTGAACAACTTTCATACATATTTTTTGCGAGCACTTTTAGAATGTTACAACTTACAAATTTAAGAGACTTAGATTAATGAGCGTTTGCGTTGTTGCTAAGGGGTTAGGAATGTTTTATGTTGTAAAACATCTATCGGTGCGGTTTGACAGTAAAATCGTGGCTCATTTGTTTAACATCTGACGGGCATGCAAAAATTTGTACTTGATTTTTTTGTGGCTTCACCTGGGTGGAAATTGCATTTTCGTGAGAATCATATAGCGAATGTGTAAATTTTTGAGAGTTGATGTTTATTAAAATTTCATGAAAAAATTACTGGATGGGGAATTTGATACACGTAAACCTGAAAAATCACGTAGGGTATGGTGCTTTTATTCTCGAAACGAAATTGTATCTTAATACGTAATCTTGCTTATTATCTAAACCATTATTGGTATAATGTTGGTAAATTGATGGTATAACAATATCTAATATCTTATAATCTTGAATGATCTGTAATTTGGTTTACATTACCAAATATGAACCAAAAATACAAAGAAAAACTTGTTACAATACCGAAGGATAGATTACCGTTTGGGCGAAATAACAATAGTTGGTTTGTCCGACTGACCATAAAGCGGGTTATCGTATTATGTCACGTAATTTAATCACGCGATCACTTCTGTACATTCCAAATAGAATTTAGGATAAAGTTGAATGTCCAACGCTGACTAAGCTAGTTAGTTTAGCTCGTGGTGGATTTTCAGCTTTTTGTAATGAAAATTGGCTCAGTTATACCGGTTATACGACGCTTTTTGTACATGTTCGTCCACCGCTTTGTTAGCTAAACTATGTAATTTAGAAAAACTGGCTTTACTGTACGAGTTAGCTTTGTTCGTGTTGGACATTTGGCTTTATTGTTTGCTACTTTATTTGAGTCACAGTATTTCATATTATCACTAGCTTTGTGTGAAAAAAGGAAATTTGAAAACATTTTTATATCTGAGACAGATTTCAAAGATGATTTATTTGGCTCCAACTACCTGTCCAATTTTTATGTTTATTTTGTCGTTCTTTTAAATTGAAAGCTTAATTGTTTTGTCTACTATATAAATCTTTATAATATTATTTTATCTCTGAGGTTCATCTTAAACATAAATGTTTATTCATGTCGACGTGCGTCGTTATAAAGAAGAGTTCAAAATTACTGAAATCAAAAATTGAATACAGGGATTAGAAATTAAAAATGTGCATTTTATTTCCTTTTTTTTAATGTGTTAAATTAAATAATATTTGGTCACATTGGACTAACTTTGCACTCTCACCTTTTCATTACGTCGATTTGTTCACTTCAAGATAAATTCTAATAGAAAGTTGGTGATCATTTTATGGAAGTTAATTAAGATTGGACCAACTCCTTCAGTCCCGAAATTCGGCCGGCTCAATGTTTATAATTTATTAATGGGTTCCACGTTCCACCCTAAGTTCGGTTTGCTTCTCATCAATTAACCGAAATTAAAACTTCAATGTTTCTTTTCACGTTCTAAAAAATATTTCGTCCATTTACCGGAAAGATCTTGGTTTTTACACGAAATTTGACCACAACCTCGAAATATGCGCCATGTGTGATGGTAGTTAGCATCAGAAATATTTTTTTATAACTTAACTTAATTGACATAATTAGAAAGTACAAAAAACTCATGATTCGTTTTTTAACGACCCTGAGACAATTATAGTGAAATTATCTTTTTTTAAAATGTCATTAATAGAAATTAAAAAAAAAACCTACATCACGAAATCAATTAAAAATCTTAACAATTTATATTTTTTTCTTCAAAAATTTTAAATCATCTCTTTTGCAACGTGCAATATTTTATCAATCCATTTTTCGGTTCCACAGTAGAAAAAAAATGTGTATAGGTATTTGAACTTTATGGTCGGTTCTTATAGGTAACTTAATACTCACTTGTAAGCTCAGATATGAAACTCGAGTATATTCGTATACCCAACTTTGTTTCGTAATGTGCCCCAGAGAAATAAGATGAGGCTTCTCTGAAAACTTATCCTGATAGAAGGAAAAGTACTATGCGAGCGAAACCATTGAAGTATGAAAGTTAGAAGGAAGGCTTACAAAGATTATTGTGTGTAAAGGTTTACCTACATACAAGTATCATATTGAAATAGTATAATTATTTTGTTAACAAGCTAATTATTAAAAATAAAAAACACGACTGACTAGTTTTTACTCAAAAAGTACATTACAAACATATAAGTTATATACATTTTTGAAATCGCCTTTTAAAGCCCTTCAATTTGATACCCCACTCGATAAGATTGATCAAATTTTGTTTTTTGGTCTGCTATTTATCGCATATATAATCCGCCATTTTGTTTTTATGGTGACGTCATATAGCCTATGTCACTCGGGGGAATTCAAGGAATCTAAAAATACCTCTCACATCTAAATCTGTTAAGCCGTTTAGGACTTATGGTGGAATAAAGAAACTTACATACATACATACATACATGAACCCTGAAAACATAACACTCCTTTTTTGGTCAGTCGTGTAAAAACAGAACATACGTATTCGAAGACACAATCGCAGCTATTTAAAAAATAAAAAATAGTATCTGTATATATAAAATCGTTAATGACGGATTTTTACGATCATCGCAGAGACGAAGCTACTGAACGTAGTACCTTGAAATTTTGCATAGAGGTTCGTTATATAGCGTAAGTGAACACTAAGAAAGGAATTTTGGAAATTCAACCCTTAAAGGGGAAACAAGATAAAAGTGTTCTGCTATACCATACGAATTTATTACCTTAGGACACGGAATAAACAAATGGCTGAAATTTTTGAACACAAAAATACTTTTTATCTAAGTGAAATTCACGCAGGCGAAGCCGCGGGTAACAGCTAGTTTAAAATATAAGTAATATAATATTCATATTACATATACTAAAATTTTCGTAGTTGACTTGATTATAATTACGAAGATTAGACTCCCAAAATATTAAAATATTTTTTGTTTAGTTAAGTGATCTTAGAAAAAAAAAGATTCATTAAGTTTTTAATTAAGTGTGAATATTGTATTTTTAAAATTAAAGTCTTGACAAAAAAAAAGTAATAAACAAGTACCCTTGACATTATTACCGAAAATAAAATTCCACCATCACGAATGCGTGATGAGAATACACAGAGCTCCTAATGTTTTTACCACCCTATTTGCCTAATTCAAATTTATGGTTGGCTTTGAAAACAAACTGGATTAAATGTAAATTTATTTCCAGCTTTATTGGGGAAAAGTTTTTCACAATTACCAAAAAAAATTTTTTTACTCACCTAATAATACATTTCTGCATTTATCTTCATTATTCTATGAAACTACACAATTCACATTTCACAAGAATTTTTATTTATAAATATTATATGTATTGATTATTTATTTAATCATTAAATAAAACATATTAAAAAAATCTCTGTTCAAATTCACACACGAAATGCAAGTCTAAAAGATCGAGTTCGAAGTTCGTAGCGGATCTACGCGTCGTAGCACCGTAGCGAGCGCGCTCCGTAGCAGTCTACTATCTACTGACGCTACGAACTGTCTACGCCGTAGTAACAGGAGCGCTTGATACTTTTTATACAAAGCATTGTTTTATCCAGTTCTTTGATACTAATGAGTTAGTCTCTAGGTAATTTTCATAATAAGACAACAAAGAGAGATATTCTGTTTAAAAACATTTAAGTACCTACTTAGGTTCAGAAGTTATTTTTGTCTTTGACCGTGTTTTTTTGTTTTGTATTTTCATAGGCTAACCTAGTTATGTATGTCTTGTATTTTTACATAAAAATATTTAAATTATTCACTTAACAGAGTCACAAAGAATTTATTTCTTGCAATAGTTTTTTTTTTCGAATTGAATTAAAACTGTGTGGTGTGAGTTAAAAATATGTATAGCAAGGTTTGCTTTCGTTGAATTTTATTGTGTAGTTACAACTGGACAATCAGACATAGAAAAACATTGGCCGCCACGGCACGCCCGCTAGATGCAAAACATAATGACACGACGTATCATGCCATTTTCTGTCACGGCATTCAAGTCGATTTTACTGCCAGGCTGCGTCAATAGAAGTTTTACATTTAAATTAATGGTTAATAATTAATAAATAATTACTCTATGCAATTTAAAATTTGCAGTTATTTTGAAATTATTGACAAACACTCCAAACTTAATTATTTGTATGTATGTTTGTATAGATGCAGATAGAAATTAGGGCATGACGTCTCATTTCATCAGGTTAGAATAGAATCATCATTACCATCATAGCGGCTAAGGGCCCTTACACCAAAACTGCTCGTTACAACTTTCCTCAGAAAATAGCTTTGAATCGTAGTAAAAGCTCACTTAGGTCTGATAGTTACCGAAAGTACTTAGTCCTAAACTACAGATGTTGTTAGTTTACTTAGTTACACCTAAACTATAGATGATCACAGAAATATGAAAAATATACAGAAGTGGCAATCCGATCCAAAGGATTTCTCTGGCCATCCAGCGTGGCAATGCTGCTGGGGTTATGGGAACCTTTGGGTCAGATACGAGATCGGACTCTCTATTTAATTAAGGTTATGCCTGTTCCTATTGTATAATTAGATAACAAATACATATATAATTGAACAACCAAGACACAAGCCAATCTAAAAAAAATCATTTTTGCACGCCGAGCAGGCGAAGCCCCGCTGACTGTGCATTATACTTGACTCGTCAAAATTTTCCATCTTGACTCGATCGGGGATCGAACCCGGGACATCCGGTGTGGCAGCCCGGCGTGATGTCCCTTGGGTCACGCAGGTCGTCCAAATATAGTTATTTTACGGCCACATGACAGTAGAATCTCACCCTACTCATCTTTGTGACCTATCAGGCAAGATAGAGTTCTAACTTACTATTTTTTTTTTATAATAAAATCTCTCACTAAAGTTAAACAAAATATAATTTATGAAATTAGAATCTGTAATTGGCATTAATTTAAATTAGTGAGTTTATATTATTTTAAGTGTTATTGATTCATTAATTAAAAAAAATAAACAAATGTTTATTTACCACGTATACATATATAAAGCTCCACATCATCGCTTAAATATGCATCGCCTAGTAATTTTTATAATTAAATTCTTAATTATAAAATGCCAAGTTCAAATTCTACGATATTTTAAATTTATTTTGCGAGATAATTAATAGAAGCCACTTAAAGTTATAATGGTAGCCATTTGGAGGAATTCGATCTGTTTAAACTTTATTTCTAGAAGTTATTAATGGCTATATTAATTCGCCATTTTTATGCTAGCGAGAATTTTATTAGACCAGGTTTAAACTTTTATCATATTTATGTGACTTTTCTATCAGTTGAATCTCTAATATTCTAAATTGCGTCTAAATTTACTACAAAAATATATTTATTTGTTTAACTTCTTTACAAAAAAAACATGTGAATGGCGGACTTAAAGCCGGAGGCTTTTTCTACCAGTCAACCAAGAGGTGATGCAGAGAGAAAAGATATCATTTTGGGGTGAGTGCAAATAAGCAAGGGGCACAAAAAAAACTTAAGAAGACCGAATTAGAAAAAAAATAGTACAATTACTTACTACATAAATATAAATAAACTTACTAAAAAATATATATACAAATATATATTAAAAAATTATATATTCTCGACCCTGGGCTCAGCTCCCATTAGAATTTCAAAAAACCTGCGCTTGATTATCCTTCAGAAATATTACTGTTCAAACCGCATCAAATATCATTCATAAACTGACAAAGAGAAAATGTAAAAAAAAAAAAATTTGGCTTCTATTAGGCAATTTAAAAAAAAATCAAAGGTTAAGGGCCCGTACTAGGCCAGATTGCTTCACATAATCGTCTGTAATATCTACATTAATGTAAAACTGAATGTAAAATTAAGATATAGCAAACTTCAGGACTAGCACTAGGGATTATGTTATTCAAAAACACGATTGCATAAAATTTTCTCGATAGAAAAAAATTGCGAAGTTGCCTCCAAATCACCTATAATTAACACTTTAAACTGCTATTATTCAAGCAATACAATAAAATAAAGATTGAAAATTTTTGTATAAAGTACTCTATAGATAAGGCAGGGATTATGTTACTTACTTTTTTAAATATCTTTTTATAAAGCTTTTAAAAAAATAATACGTATAATTGCCCGCATGCTTTAACCATCCGCCTCTGAGCCGCCGCGCCGCCCGCGACTCCGCGTGCATTTATTTAGAACGCGGATTGGATGCGTGCGGGCGAACTGGGTAGCGGGTAGCGGGGGAAAATCTTAGTTGTCATTGGACTAGTGCGGGCTCTTAAAAGGTCAAAATTTAAAGGTTATCAATTAGCCTCATACGTATACTGTACAGACATAGACCGGTTACAGTCTTATATGAATAGAATATATTTGTTAGGTTGGTATTATTTATCATGTTACTCCTATATACAGACACAGACCGGTTACAATTTTACTATATGTATAGAATATATACTTATTTCTTAGGTTGGTATTATTTATCATGTTAATCTACTTACATGCCCTTTCTTTATTTATACATACCGCAATAAATCCACCGTCTGTTTTTCCTGCAAGCTGATTAGCGGAAATGCTTTTAGCATTAATTCCGGCCTCTGTACCTTGGTATCTTGGTTTGAATAAATAAATATACTCCTCTAACTTGAACTAACAGTTACATTACCTTGGAGTTCCAGTTCTGGAATTTCAGTAATGAGTTTCTTTCCGCATCTCTTCCCAGCAGGGGTCGTTCCGAAATGCTAGTAGTTTGTAGCTTTGAGATTTATAATACAATATAATGATATAATTAGTTTTTGATGTGAAAAAATGCCTGTAAATGCAAAGTTTCAATAAGGTACTTTTGATTTTTTTAAGGTAAAAAGACTTCGATAAAAAAAATCGTCTGCCCAGTAATTGGGCAATTGGGCATATAATATAACAGATAATAATAAGTTTATATACTTTGTCTATCAAGCTAAAGTTTCACATCATACGAGTTGGCCCCATCCATCATCTGATCGAACTTAGTATGGGTGAGTGAAATTGTCACTTTTTGCTTGGTTTCTTTGGAAACTTAATCAGTTTCATCATCGAAGCTTAATGCGATATCAAAGCTGGTGGAAAAAAAATCACCCTGTATATAAACACATAATTCTGAAATAGATTAGTCGCCTCGCCTAGCACATTCATTGCCACTAAATGGTATTATTAAAACAATAACTATTTAGTTACCAATTTCTTTTAATGTTCACTTGCGTTGGAACTAAAATAGTGGCACCTTATGATAGACAGTAAAATGCAGCTTTGCGTGGACATTTTCTCATTAACAAAGCAATGCCACAGTACAATAACAGTAGTATGCTATGTCAAACCTTGCGTTTGAAATAATTACCTACTTGTGATTGGAATAAATTTATTCATGGATTAGTAAATAGAGCTTTTCAAAATAACTGGTAACACAAAAATAATTTTTAACTTTTTAACCTGTAAATCCGAACATTCTAATTAATTTCATTTTAAGAAAAAGCCATTCTATGTCATAAATTAAACTTGACTTTATAGTGTCTACAAGCATACGTGTGTAGTGTTTTACAAGCATAGATTCAGGTGACTAGCATTTGATCGCAACTTGGCACGGAGTAAATTTTAACTTATATCATAATATTTATATTTCCAGATTAATAGTTAATACTAAATGTACCTATGTTTAATTTCTATTATTGCACTGGGGCGTCGCGACCCAATGTAGAGTGAAAAAATGTTTTACAAATATTCAATTCCTTCTATTATACTGTGGCGTCGCGACCCAGTTGTGACGTCATGAGAAATAAGAAAATTGTTTTTTTCTAGGTCATGTTCTCTGTGCTGCACTAAACTTTCCTTCCGAGCACAAAACACGGTTTTGTGTAATAATGAACCTGGCATGTTATACGTTTGACGCCTGAAAATTACTGTGTGAGTAATGTAATTAGTAGTAGTATTAAAGTAGTAGTAAAATGTAGTACTATCCTACTAATCATACACATACATAATAGTTATTTTATTATAACATAAAATATATGTTGCAAGGTGACGTCTTTGGAGAAAATGCAGCAGTGGAGTTTGTTGCTTCGCCTCATCTCAACTTGCGCTTTGGAGGCGGTGGTAACCTTAGCTTTAAGTAATTTTCTAACGTCTACTAAGTATATGACCATTTAAAAGTGCTATTTTTAAACCTAATTAAATAAAACAATTTTTATTTATTTATTTTATTTATTAATTTTTGTACACAACAAATACATGCAAAGGGTTTCCTTTAGTTTTCCTATGTTTTATGTTTATAAAACATAGGAAAACTAAGTACAAAGGTTCTACTTATTTCTATAGAAATTTCATACTAATAAATAAATGTGAAAGTTTAGATGTTACTAAATTGTGTTTGTTACTCAATTAGTCAAAATCTCCTGGATATATTGTGTCGAAATTGGGTTGATGGGTAGAAATATACCGAGAATAGCATATTGGGTATCAGCTGCGGTTTTCATTACGTTGAATGAAAAACATACAATAACTTTGTTGGAAATGTTAATAAAATGGTTTGCCTTCTCCATTTTTAATACTAGATAATAAATCATCAACTAGAGTGCAGGTTTCGCTACGATGTTTTTTCTCCAATTCCCGGTGAAGCTAGTGTCGTTCTATGAGACTGATTATTATTTAAATCAATACATTTGAGAATAATAGGTATTCTAATATTTTTTTCCCAAAACAATATGAACCGACTTCCATTATAAAATTTAAAATCATGAAATAAATTAATAGGCAGATTAATAAAAAAGAAAAATGTATTGTAAGGTGAAGTCGGTGCCAAGTGTAGGAGTTAAGATATTCTGTAATTGTTTAGTTAGGCATTTTATTTATACTTACTTACTTACATGATTCTAATGTTAATTAAGATTATTTAATTTTAAATTTGACATCGAAACATATAACCATTTATATATATAACCTCCTTTTTTGGGAAGTTCGTTAAAAAACAAAATGTCCTAAAATGACCTAATCTTCGAGCAACAAGGACATCCGCGCGCGGTACGGAAGGAGTCCGTGTTACTCTATGGACCTAAAAAGTAAATCATTTTATAAAAGGTAAAACGATATACCTTAACAAAATTTAAAAAAATGTAATGTTTCATTAAAAAATACTCATAATTTCCCGAACACGAAATGTCATTTTAAAGCATTTTACAAAAAGGTGAAACGATCCGCTCAAACACCTTTTCACTTAGGAGTCGCCTCATCATTATTCATAGACCATTTGAGCCCGCCGCCGGTGGGAAGTCACTCGATCACTGCACCTTACATAATGCAATTTTATTAAAAAGGTAATCGTTTTGGGATAAAATATCAGAGCGGCTCATTTTGTTTTGACGTAATTTTATATTTTTACATTATTCGGTTTTTATTTTACTGTAGCTGCGCTCTAGGGCTAGTCATCAGAGGTAATTCAGGATAAAAAAGTTCTCTCTCTCTCTCTCTCTTCAGCCCTTTTCAACCCTAGTAGAACTCCTTCATCTTATGCCACTTCTTCTAGTCTTGGTCAATCTCCATCCATTTTACACCTGCTGTTCATCTGCCCAGCGCTTTGCGGTTTTCCCTTTGCGTGTTTCGCTCTACGGTCCCCACTAAAAAGTTCACCATGTGTAAATCTAGGCTGTATGGACTTTCGCTGATAAAGAAAAGAAAATATTTAGTTATATCTATTAAGCGGAAGGGTTTGTTTACGCACTAATCCCTAGAAATTCCGGTCCAAATTCCTAAATAATTTCTATTTATGAAGGACACAGGCCTCGATAGGCACAAGTTGTTCACATTTCAGTATTCATCCCAGAATTCCGAAATTCCGAAACCCAGGATTCCGAAGGGCTTTGCTAGATTACTATATTTACGAAAGAGTCACAAATAGCCATTGTTCAATATCATAATATTTTCCACTCTATTTGAGTGTAAGCAATATGTTCAGTTTGTTAAAGCATATTTTTGCTTGAACTACCTTTCTATTTCTTAAAACACGTACCTAATGAACAGAAGATCAAACTTGTGAACATGGATAGCTAGCCATTATTGATTACCCATTAGCTATTTTTAGATGTCCAAAAATAAAGCCATATTTTATTTATAAAATCGTATGATTTCGCCGAATCTGAGTCATGGTTGAATCACTTCTGAAGCTCTCGGCATCCTGAGCCGCGGAAAGAAGCAGAGATGGGTTTACGGCGGGAAGAAACGTTTTCCGCCCGTTTATTCTCAGGCGTAAGACCATCTGT
The DNA here is from genome assembly GCA_018467065.1 of Ephestia elutella. Classification (NCBI taxonomy): domain Eukaryota; kingdom Metazoa; phylum Arthropoda; class Insecta; order Lepidoptera; family Pyralidae; genus Ephestia; species Ephestia elutella. Next base: position 14,586,108 of record CM031586.1, on the reverse strand, counting down.
AGATGGATTTACGTCGGGCAAAAAACTTTTCTTCCCGATTATTCCCGGGAACAAAACCGATCTCTGGCCGCAAGTCATGCCTAGTCATGGGCACTTCAATAATTCCAGTTGCCAATATTTCTTCTTATATTGTTACGAGTTGACCCGGGTCCGTCGGGAATTCAAAATGGACAACACTCTTATAGAAATTCGGGATTTTTTTGTGTTAATGTATCCAAGTTACGTACGTTTTTACCAATTCCTGTATGTAATCTGTATTGTTAAGTTTCTATGTAATTGTCAGTTGTTCCTCAATAAATAAATAAATTTACTTCTTCACTTCCTTTGCTATTGTCGTTGTCATCACGTAAATGCAATGGGAATGTAATGAAGTGGTTTTGCAATTTGCCTTCTCAATTTCACACAGCTGATAAATTAGATTGGACTACATTCCTCCCTGCTAAAACGCCAACTACTAGTGTGTATGTGGTATCCTTGCAACGACGTTTTCTTTAACCGGCAGCTGGTGATGCACTACACTATAACTTCCTTTTTAGTCGTATTCCTCATGACTGAGGGTCGTGGTCATTATGAAACACACACAACGACTATCTTGACAATGTTAATGTAGTGGTTTGGCATTGCCTTCTCCAATTTACAAACTAGCTGATAATCATCAACTAGAATGGTTTCCTCACGATGTTTTCCTTCACTGGAAGCAAGTTGTGGTCGATGAAAACTACCAGAAATGAGTCAGATTGGTCCACAAACTCATGTAGCACGTGCAGGATTGGAGCCTGGGACTTTTGCATTCACAGGCGGGCGCTCTACCACTCGGCCACCACCGCTTATATGAATAATACATGATTTTTGATGTGATGCGATAAATAATTAGTTTTTGACGTGAAAAAGAGCCTTCTTTGAAGGCCAAGTTTAAAAAAAAATGGACTTTGACTTTGACTTTTTATGTAAACTCATGCGACATGGTTACTGAGGTCAAAAGCTCTCAGACTTACCGGAGGGCTTCGAAGTAATATAACATTTAAAGTTTTTAATTAAATTAAAACGAAACGTTTACTTTCGTTTGAAAAATCTAATTACAATATTAAAAATGCGAGTTAATATTTACACTGTGGTATTGATTACCACAGAGTTAAAATTATTATAATAACTACATTTTCACAAATTAAATAATTAATTCGTTTCTATTATTCCTTTGCTAATTACAATTGCAACTTTAATTGCGCAAGTAGGTTTAACTTTTTGTTAGCAGATAACATAAATTGGGAGCTTATTTGTTTGGGTGAACCAATTCGTTAACGTTTTGATCGTTGATTGTATAATTTAAAATTGTTTGATTAATGTCCACCGACATTGTATTTGTGTTTCGGAATGACTGTAATTTTGCATTATGTCAAACCTAATTAGTAGCAGTAGATAATGAGGAAAGTAGATAGGTAAAGTAATACAGTACAACTAATTGAAATATGGTTGTCTCAATAATCTCTATCTAATCTCGTAATAATATCTGTTGATCTCTACAGTTTTATGGAATCTGGCAAAAAAAAAACTTAAATAAAAATAAAATATAATTTTTGTTTGAAAAAATGCGTTCACTTAGCACTTGGTGAAACGTAATTACCTACATAACATTTCAAGGAAGTAATTCAAATCTCTCGGCATAATTCTGATTACATTCTCACATAACATTTCAAGGCAGTGAGTCAAATCTCTCATACCATCTTTCGTGCCGACAATGAGTCCAGAAACTTTTGTTAGAATCAATATAAGTATTCAACAAACAGGCATTATTTTCGTCGGTGATTGTCATAATATTGATTCATGTTTACGAAATAAATGATTATGATTAGGATACGCTATTGAATTCTTTATAATGCAAGCAAAATATTATAATTTTGCATAGCTATTTTCAACGGCTTCCCTGAACAAACTGCCTCTAAATAAACATAAAGTAGGTTATTGTAGCCGTTTTGGCAAGATAATAACACGGCTTATGCAAATAAAAACACACTTATTGTCGTGAGTGAGCGTGTGTTGTAAATATGTTTATATCACTCCAGGGGATGGCTTCGTGATATGTCACGAAGTTTGGTTCATTGACTATAAAATTACAGTCATGCTAGACGAAATAAACTCGCGGATTTTTGGGAAAGTTCTGACGATTTTATTCATGTTTTTTTTTTTCAGCAGGTACATACCTCGTTGTTATTTTATTGCGCCACTGCTGGACAAAAGCCTTCCCCAAGGATATAATAAAATAATACATTCATAAATATGCCTAAAATACCTTAAAAAAAAACCATTAACAATTAACAATTTTCTTTGTAATTAATTATTATTATTTTATATTTATTTTTTCTCTTGATAATCCTTACACTAGATACTAAGAATTATACTATTGTAATACAACTCGCTTACGATTCTACTTGTCTTTATAGTGATATGGAAAAGCGGGGTCTACTGGCAAAAGCATTCCTATGCTTAAAAGTAGACCCCAACAATGTATTTAACTAAAGAATTGTAATTAATGAAAAAATAACTTTGATTTTTTTTTTTTTTTTATTTTTGAGGATTTCCACTTCCAACTATCCTACTAATATTATAAATGTGAAAGTTTGGATGTGAGTTCGTGAATTTGTGAGTTTGTAAAGATGTTTGTCACTCAATGACGCAAAATCTACTGGACGGATTTCGATGAAATTTTGTATACGTGTATTTTGTAATTTTGTAGACAAATACCGGGATTACCACATAGGATACTTTTTATCCCGAAATTCTCACGGGAGCAAAAGCGGCTAGTTAGTACATAGATGTCGGTATTATTTTAGGAATAATAGATGCATGGTTTACTGTAAGTGGCCATTTAGGACACCAAAGTATGTGCTACAAAGAATATAGTTATTGTACAAGCTTTTACTTTTGAATGATATTGTTTCTATTGAATGAGATTTTGCATAAGTAAGAATCAAATCACACTTCAATACTTAGTTTTATTACAAAAAAGCTATGATTTGATGATGGAATGTAATGAATTAATAACCAACGGACGCTTTTTCACAACTCTATCGATTGAGCGTGAATATTCGCTTTGAAAAATATCTAGCAAAATGATGATGATGCCTTGCACCTATTTTTTTTTCTGTCTATATTTGTATCAAAAACTTTTTTTTAGATATCCACAATTCCACATTGCGTTATCTAGCGAACTAACCGTCGAATATGTCAGTGATTCCAAACAAATGTCTATAAAAACTTGGTTTCGTTGCCTTTCCAATTCCTTATTGTTGACCCACTTCCAAAATAAAAAAAGTTTCGTTATTTTTACCTTAATTTTAATGTCCAAGAAGTCCACAACTGGATATAAGTTCATAGTCATATCGTTAAGAATCTATTTGGACTTATACAATACCAAAGCCCATAGTCTAACAGCTGGTTAGACAAAGCACTACACTGCATTGACCATTTCACTTCAATGAATCAGATTAGTTGGTGCATGTCCTGCCGGTAAGTGGTCACCATGGCTGAATTTTTTTTCTTTCCTTCAATTTTTCCTCCTTCCTTTGGGTTGGCTTTAGAATGGATTAAACTCAAAAGCGACCTTGCTGTATTATTAGGTTATTCATAAACCAAAATGCGCGAGGCGAGCGAGCGAAACGAGCGTGCCGCGGCAGCGGCCGCCGAAGCGCCAGAACCGACTTGGCCCCAAAATAAAAATGCATTTCAGAGTTATAATTTTAGTAAATATGTGAAAAGGAAAGAGAACTCAATCTGTTGTAATTAAAAATATTAAAAATCTGTTTAATCTATTCTAAAGCAACCCCCTCCCTTTCTTTTATTTTGGTGCGATTCCATTTTATGATAAAACCCAAATAAATGTACCCATAAAACAATTTATTAAACAAAAAATTGTATAAAATTAATCCCTTAAAAGATGGACCCAAACATTGTTATGATAAGGGAAAAGTTGATTCCAAAGGGTTATTGTGATATGGGATTAACAGGCCTCTAATTTATTATAACGTTAACAAAGGTGCTATAATTATAAACTTTTGGTATCGACTGCTCATACCTTCGATTAAAAAAAAATCTATTGACTCATAAGCATGCTTATTTTTGGAATATATTGTCGTCTTATTTTGATTAGAAATATGTCAAATTTCATTAAAATAATTTGTACTCTGTTTTTTCCAATTGTCCTATTATGTAAACAATCTTACCACGTCTTTTTGTCATTTTACAACAATATAGAGGTAAATTAAAATAGACTTTGTAGGAAATTACTTTCGTGGTTAATAAATGTTTTACTTTAATTAGAATGTCTAGCTTTGAACTAATATTTGATTTATTTTCAACAAAATTAAAAAAAAGTACTGTGCACATTGTTTACATAATAGGACAAGTAAAAAAAAACTGAGTTTACGTAGTTTCGACATAAAAAGATATAAAACAAACTCACTCACAAATCTCAGCTCATTCCAGGGCAGGAGGTCATAAGAAAGATAGAAAGAAAGAAAATACTTTATTCGGCACAAAAAAAACACATATACAATTATTCTTATTCATATATACCTTCCGAAAAGGTTGCTCAGCTTTATGTTGTAGCATAAGCTACAACGCTGGTTTTCAGCAGGAACCAACAATGTAAAAAATTAAATAAAAAATATACAATGCAAATAAAAGGTAATAAAACAAAAAAATTGAGTTGTAGGTGCTTGTACAGTCGTTTTTGTACTAATAGTTATTAGGAGTTGTTTCATACATACCGGTTGGACTACGACGCGCGACGGGTAATACCTCACTTTGAATCACTGCTGAGCTTATTAAACTTCATTAGGTATTCATAACATTGGCGTAGATAGAAACAATTCCGATTTCGTCATATTGTATTATAAAGTGAAGGTGGTTTTGTCGGGTGTAGCCTGGGGGCCCCATATAATTGATAAGGCTGGTACCGCGATCTGATTCATTATATAATTTAGAAGAATTATTATCTAAACTACAATCATTTTATTTTGTACGTAATTTACTATTGTTAAAATCTCAGGTTCTAAGTTCAATAGGATCAAGAGTGTCAAGATGAATCCTACGTCAGATTCTAAGTTAGACCTTCAAAAATACAACTGTGTCAACCAAAATAAATTTTATCCAGTAGTTTTTGCGTGATTGCGCATACAAACTATCTAAAAAATCGTTTTGGATTATATTGGGCCTACAAAGCCCATTTTTTCTTAAATATCTCTCAAGTACAGACACAGACCAGTTACAGTTTTATTATATGTATTGATTTTCCATTACTTTAAATGTTTACCCATAATGATTACTGATGACAATACGTATAGTCTGTTGTGAAGTAATAATAATGGCGCCTTTGTCGCTCTGAGCTGCCACCTCGTAGCTTTTATCCTTTGACTTGAGTATCTCTTTGAACTTTAAAGCAAGGTGCGACCCGTAATGGATTGCCTAGCTTTCTCAATAAACATGAGCCTCGGTTACAGACAAATGAATAGATATTTCCACTGTTTTGTTCTTGTTTGAGAGATTTGAGATTTACATTAGCATATTGTTGAAATTTTCGGAATGTAAATGGTAAAGTTGGTCTGAGGATATTAATTAAGTAGGTACTTTATCATACTCTGCAATCATGAATTATTTTTTTATATGTTTTTTTGCCACACATTATTTTTTTCGGCTTATTTTTTTCTGTGTATTTAATAAAAAAAAATGTAATTAAATTCATATACACTCGCATATTTGTTTGAACAAACGAATACAAAAAGGTCTTTAACGATGCTATTCTGAACTCATCTAGTCAGTAAAATCAGTAATTAAACTAATAAATTATATAAACATCCTTAATTAACTAATTAATTAACATAAAATTCAAATTCGGATCCGACAGTAAAAATCTTGAATTAGTTCACTGAAATCATTTTATAGAGGCTATTTTACTATTTTTTTAACGTGTAATTTCCTAATATTCCCGCCTAAAAAGATTTCACATTGATTAACAGTTAATAATATCGGGATGTGACGACCCCATCGCCCGCTGGATCTCCAGTGCAATCAGTCACCGCAGGGGCAGCTTGTGGCGAGCTGTTGGTGAGCGGCGTCACCACGGACCCGATCTCCAGGGGGACCACACACACACGCACCTACACACACATACACACAGTGACACACCCCCCGCCTCTGGCTTGCCTTAGCCGGCCGGCTCAGAGTGGAGTAGCAAGAGCGGAACACTCGCTCCAGGGTGGAAGTGTATTGCACGTAATGGCGTAATAACGGGGAAACCCGCTCTCGGGGGTGAGCCCCGTGAAGGTGAAACCGGAGCCGCACCTCTCGACACCCTTAGCTGCTCACACTGTGTTGCGCCCTGGCCGCCAACTGGTGGCTTAATTAGGGAGGCCCACAGGCTGTACAGCCAAAGAGCAGCAAGTCACCATCTGCCTAAATTAAATTGTTGTGAGAGATTTAAAGGTAGATGTCCGTATCTCACTCCATAACCCAGCAATCCGGTCCACTAGCATCCCATCCACATAACCCAAACCTTGTTAATCCCTACCTGGCAATAGTTCGGCAGCTGTGGAGGACTGTCCGTTAGTATATCCCTATGGTACACTAAGGGACAGATCTCCGCAGATGCAGCCATCTCACTTTTTGATTAAAAAGGTACAAAAAGGCCTCTTCATGATGGCTTTGGCCCCATGAACGCCTCAAAGGACCGGGTCCCAATAGACCCGTGGCTCTGAAAAGCGTACCAACATAATAATAATAATATCATTTTATTTCGGAAAATACATCCATATTTGAGTTACACATTACATTTAAATTATTTAAATTATTACAATTTTACACCAAATAAATAATTCACATTAAAAATAATATATATAAAACTTTTTTCCAAAAAAAATGAACCGACTTCCATCATAAAACTTAAAATCATGAAATAACAATAAAGAAAAATGTATTAGCATTCTACCTACTGAATGAGGTGAAGTCGGTGCCAAGTGCAGGAGTAAGGGTGTTATGTAATTGTTTAGCTAGGTATTATATACATGATTCTAATATTAACTTAGATTATTTAATATTCAATTTGGCACCGACTTCACCTCATTCAGTAGGTAGAATGCTAATACATTTTTCTTTATTGTTATTTCATGATTTTAAGTTTTATGATGGAAGTCGGTTCATTTTTTTGGAAAAAAGTTTTATTTTATCATTTTTAGTTTAATAAAAACTTTTCTTTCACTGGTCGAAAATAAAGAATTAAGAATTCGAAACTTTTTATGTCTAAGTAAGTAAGTTTGATTTGAAATGTCACAACATGTCAAATTGTCTATTATTTTGGCAGATAAATAGACCGAGAGCCCGTGACGACCAAACCTTCCTTATTTTATAAATGCTGAATGTTTCTCTGCGTGGTATATACGGGTAAAAAATATTAGCGACTAGGTATGAAGTTTGGATCTTAGTTGCTTATGCAGGTAATATGGATAGTAAGGATGATTTTTATAGGTAAAAAAAGCAACCTTGGGGCCTCCCAAAGTAATATTAAATTAAGCTTTTATAATAAAACAAATATAATTATAATTTAGTAAGGTTACAATATCTAGCAGGGGTTTATATCTGCACCAATTGCCTGGTAATGGATGGCGTGATTTCTATTATTATTAGGAATAAAATCTTCAAAAAACTTTACTTTGAGGAAATTGAGTTACCGCTTTCAATGTTATTGCTACAAGTAATCTGCCTAAGTAATCATGAACCAACTTTTATAGTCACTAATCGCTATTTCTATGTTGGGGACATACACAGAAAATCTTGAGTTTTAATAAAATAAGGAAGGGCATGCTGTCGCGGGCTTTTGCTCTATAATGCAATGTTGGTATTTTTATATTTTGTTAGGTATCTTTAAAATTACCGAACAGATTCTGACGTGGTTAAAATGGGACCAACTTAGGAATACACCATTACGAATAAAAAAACAATTTTGGAAATCAGTCCACAATTGGCGGAGAAATCGGCGAACATACATAAAAAAAAAACATACATACATCGAAACATATAACCTCCTCCTTTTTTGGGAAGTCGGTTGAAAATGACAATAAATTAAATTATTAAATTAAAAATTAGATTAATGAGGATCCCCTAAATACATTCCGTATGACCTTTGACCTTTCTCAGGGAGTGATGAGAAATTAACTGCTAATTTCAAGAAATTACTAGGTGGTGAAGCGATGGTGGCCGAGTGGTAGGGCGCCCGCCTGTGGGTGCAAAGGTCGGGTTCGAATCCTGCCCGTGCTACATGAGTTTGTATACCAATCTGACGCATGTATCTAAGTAAGTTTTCATCGACCACCACTTGCTTCCGGCGAAGGAAAACATCGCGAGAAAACCTGCACTCTGGTTGATGATTATCAACTAATGTGTGAAATGGAGAAGGCAACGGCAAACCACTTCATGAACATTGCTAAGATAGTCGTTGTATGTGTTTCATTCCATAACGACCACGACCTTCAGTCATAAGGAATACTACTAAAGAGAGCCTTTCTTAACCTTAAAAAGATGTCACATTGATTTTAACGGTTAATGAAAACCAAATTACATTCCCGTATGACCTTTGACCTTTCGGCCACTCTCAGCGAGTGACGAGAAATTTACTGCTAATTGTAACACAAGGCTATGAAATTCCCGATTTAGCAAGGAAATTATGTTTACGAAAGCACCTGTGCTTAACATTATCTGAATACAATTAACCTAATTTGCGTGAAATGGTTTCTAATGTACAAAGCAAACAGGTATAGGCATTGATTGCATAATTATTCTAAAGTCTAATTATAGTAGTAGCCGTTTGGGGCTCGGGGATACTCTTCCGTGGGATTTACGGGATAAAAAGTATCCTACGTGTAATTTCAGGTTTCATTCTTCTCCTTTGCCAAATTTTATCAAAATTCATTAAGTAGTTTTTGCGTGACTGACTTAAACAAATGTTAATCGAACACAAAAAACTGGATTTCAAAGCTCAATGATGAAAGTACTTTTTATTTATAATAAATGTAGGTATTATGATAGCCAAGCGATTTACAATTTTCTAAAAACCTAAAACTACTATATAGTCCAACACTATAAGCCTTTGAAAGCTCCCTAAAAGCATACCTCCTAAGATTAGAGGCAAAGACGCCAAGAGCTCAACATAAAATGTTAATATTGCGACTCGCCTCACGTATGACTTTGTGGCGCTTCTCAAACGGAACATATAGTAGTATGCTTCATCTACAGAAATCTGGAAATATAAGGGATGTACGTGTAGACGCGTTATTTTGCTGTAACATGATACAGGCCGCTTAGGACTCTAAAGAAGGGCTTGACCGGTTACTACCGGTACAAAAAAAAAATCATAATTTTAGGACAACCAATTGCTTGTCAATTGCTGTCTGAAATCGCAAATTTTGCAAAAAATCGCAACATTTACGTAAATATTTCCTGATCGCGTTGGCGTATAATTTTTATTATTTTTTGCCATGAAAGACCAATAGAATGCTCTCTTGGTCTCTTTCAGATCCGAGTATTCGATATTAATTTCAACATGCTTTGAGCTTTCCTGAGAAAAAAAAGTTTGACAGACAAACGGACAGACAGACAGAAGGACAACAAAGTGACCCTATAAGGGTTCCGTTTTTGCCTTTTGAGGTACGGAACCCTAAAAACCCAAGGTTTGAAGTACTTCCGGACCTCGGACCCCGCGTGTTAAGATAAGATAGTATGCGGTACCAAATTCTTATATAAAGTACCGGAAAGTACTTTTCGGGAGTTTTTTTTTTTATAACATAGGGCGGCAAACGAGCAAACGGGTCACCTGATGGTAAGCGATCACCGCTGCCCATGGACTACTGCAACACCAGGGGTATCACAAGAGTGTTGCCGGCCTTTCAAGAAGAAGTTATCCAAGTTTATATGGAGAATTTGGTAGCGGTAACAAGTTCGCTTACACACACACTCAATCAAATCCATTTTCCGTTCCGTTAGGACTATATTATTTTCCTATTTATATCAGCAGGATCATTTACTCCCAATTTCGTCTACATGCCCAACTGGTTTCTCGAGTTGGGGACTAGGGATTCACGTCTGAGCGGAGTACTCCTCCACAGCAAGAAACCAAGAATGTATAAAAGTCCATGGTCGGCTCTCTCGCGGAAATTAAACTCCTGGGAGGTGGACCCAGCTCTAAACTCACAGTTTAACTACTAGTTGGGAGGGCACAGCACAGATAAAAAATTACTATTTCACGACCATCGTCATCCTAATCCTAACTAATATTTCAAATGCGAAAGTGAGTTTGTTTATTTATTTGTTTGTTTTTTTGTTACGTCTTCACGCTCTATCTACTCAACCAATCTTCCGGAAATTTCGCATACACATAGTCAGAAGTACTGAGAAGGACATAGGATACTTTTCATCGCGGGGAAAAGCACTGTTCCTGTGGGAAATCCACGCGGGCGAAGCCACGGGCAAAAGCTAGTCCTAACTAATATTATAAATGTGAAAGTGAGATTGTTTATTTGTTCGTTCGTTCGTTTGTTTGTTTTTTTGTTACCTCTTCACGCTTTATCTACTGAACCAATCTTCCTGAAATTTCCCATACACATAGTTAGAAGTACGGAGAAGGACATACGGTACCTTTCATCCCTAGAAAAGGCATGGTTCCCGTGAGAAATTCACGCGGGCGAAGCCGCGGAAAAAACCTGGTTTACCATAAAAAATAAACACATTCGCAAAATCCATGCGCTTTCAGGAATGCTGTAAAGTTGCAAGTCTCAGACGGCTTGCATTTAAAATGGGATTTGCATCTGCATGACGAAGCGACGCTGATTCGTCTGAGAACTCTGTACTTCTTAAATAGTTGTATCCATGCCAGTCTGTGTACAGCTACAGCCGAAATTCCACTGCGAAGAGAACTATGTTGTTTTGCAATTTGTCAGGATTTCGTGTTTTGACGTACAGTCGGTGGCAGATAAAATTGACCCCCTTTCCATACAGAATCCTATCTCAGGTTTTTCTGCACCCGCCCCCGACTGTACCAATGTAAAAGTTGTGAGGCATTGTCGATGAAACAAATACTCGTCCACTGCAGCCGTAATCTGTAGTGCGACCATTGAGTGCGACGAACTGTGTGTAAATGTATATATAAAATTGCTTGCTGACTGATTGGTATATCAACGCAGAGACAAAACCACTGAACAAAGAAACTAGAAAAATTTCATAGGTGTTCGTTATATGTGATGATGTTTATGATGATATTCGTTAGGTATATATATGTATAGCGTAGATGAGCACTACGAAAGGAATTTTGGAAATTCCACCCATAAGTGAAAAACAAAATTCACGCGGGCGAAGCCAAGGGAAAAGACTAGCCTTTTGTAAATTTGTTGAGTATATCCTCATAAGGAACCTAAATTAAGATATCGATTTCAAAACAAAACAGTCGTTTAAAAACTTGTTTACATGCTTAAGTAATTGATCATTATCTCTTGTCTGTAATGTTTGTAAACTTCCACTAATTCAGCCTTACTTCCATTAAACATCGGATAACGTAGTGCGTTACTTGAGAAGCTCAATATTATCTTAGCAAAGAAGATCCTTGTTATCGCGTTGCCGCGTTGTACGGAATTAGGTTCGAAACACACTGAGCGTGCATCTAAGAATTAAGATATTTAATTTAAATACGATATAAGGCAAATTGAGTTTCAACGTATGAAGATTTCAAATTGATGGCAAATCTTCATGATGGCTATTCTTTGCATGGGTTAATGTAGGGCGCCATCTCCATACATTAAAAGTCAATTTGCCATAACTATAAAAATATACTCATATTTCCCACAGGTAAGTTAGAACCTATATAATTATGTTGACACGTTGTGAGCTAAAATAATGAGTTATTTATTTACCATAGAACTAGTTATGTCCCGCGTATACTCTTACAGTAGGAATTTCGGAACAATATCATCAAAATCCGGAGCAAATATAGGAGCGCCGATATTCTGATAAAAAAAATAGACAGATATTTCACAGCTCTAACCCAGCAAATTTATGGTAGCAAAAATAGTTTATTTACATACTTATTAAGGTATTGTTTGTATACAGTAAGACCTTGCTGTGGTGTGGACCCACAGAGGTGGATGCGATCTAAAAAAAAAATTGTGTAATTTTTCTCCACATGTGTTAACTTAGATATTAGATACCTATAGAATAACACTAACGCAGTATTATATTAGATCTATGTGTGTTACCATCTTAACACAAATACGCACTTAGCTCAGCACACGTTTTCATATTCAAACTACTTTAATTTGAAACTTATCGTTAGTAACTGAAACGAGGTTTAACATGGTAAAACTTAGTACTTCGGTATTTCTTGTACTACTTAATCACGGCGCAGTTTGTTCTTTCAAGTGTGCTATTTTTGAAAAATGTCACAGGAGCGACGAGTGATTTTCTTTTGAAATTTAGATCCGATAAAACTTATCTGTTTTTTCTGAAGATGATGATGATGATCCAAGAGTAAACGAATGTTCGCCCTGTGTAATTTTTATTTGATAAATACTTAGTATAAATCAGTGACATGATTAAAAACAACTCAATGCACAGATTTTTTGCCACACAAGTGTGCCCTAAGAAAGAAATTTCGGAAATTCCACCCCTACTGAGGTGAATAATAAAAGAAGTATTTATTGACTCATTTACATTTTAAAATGAAATTTACATGGGCGAAGCGGAGTAAAAGCTCGTAAGCAATATTATAGCTAAAACGTCAAAATATTTGCTACAAACTAGTTGACTTCAATCATTATAATAGTTAGGTATGCCCCGGTTGAATAATATACATAATAATATACATTGCAATAGGCCATTATTTTGTTATTCAAACTATAGCAATTAACATTAATAATGAAAAGTAAACAGCATAACGTATTAATAATTCTGAGGCACACAGACAAAACCCTAAAACCACTCAGCCTCAGTCAAATCCCTTAATGTATATTAAAACAATACTTAGAACTAGAAACTGTTCAGTTTCTACGAAGAATACTTAAACAGTTATTAACATAAGCTCGCTAATATAATGTTTGGTGGTGGTGATTCCTACAGATTATTAAAGTGTGAGTGAGTGAAACAACGTATTTATTAGATACTCTTCATTCAACGAATTACTTACTCTTAACTACTGAATGAAATGAGATATGAAATTAATACGGATGTGAATAAGAGCATATAATAAAGAAAAAGGGGAGATACCGTATCTCGCTAGTAGGTAGCACTAGCAAAAGAAGTAAATAGAGTAATTTGACATTGACAATAGCTTTCAAAGCATGACAGATGACATTGACTTGTGCACCATGACAATGGGTGGTTTGTTTACTGCATGTGCCGATCTGCCATCTGCGTCGACTTTGGGTAATATTTCCAATTATTGTTCTCCTAAACAAGCCAGGTTTCGAAAAGGCTAGACTACCAATTTATACCATACGACAGGTTATGCAAAATACCAGAAAGACGCTTTCTTTGGAATCTGTTGAGTGAAATGCGTTGAATTCGAGAGAGAAAGACTTCATTTTTGAGATAGGATTATTTGTGCAGTTCAGGTTATAAGTATTGCAAAATGTTAGTTTATTTTCTGTTCGATTTCAATTCGTAACTATTATCTGTAAAAGTTACGAAGATTTTGGAATTAAGATTGATGAGTATGACCTATTTAGGGTAAGGTTGCCTTAGTCGTACCACTTCAGGAAAAATCACTATAATTTATATTATCTTCTATGATCTTTCCATTTATTCAAAAATATGTTGAAAAATTACACCTTGTCAAATACCCTATTATATCTAATTTCAAGTAAAAGACATTTGACAATTCAAAAATTGCGTAGACTTATGCTGCTACGAGATTTCAGTCTTCTTCATTATAATAATAATAGTTAAAAGTACTAATTATTAGAAAAATATTTCCATAACACCTAAGTCGTACCAGTAGGATTTAGGAATTTTCTACAGGTACGACTTAAGCAGCGGGGTGCACAAAGTTATTAATCAAAATTAATAACATAACCTTAAAACCGTTTAGCGTTTGACCTTGCTCACATCAATCAGAAAACACTACAAAACAGTTAGGAATGAGAAAAACAATTATTTCATCATAATATTACGTGAAATGACTTACGACTGACGTAAAAATATTAGTGAAAACTGTGTAAAAACTTACTTTTTCATTATTTTTCGATCGCGAAATCCAACAAGCCGCCGCGTGTTATTGTTTACCCGTGCGACTGAGTAGAACCATTTTGCACCGCTAGATGTCATCTTTTCAAGACGAGTGCGCAGATATCGACGTTGTACGACTTAAGCGCTGGTACGACTAAGGCAACCTTACCCTACATGAAGTTTTTTAGATCGTTAGACTGGCCTAAAAGAAATCAAAAATGTTTTTGGAAAAGTAATCATAAGATTTATTAGACCAGGTTACGATGGTGATTGACCTATATCCGAAACTGCCTCGATACAAAAGAAGTAAATTGTGAAGTTAACCCCCTTTGGTAGATACTTACATTTCCTTCTTTTGTTAAAAATCAGTGCATTGTTCGTTGATCGATCTCCTGACCTCATACGAGCCCTTTACTCTCCTATATCTAAAGAAGAAAGATGTAAGGAATATTCCTTACATTCGTGATATGTAGGTCAGCATATTCATATCCTGCCTGACTCATATCACAGCGTGAGCCGGCTTAGATCTCATTATATAAGAATTAAAATTCTTTCAATTTTATATGAGATATTAACATTAAAATATCTTGCTTAGATGCGGGTAAAATTTTAGATGTTTATCTATTTATTAAGTTCAACCACGGTACTAATAAATAGGTACTTCACTTCACTTTTTAATTTAAATGGCTTCATATCGTTCGTTCAAAACTGTCCCTTGAATTTGATAACTGAGTAGATGTGTCGAAATGACAAATGAAAATACAGCATTAAGACCTTTATTAAACTGTGATTATATAGTCCGTATTATGTCTGAATTTTTGAAAACAACAAATTTTATTTCGCTGAGTTATTTGCATTACTACTCGTTTCCTTCTTAACGACGTCATTATTATCTAAGTACAAACTTACAAAGAAGATGATATTATAAAAATAGACTCTGAAACTCGTTATATGAACAGGATCAAAAGAGTCTAAATGTATATTTTGTACCTATTATACTTATATATTCAATTCTTTTGAAACAACACAAACAAATCTATTTTATTTTGTGCTTGATTCAACCTTTACTTACTAACGTAAGTAGAGATATCGATATTATAATGTAAGCTACGACTATTAGCATTTCAAAACGATCAGCACTTTTCGATGAAAATGACTGCAAATGAGTCAGGTTGACTTAGCAAACTAAACTTTCGCATTTATAATAATTAGCCCGGGAAGTAGTGTCATCCAATGTATGGAACCTGCAAATTTTGGTATCGGAAGAATTCACTCGGCACAGGTGTTATATACATGAAGTTAACCTAATTTAGCCCGGTAGCCATTCACCCCCCCCTGGTGGGTAGGTAGGAGGGGCATTCAAAGGTACACGCCGCCGCGCTTTAGTTAAAAAATCATATCAGCTTTTATTTACCTACTACCTCTAGTTTGGTATCATTTTCTAGTAAATCAGGCATGAGGAATTCATTTTTGAGACATTTAGTGTATAGTTTAATAGAAAAAAAGGAAAATATTGACGAAAATATCAAAATCGGTTTGTTATTTTTTTTATTCAACTGTCAATATTTTTGAAGATCCTGAATTTTGTGCAAATAAAAAAATACAATATTAAATAATATTTATCTAGCTTTTAAAAAATATATACTTTAATATATTAAGTTACCATAGATCTTTCTGAAAAAAATCGGACATGGTACGCGGCGGTGGTTAGGAACTTTTCCAATCGTTTAGTTTCTCATCCTTTTGTTGACGTATTAATTTGTTTTTATATGCAAAACATACAGAATATGTACTTTACTTAGTTATTGACTAAATTGACTATCTCTTATGGTCTGATGAATAAATATTAGTATTTTTAGGGTTCCGAAGTAAACATGGAACCCTTATAGTTTCGTCATGTCTGTCCGTTTGGCTGTCCGCCCGCCTATCTGAGGCTAAGCTTAGAGACTATTAATGCTATCAAGTTGTAATTTAGTATAGATGTACATATTAATTACGCGGATAGAACTGTAGAATAAAATTATGATAAAATTTTTTTTTTAGGGCTGCTCCCCTACTAATCAACTGGGGATGATTTTTTTTATCTCGATTATACCATAGTGTGGGGTATCATTTGATAGGTCTTTCAAAAATATTATGAGTATGTGAACATCATATTTTGATTTAGAGATCCGTTTGTAAAATATTTGACTTTAAAGTGCAAAATTTTGTTAGAGTCCAGTGTCCCCCCTCTCGAATAGGAAAATAGTGGTCGGTGGATACGTTGAAAAGTCATGATATGTAGTAAAGATAATGAATTTAAAAGGAAAACTGTCACTACTATGTAGGCTTTACACTTTAACTATAGCATTTTTAAAAATATTGACAGTTGAATAAATAATATAACAAACCGATTTTGATATTTTCGTCAATATTTCCCTTTTTTTCTATTAAACTATACACTAAATGTCTCAAAAATGAATTCCTCATGCCTGATTTACTAGAAAATGACACCAAACTCGAGGTGGTAGGTAAATCCCAGAACACACGTAAAAGCCCGACATCTTTGATTTGAGTATCGGAAACGCAAAAAATACTTATTAAATGGTATATTTTAATTATAGATATTCATACTCCAATATATATTCAGAAAATCTATTTGACATTAATTATGATGAATGATAATACTATTATTTATTGAACGAACTGTCCACAGTAAGCCAAGCCCCCATACACTTTGAACAAAGTCCTTTGCACGTTATGACACTACTTCTCGGGCTAAATAGTCAGATAGTATATACCAGTGTGTACCTTCGTAAAATGAAATGGAACCGATCGGATCCCTGGACTTCCATTAAGGTCGCAATGACCGCTCATTTGCGCGACATCTGGCGACCACCGCTATCACGATCGTACTAATTACATTTTAATTCCCAATAAGACCGGATTTTGATTTATTGCTCAAAAGTATGTTTTTGTTTAACCGATAGTTACCTAGAAAAAAAAAATAGTAATATTTTTCTTTGTCTATGGATTACAATGGAAGGTGGAGTAAAGCTATTACCGAGTGGTACCCCCGAAACGGAAAACGGAGTGTGGGGCATCCGGCAGCTAGATGAGTCGAATATTGCTGGCAACCACCGGAGTAGGATGGCCCAGGACAGAGAAGGTTGGCGTAAACAGAAGGAGACCTTTACGCAGCAGTGGGTCACGGAAGGCTGTGGATGATGTTGATGATAATGGTTTACAATATTTCTTTTCTTTCAATTAAATAGAATGATAGCATCTGTTAATGCCAGCAAATAGTAGCCAATCGCCAATAATTTCCTAACGAATAATTCTATTGTAAGTAAATAATGCTGCTGATTTACCTAATGTGTAATTTGCAATGAACAGTCCTTTGTGGCCAATTCACACTATTATCGATGTGTTTATACGTAAACCTAATAACAGTGATGTCTGATAATTAATTCAGGAGCCGATAACATAAATCTAGTCTGTTGTTGCGTTCAGTCATTATCCTGTTAGTGCCTGCTTATTGCTTGATTAATGGTTAATTCTCAAGTTGATTTATTGTACAGTCGCTGTTGCCCGCAACTCCGCCTACATCATACCATCATATAAAATAAATATTTGAAAATATTGAGTTAGCCCCAAAGGAAGTTCAAGATTTGTGTTTTCCAATTTAAGAACATTGTTCTTTTCGGTGGAGTTTTTTTCATGTCTCCCTATCCTCAGCCATCGTTTTGACCTCCTTGTACGACACAACTTTTGCCTTTTCCTTTATTTGGTCTACATAAGCCCTTCTTGGCTTTTCTCTTCCTCTTCTAGCTTCTATTTTTTCTTCTATTAGGATTTGTGTTAAGGGATACTAAATCAACGATACTATATTTTATAACAAATACATATATAATCTGAAGAAGATAATTTTCCATCTTGACCTGGCCGGGGATCGAACCCGGGACCTCGGAGTTGGTTGGAATTGGGACTATGAAGGTTGCTCGGTTTTAAAGGCCACATATCGAAAGTCGATAAGAAACTTCCCAGTAAGTAAGAACATAAAATTCAAGTGAGCACTCATGTTTATCTACCTGGAAATATGGCCTATATTTCCTCCATTCCCGAGCCACCGAACCATACGAACAGTTTTTAAGATTACATGACAGAGTAAGTACGTTTTATAAACCTTTCTGGAGGGATACGCAGGTCCTATTGAGATAGAACGAGCGCTCTTAAATTGTATTACTCTATGCAAAGATGCTTTAAGAAATCCACCGACAACGAGCTTATTAAAATAAGCTCGACTATCTAGGCTTTAAAAGATACTTAAATACTATTAATGAATAAAACGCACCTTCACTTGTAGTTGTAGCAATAATTATAAATTAGAGTGTCTGATTTGCTTTCTTTGTAGAATAAAATAAATATTTTCGTCATAAAAAACCTGATAGCTTATCATTTCAATAATACTGCTACTACTACTATAGCTACTTTTTTCTTTTATATTTCTGTAAATCAGTGTTATCACTATTTTCAGAATTTCTGTAACCTGTATTTCTGCCCTGAAATATGTTTAGTATTATGACCTCATGGTCTAACATCCTAACTATTAGATATCTATCTAATCTATAAGTGTGTATTTATTATCATCTCGGCATATAAAAGTCTCTCTTCTCATTGTAGAAGAAATTTCATTTGAAATAACTACCGCTTTTGTACTAAGTCCTATTAATTTATGTGTCTGCTTTACATGTCTATTTATGTACAAAAATAAGTCCATTTCTAGGCATAGGCTTTTTTACAGACTTTACAGATTATATAATAGTGTAGGTAACGTAATGTACAAGAATTTGGAAGCGTGCTCGACGTGCATTGTTCTATTAACGTTTGTATGCAAGCTCGCCTGTCTCCTTTGACGGCGTTCCTTGGCGCTTTGCAATGCTGTTTGTTTGAAACAAGTACAGATGTGGGTTCTTTCGGCTTTTCCAAGCATTAAATATCACATGCGTTCATTTCTGAAATGTTGGGCTAAAATGTATCTTTTTGTTTGTGCCAAAAAAGGTAGTGTTCTGTTTTTAATTTGTACAAAAAAAATCATACTAAAGTGTTAGATGCCTACCACTGGAGTCAGATTGTGTGATGTGTTCCAACTGCTGGGGTAACTTCCTCTGTGTATCTATCTTTGGTATTTTCTTTCCATTCTCTGTCAAAAAAAAAATTATATCTTTGAAGAAACGTATTCGTACACTAATACTGTTTTACAAATATTGGTGATACTTTAATACAAATTTTTCGTAGACTACAATTATATAGGTATCTCTGTACTCTCTCTACTTCGAATTTTCTAGCCACGTCACCAGACGAAAGAGCTACTTCTGAATGCCGTGCAAGCAGCTTGCTATTTCCATAAATCACTTCTTGAAGTTTGGCTGCATTGCATGCACTGCATTTATTTACCTGGTTCTGCCAAGTTGGTCATTATCGAAAGGCAAGGTAAAAGTTTTTCAGCACAACAGTCTTGTACTTATAGCTCCTTTATTTTCTGTGACTTTGATTGATGTATTTTATCTGTAGTTCAGAAACGAGTTTTATGTTTGAATAGCGATCCCAGGTTCGCTCCCGGGAGTTTTTGTATATATGGAACCATCAGGACCATATATATTCTAATTCTAACTATTCTAACTAATATTATAAATGCGAAAGTGAGTTTGTTTGTTTGTGTGTTTGTTACCTCTTCACGCTTTATCTACTGAACAATCTTCCTGAAATTTCGCATGCACATAGCTGAAAGTACGGAGAAGGACATAGGGTACCTTTCATCCCGGGAAAAAGCACTGTTCCTGTGAGAAATTCACGCGGGCGAAAGCTAGTAATTTTTTTTAAATTAACCTATGTTGTCCTACTGCTGCTGGGCAAAGGTCTCTTCCACTTGCTTCCACCTATCCCTGTCCATAGCAACGTCCAACCAATCCGGCTTGAAAGCGTCTCGGTCGCCGCGCCATCTTTTCTTTAGCCTTCCTCTCCGACGTCGACCACATATATATTTTTTTTAATTTTAAAGGCGCGTGACATGACTTAACAATTACCGCCAAATTACATACATAGAGTTACTAATTCTTTAATAGTCAGCTGTTGTGCAGCTTTCCTCACGATGTTATCCTTCACCTTATCGAGAAAAATATGTTTATATTTAAAAAAAGGTAAAGAGACTAATTAAAATGTTTTACACTAGACGAGACACAAAAATTTCATTGTTATAACTGCTATAGCCGTCTGCTGTCCAATATCTCTTGACTTCTCGTTAATAATCTCCTGCACGTGTCACAAGATATTTATGTAAGGCACCTCACAAACTAGATGGCCATTACTACTATGTACTACTATACATTACTACGCCATTACCACTTACTACTCACTCATTCGAGGGGGGTTTCTTATCGAGTGTGTTATAGGTAACACTGGTGTCATACTCAAGTTACCTAGCTAAAGACATGGCATGACTTAACAACTTACTACCGTCAAGCAGTACTATAATCGGGCCGAAACCTCTAAACTCCCGTATGACGTATGTCACTTTGACAATAATAGTGATGTACCTAAATAGGAATCGCTGCGAATATTTGATGTTACTTAAAAAAACAAATCGAAATTAAATAATTATTTTTATTAATCGTAGTGTTGGCAGGCCTCCCATTCGGTGGACCGACGACCTGGTGAAGGTCGCGGGATGCGCATGGATGCGGGCAGCGCAGGACCGGTCGTTGTGGAAATCCTTGGGGGAGGCCTTTGTCCAGCAGTGGACGTCTTTCGGCTGAGACAAGAAGAAGAAGAATCAGAAGTCTGAACCTGAATCTGAGTCGCTGTCATCGTCAATAACATGGATAATAAATTCATTGTGAATAATATTATCTACTTGATGTCACGATTCGATACGATTGCATGAATTCTTGTCCCTTTTTCTTTCTTTTTTGTATTACTTTAATGTTAAATATTTTTAATCTTAAAATGCAATAATTTTTATATCCAGCATTTACAAACCTTGTTAAATAAATCGATAAATTAAGCGATGTATCGCGATTTTTTACATTTTCACTATCGATTTATTGTAGATGGATGCAATGGAACTCCCTAAACGGGCACGCCGGAAGTTCAAGTACTAAATTTTCGCGCATAGATTTAAAATTTAAAAAATTCGGAACTTCATGGGCTTGACCCTGATGATACCTGTCATACGGTGGTTTAGGTTTCGGCCCGATTATAGTCATACACACACACTATAGCGTTGCAGGACTATCGATGGTTTGACTATCGATATTTAACCTTGAAAAATAGTCATACTATCGATAGCCAATAGTTTGCAATACTATTGATGATAACAAAAACTATCGATATTATCGATAGTATTGCTTTACAATACTATTGATAGTATCGATAGTATTGAATTACTGTACTATTGATTTTTTACAAGCTACCGATAGTGCAATAATATCGACTGTTTGTTGAAATATAAGTGTCAATACTATCGATAAATTTGGTTATTATCAATGTATTGCAAACTATTGGCTATCGATACTATCGATAGTATTGACAGTATCAATACTATCGATTGGCCTATCGATAATGTGACTATTTTTCAAGGTCCTAATACTATTGACAATACTATCGGTACGGTTGTCAACACTATTGCTGCAACACTACACTAGCAAACGCCGCAAACCATAGACACAGCAGCCCATAAGAGTCACTGATGCGTTGCCAACATTTAAGAAAAGCGATTGTCTCTTTTCTTGAAGGCCCCTATGTCGACTTATTCGAGAACTTCTACTAAGGTCTACATCAAACCACCGTTGCAGTGGCAGTTGTGGTCAAGTTCACTACGACGTTTTAGTAGTCATTATACCTACCTCTAGTTTCTTCACTATAATACATTCCTGATTACAGAAGCTATTTGCTCAAGTCGTCGTGGTCTTCTAATGCGCGAAGTGCCTTAATCTATAAATAAAGTTTACAAGGGATTCGGTTTACGCCAATGTTATGAACTTAATAGAGTTCAGATCACAATGCCAATGACGCACGTGCCACACGTCATTACCTTCTATGTTCTTTGCAGAACCTATTCCAGATATTTTTCTTTTTAAAAATAGGTACTCTAGAACAAAGATTTAAATCGTCTAGAATGATACCATGGAAGTAGTAAGTACTTTGTACAACTTATTACTTCCATGAATGATACAGATATGTTTGACATTGACGTTGCAAGGCATTGTGAATGCAGGCTGTTAGTAAATGATATAAGTAATAAGGTACGATAGATATAACCCGAAGACTCAAGCTGTAATAAATAAATATGCATCGAGCCAAGTCCTGTTTTATTTACGTAATGTTTAAAAACGTAGAATTAAAGAAAGACTATCTGAAATAACAATCAGAAGGCTGTGAACAGTTTATCTAACTTCCGAAGCGAGTTACAAACAATATGGAAATGTTCATTAATGTCGCCAGAAAGGTTTACAAACAAGTTTCTGATGAACCTCTTCTCGAAAATTTGACATGAAATTTATACCTCGCTTTTCCACTTTAAACAACAAAAGCAAATATTTTAAGGAAAACTGATAGGTATATGTAGGTTGTGATTATAACACCAGAAGTGCTTATTTTACTTCTCATCATTCATGATAATGATCTAATCATTAATCCATTTTTAATCTTAATTTATTATTTATTTATTTATTTATTTATTTGTTTATTTAAATACAACGGTACATATTTCGTAGCCAATTACAGTATTTAAGTAATAGAAGATATACATTGAACTTTAAAAAAAGAAAAACAGATATAAAAGAAGCATTTGCATTTTTATCACATGCAAGTCGACTCACATTCACCATTCTCACAAAACAGCAAACAATTCCTGACAAGCGTCTTCCATCCATCCGCAAATACATCACATTCAGGCTCCTGGTTCAGGAATGCGTTGAGATCTGATAACATAATTATACAAAATGCGGTGCATTTTCCCGAGATACTGAGTTTTTTTATTTATTAATTTATTTATTTATGATACTGAGTTAACTTCCCCTAGGGAAAATATAATCAATCTGGTTATAAATCCAACTGCTTTGTCGACTGAAATAAATTATTATTTTGCTGCAAAATGATTTTCCAGTGATATGTATATTACAGTGACTTAATTTTCTCAAATTCGCTCTTTATTTTTTCAAATTTGAGTTTTAATTCGACTAATATCCCAAATTACATTAAAAACACGATAGAATTGTCTCAATTTCATACGCAATGAAGAATTATTGACGAGTTGGCGTAGAATCCCAAACGCTGCCGATCCGAGTCGGATTCGTCGATAAAAATGTATTTAACGAATTTATTTCGAAATTTCCTTTTCTTTAGTTTGTTATTTTTTTTTTCTGTTGCAAATGAACCGAATTCAAACGTTATGGCTGAATGCACTGGATAACGATCAGCCTTTGAGATCAGCGCCAATTAAAGACAATAATATCTGTAATCGGCGGCCTGTTACAACCCTGATTGATTGTTGTTTAAACTTTAAAAGCTTCTCAATTACTAGGTATAAAATCAGTTATTCAATACTATTATTAGGCTACGCTTTGATATTGGCTAGGGGCAGACAAAGAGACGTCAATAAATTGAATACCAAAAACTGAAAGTTGAAAGTCAACGATGTCATTATGCTGAGTCACTGATAGTGAAGCGATGCTGGTCTGATGCTGATAATCCCAGGTGTAAATCCTTCGTGCCAGTGCTCCAGTAGTTTATGCGCAATGAACACATACACACAACTACTTTCTTGTGTGGTTTATAATTTGGCTAGACTTTAATCGTCATCATAGAACTTAAGAGCGATGCTCTTGTCAGTGGAGTTCTTTCCATTTTTCAATTCCATACATACATTCATAGAATCACGTCTTTATCCCTTACGGGGTAGACTGAGCCAAGAGTCGTGAGACTCAAAGTTCACGCTTAGCTGAATAGTGGGCTCTCTGATGGAATGGAGATTCAGGTATAGTGACAGGTAGCTAGCCCGTCGCCTATGAGTGGAGGAATCCCCAGTTTAAAGCCCTTGTTTATTCACCTTTTTATTTAAGTTACTTTTAACTATGTATTCTTAGTATATAATAAAGATACTACAAACAAATAAACAAACAAGATTTTAATAGTCCTAAAATGATTCTACCATGAAAGTTTATCTACGTTTCTTGCTTGAGATAACAAAAATATACAAAGGCGTGAACACGTTCAGAAATAATAGACGCTTGCCACTTTTTCCGCAAATATTTTCTTATAAACAA
Organism: Ephestia elutella; assembly: GCA_018467065.1. Classification (NCBI taxonomy): domain Eukaryota; kingdom Metazoa; phylum Arthropoda; class Insecta; order Lepidoptera; family Pyralidae; genus Ephestia; species Ephestia elutella. The sequence continues at coordinate 14,561,551 of CM031586.1, read as the reverse complement.
AACAGAATTTTGCGCACACACCGTTGTTTACAACACCAAATGGCTTCCCAATAAACTTGGCTGTATATTTACGTTTGTCTTTAAACTGCGAGCCAAAGAATAAATGGAGTAGGTGCCATTGGTCCCAAATCGATTTACATACGATTGGGTTTTCAAGTACAGTTATGATCAAAAATAGAGCTTCGCTTATACTTTTACGGGACATATAAATCGTTTGTCTGTATAACTAAACTAAATTCTATGAAATAGATTTAGTATCGTACAGAAAGACCCCTTTGTTCGCCTTTCTCATTGATTTTGACATAGGCATTCAACAGTTGATTTCTTATGATTAAAATGATGCACGTATAGGTACCCTAAAAATAGTGTTTTTACCTAAATTCCATCTATATAATAGAGTATTATGTAATTACTATTGCCTTTATGAATAGGTAATTAGCTAATTTTTGGATGTAAATATAGTTTTTTACGTCTAGTTTAGCGAGATACTAATACTCGAAATTTTAAAGATAAAAGGGCAAAGGCATATGTAGTGATGTAAAATAAAAAAAAAAAACAATTTGTTTTTTTTTTCACTTTATTAAAAAAAACATGAAAAAAAACTTAGCATCGTTGTTTTTTTTCTAAATTTGTTTTTTTTTTTCTAGTCTACGTTTTTGTTCAATTATAAATTAAATTTGTATAATAAATCAACATATTATTTATTCATAATTCACTACTTCCAACAATAAATTACAACTTAATTTTTTTTTTGCCGATGTTTTTCGGCCTGAACCAACTCGTTTCGGCATACTTATTGTAGGTATTTATTTTTGTAATCAGACTCGAATTAACAACACTTGAATAGCACAAATTCTAAATAATGTAATATTGAACTTTCTCCGTCCGTCACACACACGTCAGCGTCACACACACACACGACAACTGCGCTAAACTAACTACGTTCAAACAAACAGATCGAAAGGGGATATCCCCGTGCACAAATATATGATTTGGGGATTTCCCTTTCGTTGATGTTAATATCAATGAATGTTGCCAATATTTTTATGAAATTTTGGTACTATTTTATCAGAAAAGTACCGTAGGTTCAAGAATAAACCTAAGACTCTATTATGTACTCTTATGTATTAATCTTTAACGGTAAATGCCCTAACAGTTTTAGATTTCATACTCTTGAAAAAAAACATGGTCTAGAAAAAAACAGTTTTTTTTTTCAAGGTTTTTTTTTCACATTAGAAAAAAAAACGGTTTTTTTGCAACACTAGGCATATGGCAAGTTATGTAGTTTTGATGCGTGTTTAAAGTTGGTTGTCACAACATTTTTTAAGGCGATGATACTGACACAAGTAAATAGAAAACCACGAAATAAGGAAGTTAATGTTCTGAAAGAGAATTGTGTCTTAGAAGTGTTAAGGAATCGTGAACCCTGGACTATTCCAAGGCTGAGACTGGACAGATACTGGCAAGCTACAGATCACAATTTGTAGCCACAATTTTAGGAAATATTTGCACGGGTCACAAAAACTGTCCGTTGGTTATAAATCTTTGTTACATGGCAAGAAACCGGTGGAAGACAGATGGGCCGCGAGTTTGTAAATACAATACATCTTTGACAGAGAAGAATCGTTTTATCGACCGCAATCAACAAGGGAATGGTTAACATTTACAAAATGTTGGAGAAGAAAAAATATTCGTACGTTTGATAAAATTGGAGGAGCTGCAATCGTTCACATGTAAAAAACTACATGTTTTCAGCACCTTGAATAATGCACTAGTTTAGATGCTTCGCGTAATGAGGCAAACAAAGTTAAAAACTCATGCAAGCACAACATAGAAAAAAAAAACAAGTAAAATTTAAAAAAAAAAATCTAGCTCTATGTGCAAGCATGGAAGTAGGAAGGGCTGCGTGGCGGCGGATTTATAGAAAGTCAGAAAATATTTATTCGAAACATCTTTAAATTACGAATGGACATTGCACTCTCGCAATGTCTCAAATGCCATTTCTATTTCAAAGTCAAAGTCAAAGTCAAATTTTTTTATTGAAACTTGGCCTTCAAAGAAGGCTCTTTTTCACGTCGATAACTAATTATTAATTCATAATATTTTATGTCTCAAAGCTACAAACTACTAGCATTTCGGAACGACCACTGCTGAGAAGAAATGCCGAAAGAAACTCATGAAACAGTCTTGGTCGCCTAGCATGCCAGAGGGGCTATTCATTAACTTTATACATACACTAGATTGTGTACAGTCAAAAATAAAATAAAATATACTTAAGTAAAAAAATAATAATAATATAATAAAACATGTTATGTTTGTGATCAAGTAACCACAATGAATTGGTTAAGAACAAAAAATAAAAATAAAATTCGAATCAGGATCGAAGCAGGATCCCCTGGCAACACCCGTTCACAAGTTTGAACATTTTAAGAAAAATAAATACTTTCAGTCACTTGAAGATCACAATACACGTACATGTTTAACAATTAAATGTCAATGTAATTAAATTTAAAAAAGAAAGGTAAGGTTATTTTTTCACAATATCAAAAGAATGTAATCAAGTGTGGAGTGGCGAAGTTGTAGGGAGAGACCAAACTTTTTTATCGTTCAAATAATCACTTATTGTGTAATACGCTTTATTCATCAAAGTATTTTTAAGATATGTTTTAAATTTTTGCATCGGTAAATTTATAGCCTCGTCAGGGAGCTTGTTAAACATTTTTACACTTTGACTCCACGAAAGACCGCCGAACCTTTAAGCCTAAAGCAGGGCGTATAAAGTTTATTCTTATTGCGGGTGTTTATACTATGTACATCGCAGATTTTTTTTAAAGAGGTTTAAATTGGATTTAACAAAAATAAGTACATTGAAGATGTATTGAGATGCAACAGTAAGAATTTTTATTGATTTAAAAGAGCTCTCGTAGAGAATCGCGTCGTTTTAGCCCGTACATAAAACGAATTGCTCTTTTCTGTAATACAAATATTTTCCCTATCTCGGCTGCATTTCCCCATATCAATAATCCGTATGACATTATGCTATGAAAGTAGCTGAAATACACGAGTCTAGCTGTTTCAATGTTTGTGCACTGTCTTATCCTTCTCACTGCATAAGCCGCCGAGCTAAGTTTTTTGGCCGTGAGTTCAATGTGTTTATCCCACTTTAACTTACAGTCAACGGTAACGCCTAAGAATTTGACACTGTGTACCCACTCTAATACTTTGCCATTAACTATTAAAGGTATATCATTATGAGGTGCGTTCGAGAGAAAACTTTTATACACTTGGTCTTGACCGTATTTAAAGCCAGGTTGTTGGTTGTAAACCAGTCAAGCACAAGTGTCATAGTATTACTTACATCGTCATAATTTTGACTATTTCTGTTGACTTTAAATAGTAATGATGTGTCGTCCGCAAATAAAACAACTTCACACAATTGTTGGGCAAGACATGGAAGGTCATTTATGTAAACAAGGAATAGAAAAGGACCGATTATGGAGCCTTGAGGCACGCCCATGTGTACCGCCGCGCTGCTGGAAGCAGCTCTGTTAACTTCTACTTTCTGAGTTCTGTTGTCCAGGTAAGAAGCTAGTACCTCAAGGGCCGTCCCAGTAACACCATAAAATTTAAGCTTGTTTTTTAGTATATTATGATCCACGCAGTCAAAGGCTTTTGAAAGGTCGCAAAAAATACCTATGACATCTTGGCTGGATTCCCATGCTTCATAGATTATTTGAACTAAAGTAGATGTTGCATCAGTAGTGGAACGACCTTTAGTGAAACCGTACTGACGATTATGTAAGATTTTATTTACGTTAAAATAAGAGACTAATTGCGTTAAAATTAATTTTTCAAATATTTTACTTATAGCGGGTAATATAGAAATGGGTCTGTAATTAGTGGGATCATTTTTTGTACCCTGTTTGAATAAAGGAATAATTTTACTTATTTTCATGAGGTCAGGGAAAACACCTTCGGAAATGCACTTATTGAAAATCACAGTTAGATGAGGAGCAATCAAATCAATAATACTGCTCAGAACTGCGACAGATATACCCCAGAGATCCTCAGTATTTTTCATGTTGAGTGCCTTATACGCAGATAAGAGTTCATCCGATGTGATACTTCTAAATCTAAAAATGGACTTAGGATCGGAGGCATTTCTTTTTAATAAGTCATCTGTAGCACTGGGACAAGAGGAGAGGGATCCTGTGATATTCTTAGAAATATTGGCAAAAAAATTATTGAATTCGTTGGCTACTTCGTCGTTAGAAGTTATGGTTTTATCACCAATTTTTAAAGAAATATTATTGTCACGCGATTTCGATTTGCCTGTCTCGTTATTGATAATAGACCAAGCAGCTTTGATCTTATCATTAGAGTTTTTTATTTTATTAGTCAGATATAAAGATTTTGCAGCAGCACATACCTTTTTAAAAGTTTTTGAATAACATCTAACATATGATACAAAATCCGGTTTAAAATTATATTGTTTTTGGCCATACAGTTCATATAGCTTATTTCTACTAATATAAATGCCATTTGTGGCCCAATCGCAGAAATTTAGTTTTGTTTTCTTATCAAATGTTTTAAGAGGAAAAGATTTGTTAAATTCTTGTTTCACTGTATTAAAAACCTCATCATAATGGTCATTCGGATTTTTATTTGTGTGCAGAGCAACTACGCTCTGCTGCCAGAAAATGTGGCAGAGAGAATCCGGACAAACGAAGCGGCGGGAAGAATTCTGTACCGGAACTTCACCGGGAAAAAACCACCGGTAAAAATAAGTACCGGGAAAAAATCTCCACGCGGCACCACGTTTGCCCGACTAAAACCTAACTAACTTAACGCAGTCTGCTACCACCGTAGCTTATGAAGGGAGCTACAGGGCCCTATATGATAACCTAACCTATAAATTAACTACAATTGAACACTTACCAAATTAAATCTTCTTTCTCTTCGGATCCAAACTTGAGTGTCTTCGGGAAGGGGGAATTCCTAATCACCCTACCTAACCCTTGAGATCTCAATTCCCCAGGACAACTAAATAGATTTCTTCCCGTAGTTTCACTCGGGAACAGTCAGATGTGAACAGCCAGCCACGTTTCACCTCTCACAAGAAAAAGTCACAATAACAGAGTTTTTCACAAACACAAATTCAATAGTTATTTAACAAACAGGAAATTCACAATTATCACTCAAACTAAACAACAAGCAAAAGACGCGAGACCGCTCCGCGTATTAAAATCAAACCGATATCGCCCTGGACAATGCAATGGCGGACCACACGCGACGCCATCCACGCTAGCAGTGTGAGAACCCCAAAACGCCTGGCGGCGATAACAGGAAACGCCTGCGTTTTGTTTTACCCAATATATTACAAACATCCCCCCGTCCCGGTCTGAGAAGCAGACCGCTAGCTTACTCTACGGGAAGGCGGGCGAGAGAGGTCACACCTCTCCTTAAAATCGAACCGTCGACCAACACCTCAGCCACACGCGGAGTGCCATCTCCGCCAAGAATCAAACGTAATATGCGAGCTCGTCGCCAAAGCAATGAGGGCAAATTTGCCTCTTTTAACAATACTAAATCACCCTCCCTGGGAGGCTCAGTCCTGTCTGTCCACTTCACTCTTTGCTGCAGCAAATGCAAATATTCAAGCGACCAGCGACGCCAAAAGTCCTGGCTCATTTGCTGCAACATTTGAAAACGCGACAACCGATATACGCGTTCATCCTTCCACGGGTATTCGGGCAGGGCATTCAACGGCCCTCCCACCAAAAAATGACCAGGGTGAGAGCTTCCAAGTCATTTGGATCTGGAGATAGCGGACAGAGAGGACGAGAGTTGAGGACCGCCTCAACTTTACAAAACACTGTGGCCAGCTCTTCAAAAAGTTAGAGCCGTTTCTCCGATAATGCGGCGGAGGTGGGTCTTTGCGGATTTCACAGCCGCTTCAAAAATCCCTCCCCAATGGGGGCAACTTGGGGACTAAACTTCCAGGTTATTCCCCTTTGGGCAGCAATTTGACTTAAACTAGTACAATTTTTATCAATAAACACAGAAACATCCTTAAGATAATTTACAGTTCCCTTATAGTTTGTGCCATTATCAGACCTAATAAGGGAAGGTAGACCTCGACGCGAAACAAAGCGATCCAACGCGGCGACGAAGGCCTCCGTAGTCAGAGCTGATACCACCTCCAAATGGACAGCCTTGGTGGCCAAACAAACAAATACACACAAATAGCCCTTCACAATACGGGCATTACGAAAGGGAGAAGCCTTGATCGAAAAGGGACCGGCAAAATCGGTTCCAACGCCGTCAAACGGCCTCGAAGGTCGGATTCGATCAGCGGGCAAATCACCCATCTGTGGCTGCATCGTGGATGCCTTCAACCTATAACATGCAATACATCGAAACAGGACACTACGGATTGCTCTTCGGGCTGACAAAATCCAAAACTCGCGTTGCAAAATAGCCAACAAAGCATTGCACCCAGCATGGGCGTTACGAATGTGTCGATCAGACACCAAAAGCTGCACCAAGGGTCCGCTCCTTGGGCAACAACAGAGGATGGCGAGTCTCATATGGAAGATCCGCCTTCCGGAGCCTGCCTCCAACCCGAAGAAGCCCATCCGAGTCGATGTACGGGTTCAAACGAGCGACCGCGCCCTTCAACTTAGCGCGTGCTTCGCGCAAAATATGAAGCTCTGACTCAAACCGTCCGGTCTGCACGACACGGACCCAATGCAACAATGCGCTCCGGCGCTCTTCTGCACCTGCAATCGGCTCCAACCGCTTTGCCTGTGGGTTTCTACAATTATGTATGAAACGCTTAATCCAACTGGTAACACCCAGAAGCTTATCCAAGCTGCTATACCGAGCAAGTAGCCAATCCGGCTCCGACGTCGTCTCAGCGACTACAGCATGTACACGGAGCCCAGTCAAACTCAAAGAAGTAACGTCTGTCTGACAGACAGGCCAAGAAGTTTCTGATCCCATCAGCTACTCTGGACCCCACCAGAGCGGGTGTGACACCAATTCTGGTGCCGTACAACCTCGGGAGGCACAGTCCGCTGGGTTAAGCTCTCCCGGCACATGTCTCCATGTTATATCAATTCCGATATTCTGGATTTGGGAAACCCGATTTCCCACAAAAACCTCCAAGGTATGTGGGGCCGCGCGCAACCATGCAAGCGCGACCTGGCTATCCGACCAGGCGAAGATGTCCCGTATGTCGACCGTGGCCGCCAGTTCACTGGCAACGTGATGCAACAATTTAGAGAGAAGGTGAGCTCCACTCAACTCAAGCTTGGGAATAGTCAGCCTAGTCCTGATGGGGGCGACCTTGCTCTTCCCTAACAAAAGCGAGACATTGACCCGGCCATCGGCGTCAACTGTCCGCATATAGACTGACGCGGCGTAGCCTCGCTCCGACGCGTCACAAAAGCCATGCAGGCTGGCTCGATATTTCCCGGGGGCAATATTCGACGAGGCAAGGCAATCCGATTGACTTCCTTAATCGATGAAAACAACTCGAGCCAATCATCCAATGGAGGACCAAACAGCGGCTCGTCCCACGAGACGCCCAAAGTCCAAAGTCTCTGAAGAAGACACTTCGCAGAGAATATCACTGGACTGATCCAACCGCTTGGATCAAACATACGGGCTATTACGGACAACACCGTTCTCTTAGTCCAGACTTTGGTATTTCCAAGTCCACTTGGAATGTGAAAATATCGGTTAGCGGCTGGTACTGCATGCCCAGCACCGCTATCCTGTTGGGATCATCCACATCCTCAAACAGGTGAGGGTTCTGTTGGTGATCCTCCGGGATCCCTTCTAGAACTCTAGGCTCATTGGACAACCACTTACGTAGCTCGTAGCCACCTGTCTTCAATATTTCAATCAATTCATCCCGCAGTAGGAGGGCCTCCTCAATACTTTGGGCTCCGGTGCACACGTCATCAACATACAAGTCACGTGACAGCACGGAAGCCCCACGGGGAAAGCGGATCCGTTCCCGCTCTGCCAATTCAAGCAATGATCTGATGGCGATATAGGGACTAGATTTCAAACCATACGTGTTTGTGTTGAGTTCATACACCGTCACAGGATCCTCAGGGCGCTCACGCCAGAGTATCAACTGGAATCGCCTGTCCTCAGGATGTATGACTGTCTGGCGGAACATCATCCGGATGTCCGCACCAAAAACCACTTGATGTCTTCTAAAGTTCAAGATGATGTCAATTATGTCCCTATGCAATTTGGGACCCGAATGCAAACACAGATTCAACGAAACCCCGTTCGAAGTGGGTGCGGACCCATCGAAGACAGTCCGCAACTTGCCCGTTGAGGCCTTCACCACCGCGTGGTGGGGCAAAAAATCATGCTCAGTTGAGCTCCAATCAACTCGAGCCGGAGACATGTGACCCAAATCCTCGTACTCGCGCATAAATTCAATATATTTATCGCGAAGTACGTGGTCACGCTGCATACGTCGCTCCATGGACAGCAGTCGTTTCTCCGCAAGCGCCCTACTTTGCCCTAGGCTAGGACGAGAGGCAACAAAGGGTAACCTAGTTACAAACCGACCGGAGGGCAACCTCTCCGTGGTCGATCGAAAAAGGGCTTCGCACTCAGCGTGTTCCGGATCCATCCTGGAACTCATAGGTGGCTCCTCCACCTCCCAAAACCTTTGCATGGTCTTGGCCAAGGACGCAGATGCGACGACCGGTGGCTCCTCCGCGGTGCCATTATCAAACACAGGGCCCATCAGGGCAAAACCAAAAATCGTAGACACTGCCATCAGTGAAGACGAACCCAGAGCCTTCTGTGTACCCAACAAAATCCAACCCAATACGTCCGAGCCCAGGAGCAAGTCCACTGGGCCGGGATGAAAGACAAAGGGGTCGGCCAAATCCAGACCCGAAACCAAAGACAACACACCCGGCGGTATGTCTGTCGAGGGGTGCCAACCCGCAATGGTATCCATTACCATAGCCGAAGTCGTGATCCTCATTGTGGAGGACTTCAGCGAAGAAAAGGTGACAAGTGTCTGGCCCGTCAGACACTTCACTTGTATGCCACCAACTCCAAGAAGTGGCACAGGCGAGTCTTCCACGACTAAACCTAACTGGCGTGCCACTCGAGTGGTAACCAAACTGCTTTGAGCCCTGAGTCCAACAGAGCTCTCAAATTAATGGCTTCCCCACGACCCCATACGCGGACCACCGCGGTAGGGAGCAGAACCGTCCGCGGCTCTGTCCCAGCAAGGGAGCAAGCTAGTTACGGGCTCCCCACTCTCTCCAAACCAGGGGCGCGCCACTGACCCGGATAATATGGCGGGCGAGTGCACATCCCCATCTGAGGGGGGCATAACCCGCGGCCCGGCCATACATATGGTACGGCGGGTGGTACTCCAGCCGTGGGTACTCGTGCAGCGGCGGAGAAAACCGCTGCGGCTGCATGTGTTGGGCATTGGTAACCCGCGTGGAGGGGTGTCCCCACTCTCACGTCCGATCTAGGGCCCCCGCCCATGGGGGCCCTATCCGGGGCCTGGCCAGCTACATACTGGCCATGACCTTGGGGCGCGTGGTCCCGGTCCGCCAAGACCCGCGCAGGTACGCGACCCCCTCCCGAGGGGGTGCGACGAGCGAAGCCGCGTCCTCCGTCCGGTGGTGGAGGGCTTCGCGCAGGAGCGCCCCCGCCCATAGGGGACCCCTGCCTCAACATCCGGGTGCCATCCCCGTTGCGGTTCATGCAAAGCATCGCGTGGTGCCGCCCACGGCATGCACTGCATGGTATGGCACTGGGACAGTCACGTGCATAGTGACCGCCCAAACAATAAAAGCAAAGTTCATGCCGCTTTGCCATGCGGCGCCTATCTTGTACTGGCAGTCTCTGCCAGTCCCTGCATGGGCTGTGGCCCATCCGGCCACATTGCAGGCAGTCCGCGTCCCTCGCGACTGCTGCCGTGTGCGCAACCCGCACACCAGCTCCACGCGGTGGCGGTTGCCGTCCCTGTTGGGGCCTACGTTCAGGCGCTCTGGATGGCGCTGAGTCCGTCATGGTATTCTCGGCCGCCCGTGCCTCAAACTCCAAAAACTTCACCAAGTCAGTGAATGTTGGTAGGGTGGTGCTATCCCGCTCCGCATTCTCGCGCTCAAACCGCGAGCGGATGTCATTGGGTAATTTGCCCAATACAATGTGCACCAGCAAAAAGGACCATTGGTCCACCGGCAGCCCCAGTGTGCGGAGCGCGTTACAGGCCACTGTAACGGGCGTGAGCAACTGCAGGCGCAACTGTGCCCTGTTGGCCACCTTGGGCAGGGCCATCAACTGTGCGGCGTGCGCATCCGCTAACAAACGTAAGTTTTGATAGCGGGAGTTCAATAACTCCCAAGCCGTGTCGTACTGGTCGTCCTCCACCCGGAGGTGCTGGATGAGCGACCGCGCTTCATCCTCCAGAGTGGAGAGGAGGTAGGCCATCTTCTGGGCCTTCGACAAATCCTGTCGTGCTACGACCAGGGACTCAAACATATTTTTATATGCTACCCACTCCTCCATCCTACCCCCAAAGTGGGACAGCTGAAGGGTGGGGAGCCGACCAGTAACCGCTGGTCCTTCCTGTCTAACAGGTGTGCGAGGGGCTGGTCCGCCAGCCTGTCTCGCCCTTATTGCGGTCACCGCCTCCGCGATATCATCGTGCAGACTCAGGATCTGGTCCATGTCCGCCATGTGACCTGCGTAGGCCTCCGGGGCAAGTTCGGCTTCGGTAAGCACCACCATGGCCGCTTCCGCGCTAATCAATCGTGAGTGGAGGTGATCCGCTCTTAGCAGTATGGCGCCCTCCCTGTCCTTCCGGGACAGGAGTCCTCCGGCCGTCACAAACCATCTCAATTCGTTGGCGAGGTCGCCCTAGCATTGGAGGCCTTCGCCATCGCGTCAAGTCACAAACAAAAAATAACAAAAGGTAAATAAAAAACAACAAAATCAAGCAACTACACGAAGAACCGCGGTAGGTATGAGAATGGCACAAACCCGGAACGCACGGTACAAACCGCAAACAAATACAAAAAAGGTTACAAATATTCTTATACAAACAAACTAAGAAAAATCTAATAATTTTTACAAACAATTAATTATTTTTTACAAACGAACAAATAGAGGGTAGATAAACTACGCTCTGCTACCAGAAAATGTGCAGAGCAACTACGCTCTGCTGCCAGAAAATGTGGCAGAGAGAATCCGGACAAACGAAGCGGCGGGAAGAATTCTGTACCGGAACTTCACCGGGAAAAAACCACCGGTAAAAATAAGTACCGGGAAAAAATCTCCACGCGGCACCACGTTTGCCCGACTAAAACCTAACTAACTTAACGCAGTCTGCTACCACCGTAGCTTATGAAGGGAGCTACAGGGCCCTATATGATAACCTAACCTATAAATTAACTACAATTGAACACTTACCAAATTAAATCTTCTTTCTCTTCGGATCCAAACTTGAGTGTCTTCGGGAAGGGGGAATTCCTAATCACCCTACCTAACCCTTGAGATCTCAATTCCCCAGGACAACTAAATAGATTTCTTCCCGTAGTTTCACTCGGGAACAGTCAGATGTGAACAGCCAGCCACGTTTCACCTCTCACAAGAAAAAGTCACAATAACAGAGTTTTTCACAAACACAAATTCAATAGTTATTTAACAAACAGGAAATTCACAATTATCACTCAAACTAAACAACAAGCAAAAGACGCGAGACCGCTCCGCGTATTAAAATCAAACCGATATCGCCCTGGACAATGCAATGGCGGACCACACGCGACGCCATCCACGCTAGCAGTGTGAGAACCCCAAAACGCCTGGCGGCGATAACAGGAAACGCCTGCGTTTTGTTTTACCCAATATATTACAAACAATTTGGGTCTATTTCAGGCAATTTTTTATTTATAGATTCGCGAAAACGCATTTTCCGGTGCTTAGTCAGCGGCCTACAGGTTACAGGAGCGGAGCTAAGGTTAGACTCTTCGTCACGTGTCAGTGACACCTGTTGACCCAGGTGGTCAGACCCCAGACAGGCAAAAAGCTTTTCATCAGAGACCGAGCAATCACAGAAAATGTTATCTATACATTTGGCAGAGGTTGGGGTAATTCTAGTGGGTTCAAAGAATGTGTTTTTCAAATTAAATGAATCAAGCAAATTTCTAAATCCATTGCTTTCCGAACATGAAACTAAAATATCAACGTTAAAATCACCGCATAAAATTATATGTTTACTACTAGAACTAACCCGCCTGAGGGCTTCTTCCAAAACATTTAAAAGAGTGTCATAACTAGCTGAAGGCGGTCTATAAGCACAAATAATAATATATTTGTCCAACTCCACACAAGAAAGTTCTATTGTACATTCAAGAGACAGCCTTACTATGTCTTTTCTCTCTTTGCATTTATAATCTCTGTTTATTAATATTAAGGACCCACCGTGGTCAGAATTTTGTCTTAGAAATGCACTTGCTAATGTATATTTATCCGGAAAGTTTAGTTTAATTTCATGTTTAAAGAAGTGTTCTGTGACACAAAAAATGTCAACATTATTATGTTCCAAAAATAAACAGATTTCATTAAATTTGCTGGTGAAGCCCTGTATATTTTGATGTACAAGATTTATATAGGAAGGCTTCACCTCTGTCTTATTATCTAGTTTAAAACTAAGTTATTAGTACTGGTACTAATATCAGATGACTTCGTTATATTAGGTATAACGGGTCTATATATATTGTATGCTAACAGTTTAGCAATAGTCAGCTTATATCTATAGGGTAGGTACACAGTACCATTGTTATAAAAACAGTTATCAATATATTTATTACAATCTAAAATATAAAGTTTTTTCAGATCCCACGTTAAATTATAAATGTGTGTATTTAATGAGTGTATGAACTTATTTCTGTAATTATTTTTTATATAGGGGAAAAGAACTAAAACTATTTGACCAATACCCACTCTCTCTATTTGTGACAAGATGTTTATACAGTTTAATATATCTACATGTGTGACATTTGTACTATTGCCTATAGCTAAAATAAGTGTGGTGTTGAAATCAAATTTGTCACACTTTAACTTGGACAATATTTGAGAAATATGTGATCCCGGCATACAAATATTACATGTGTTCTGAGTAGTATAATTCGAGACCAAGGGACCCAGGTTAGCACCCATTTCATCAGAGTAGATAACAGTTCTTCGGGTCTCACAGTCAAGGAAAGCTGACCTAACCAAAGAGCCTGAGGGGCTGCTGGTGTTGATGATGGAAGCATCCAATTGTGAGACCACCGGAGAAGCCTGTAAAAGGGGCACAGTCTCCGGGGGCATCACAACCTGTGTCAGGGTTGAAGCCACCGCACAAGCAGTGTTGTCAGTGATGGAGTCCTCCGTAACCTGGTTCTCTACATTCGAACTACAACTACACAAGTCCTTATTTTCATTTAGAATTTTGAGAGCTTGAGTATATTCACTCATAGCTTTTTTAGAAACATCATATTTACTGGATATGGATTGCAACTCAGTCTGCAAAGAACATATCTTATCTTGTAATTCTTTAATTACTTTCTTATTACTTTTAATAGTGTCTTCACAAGACATCAATTGTATTTTTAAGTCTAACTTTTGTTGCCTAATTGGAATTTCTTTAACACTATTCTTTTGTTTCTTAATCATATTTTCAGATTTCTTAATAAATTTGTTAATTTTCACGTATTTCTTAATTTTATTTGAACCTAATAAAGAATTACATTTATTATTGGAGGTGGGTGTGGTAGTGAGATCTATTGTGGGAACCAAACTATTATTAAAAGAAGAATCCTGGTTGTTCCCGGACTGAACAAGACTGGTTGCAAGCTCATCGTGAAGTGCTGAAGAGTTGCTGAGTACAGCTGCTTGTTTCTCAGCCTGGAGAGATTTGATTTCCTGTTTCGCTTCTGCCAGCTGTCTTTCCAGGAAAGAGATGCGCTCGAGGGTGGCTTCATAGGTGTCCCGGCAATGGTCTGTCGAAGCAATGATGTTTTGAAGCTGTGCACATTCTGCAGTAATCTCTTCAATGCGTCTTTCCATTGCTGTCAGCTGATTCCTGAGCACTGTGTTCCGTTGGATCAAGTGTTGGAACTGCTCTGCTCCATCCTCGTTTTCTCTTCTGAGCATCGCACATTCGTCTTGACTCTTTTTCAACTTCAAGAGTGTGGCCTTGAGCTTGGCATCGAGGTCAATTTTGCGGGTCTGGGCCATTTTAGCTGGAATTCAATTGTTAATTTTAGTTTACCTGCTTGAATATTTAATTTTAATTAATTAACTGGGGACAAGTTAGTAGGTTGCTAAAAAATTCAATAGTAAATCAATAGAGGTGTTTCACACCTTTACTAGTGTAAATGTAGATTAATTGTTGTTTTGTTCTCTAATTAACAATTTTAAAAGTTATGTTTATGATCATAAATGATACAGGAAACTGAAGTAAGTAGGTAGTTATGAGGAAAACACAATATTAAAATTTAACTTTAAGTTTGGATTTCACTAATACAGTGTATTGTTAAAAATAATTAAAAAGGAAATGTGTACCTAGGTATTTAGTCTCAGAATTTGGTCAGCAAATCCACTTACAAGATAATAAGTGGAAAGTGACTAAACAAGGCTGTTGTGTATAGGACAAATTAAGCAGTTTATTGTATTGTTTAACTATAGCAGGTACATATGGCTGCAGAAGTCAGTCGTCAGCTCCACTTCCAAATGGGTAAGTGAAGAGAGACCCCAAAGAAAAAATAAAGCCAAATGACATGTATGTACCTACTATTGGTAATGTTACTCGTTCAAATCTAGCTTGTTGACGTTAAATTTATTGTGAATCTTGGTAGAAGTATGTATTAGTGTTATTTAGAGATACTAAAAGCAATACTCATCTGGTTTTTGTCGTAAAAATTCGCAGTTTAGTTCAAAATCCTTTCGTTATGACCCGGCCGGCGAGCTGTCACATAGGTAGGTAGATAATTGTTAACGCAAGTTGGCGCTTATTTTGGCACACTATTATTAAATATCACTTAATTTTGATGAAGATTTCTTGTTTTACGTATAAATTTCGTCTTTTTTCACGATCTTTTCAATATTTAAAGTTTAAAATATTACACAGCTGTTTTTTGACGTCTAAACGATCCGGGGTTGCCCGCGCGAAAAAGAAAATTTCACTTATATTATTCCAAATTCTACGATATGAACTCAATTCAATGCTGCACTGAATTTCAGCTGATATGAACCCGCGTTCATTGTGTGCTTGCCCCAAGCTTGCCCTTAATGTTGACAATGAACCAATAGAAGCTGCGAGCGTTGATAACTATTAACTATTCAATCGGCTAAAGTATGAAATACTTGAGTTGATAAATATTATTACACCTAGGTTATGTTATTTTCTACTAGTAAAATTTTCACGATATCTGTTTTTTAAAGTATAAAAGCTCACAGTTTCTACCAAAGAATTAATATAGTGTTAACACACTTAAGCCTTATATTAGGCTTTATTCACCTAACAATTAATTCTAAAACATTTCTGCACATGTGAAAATTGTGGCCTAAATTTCAAAAATTCTACGTTACTACAAATGTTACACATTAATACATAACCCGTCGTATGTAAAAGGGCTTATTAAAGCACCCTGTGGCACTTTTCATTACCGCCTCATCTAGCAAAGCAGAGGGGAATGAAGCAATTTACCTCACGATATGGTCATAAAGGCACAATAGTAGATACATTTTAGATGCCAAGCTTCTTACTTTTAGCGTGCACATGTATATAACAACTACCTATATGTTTAAATGAAAAATGATGTAGTAACAAAGAACCAAACAAAGCGATAATAAAAAATAAACATTAAAAAAATGAAAAATATCGAGAAGATTCATTACTTTACGTAAATCATATTAATGCGAGTGCAGACATGTCAATGCCACTACCATTACTTTTCAAAATACATATTAGGCAATTGACTATTATTGATATAATATCTTTAAAGATTCATAAATTTATTTCTGGAGAAATCTCACTTTCTTATAGGTTTCGTTTATGCAGTTACCTAAAACATATGGAACTTGAACTCTATACTGAATCTACTCTGCGTTAAGGGGGTCGTATCGCTTATGTTACTCATGAAAAGGTTCCGCGTGCATTAATTAATCCGTGGTTTAGGTTAATTTTGTTAAGGTTATGTTTATTTGAACCCGTTTTCTTAATCGCACATCTTTCTCTACCATTCCTTCTGTAATTATATTTTTTTAAAATATTTTAATTATATGAGAAGTTCAATTTACCAAATCTTACTTCCTACTAATCCTATATAATGTATGCGAAAGTTAGTTACTAAGAAGTTCCTAAAATCAATCACACAAAATCCACTGGACGGATTTCAATGAAATTTAGTACACGGGTAGAAAAATACCGGGAATAGCACATAGCGTACTTTTTATTCCGAAATTACCACGGGAGCGAAGCCCCGGGGTGCGGCTAGTAAATCATACTGTTCAAAAACATTTGATCATCTTGTGGTTCATTTCTAAAACCCAGCTTTCGGTAAATTCAACGTATATTTTTTATGATTACTATAAACAAAACGCAAAAAGTGGATTTTGGTAGCATGACCCGAATATAATGACATAGTGTTGCCTTTCATTAAAATTACTAAAAATTATATAATTACTGAAAATTACGGGATTTTATGATCCCCTACCTACATTTCAGACTCATTTACATTTAATTGGATGATACTCGAACTGGTTTCATGCAAATTATAATTATACAAAACAGTAGCGCGGATCCTTTTTTTTTACAAAATTTAAGGTTTCGGTTTATAATTAAGTAGTATTTAGAGGTGGAAGTTATGATTTAGGCTTATTTGAATACATCAGATAACAAAAGCTATTATAAGAAACCTTCTTTTATAATAAAATATCAAAAGAAAAATCGCATTATTACCGTAAATGGCCATTTCCAAGGCCATTTTTACGAAGATAAATTAAATGATTAGGTACGTAAATAACAGGGTTTCCAGGAAATGATAAGAGGAGAGATCAAACATACAGAAATTTGTAATTCTTCCATCATTTTCTATTTTAAATGGGGTCGGAGCACAATGTCATTTCCCTCCAGAACTCTCTATTTCCACTTTGTAAGACTTTCATAACGTTTCAAATACACTTGTTTCATCTCTTTTCCATCCCTCCTCTTCCTCTCCATAAGTTTTTTGTCACACACATCTTTTCCCTTTTTATTACATGCCCAAACCATTGTAGTGTACCGTCATTTTTTTTACTATACTTACCTATAAGAGCTACATTCATTCCTCACCCTGTAAAATTAACATCATATTTTTTTTCCAGGAAAATATTCACTTTAATCAGTGAAATATTTTCCTTAAAAAGGAATAAAAATTTTCAGTCTGTTTGAAATAAGAACTTTACTGTTTTATAAAATAAATAACGTCCATCTGTATCTCATAGCGATCTATAGATATATTGTATGTTACATTGTAAAAGTTACAAGTTGGCAATATTTTGTTACCATTTTAAAAGTGTTAGTAAATTGTTTTATGTCACCTAACAACTAGCAATTAACTGAATTACGTGTGCGAATAAAATTGTGACTGTTATTTTTTGTACATCATTGCGACGTTTCGTATTTTAGTCTACAGTTCCAGAGACGTCGAAAACACCTGTGGAATTAAAATACAAAAGTCTATGAGGACACGGCCCTTGTATGAGAATGTGGTTATTTGTCAAATTTCAATTAGAAAAAGAACTACCTAATAAGTTGTTTTGAGTCAGCCAAGCCAGAAAGTTAGTGGGGTTCTCATACACACATATTTTCTGAACAATATCGTTCGCACGTGTTCGGTGGAATGGCAACTTTATGTAACTTTGTTAACAGCAAATACACTTTACACAATAAAACCGATACAGATCTCAATTTGGAACAAAAGTATTGGATATGCTCGCGTGACTTTAAACAATTAGGTTAGTATAAAATCGAGGCAAGAGCGAGTCAGATTGTTGCAAAAAGGGATCCGTATACTAAAGAGAAAATAGGTATTATTTTATGTATTTTTTTTTGTAGTAGAGAACTATATAAAGTCTCCGGCAACAGAATGCTCCAGTAAAGCTACCGACATAAATAAATAGAGAGCCATCGCAAGAGCAGCGAGTCCGAGAAGACCGACCCTGTCAAGAGTGGATGACTAAGAAGGTGAAGAAATAAATTCTACACCCAATAGGTATAATGTAAAAATATACTGGAAGCGATAATGGACTTGTATTTGTACGCCTAAATGGAGGCAAAACATAGTGGTTCTAATACCCAAATAACAACAATGTATTTTACCTTTGTTTTACAAATAAATAAGTGATTGATTGATTGGATGATTTTCAGTCCTCCGTAATATGTATTTTTATTAAATTGTAGCGCTATACAAATTTGATGATAAACCATTTTTCTCAAGTATAAAAATGACTTTCAGCTTATAAGAGAGATAAAGCATTCTGAAGAGAATCTACCAGATTGCTATAAGGGTAGGATTTTCTAACAAATAAGTTGACAAACTAGCAGTAAGTTTATCAGCAAATATTGAAACTAGCCCTTATATTTGAAACACGGAACCCTAAGTAAACACTTCCTCATGTAAGTTTAAAGGAAAGCCGTTTGACCTTGTTTGCTTCAACACCATTTCCAAGAAAACTTGCTTAGAAAATCTTTAATTTTTTTTCCTAGTTAGATTAAAATCGCTGTGCTCCAGGCAACGTGATAAAGTAATACTGTTAGATTGGATGCAGTTTATTTTTGCATCATTTGAAATGAAAATCGATAAAAAAATTGTTGCCAAGTACACACGCAAAACAAACAAAAAATATCTTGACGAAACTCAGCAAGACTATTCGTGTATTCGATGAATATAAAATATATATAATAAATATATATAAAATATATATTTTTATATAATAAAAAATATCCCACACAGGGAATCAAATCTAGAATATCCAGCTAAAAATAGTATCTGTTACTTAATAGAAATTAATATTATAACAAATTTTAAACAATTTTAAAGGAAGCTGAACTAGACCTGATTTTATAACCTCAAATTGGACCACTAACCCTATTTCTCGTCTAGGATTAGATCTAAAAGCCAAGAGCTAGCCATAATGCCGTAATGGGTAAACCAGAATTAGAAGTTAAGAGAGGTTAGTAGTAGTGTACCGTCCATTTAGAAAATCCTTACCTGCTTTCTTGACTCATTTTAGATACTTTATTTTCAACCGACTTCCCAAAAAAGGAGGAGGTTATATGTTTCGATGTATGTATGTTTTTTTTTTATGTATGTTCGCCGATTTCTCCGCCATTTGTGGACTGATTTCCAAAATTGTTTTTTTATTAGTAATGGTGTATTCCCAAGTTGGTCCCATTTTAACCACGTCAGAATCTGTTCGGTAATTTAAAAGATACCTAACAAAATATAAAAATACCAACATTGCATTATAGAGCAAAAGCCCGCGACAGCATGCCCTTCCTTATTTTATTAAAACTCAAGATTTTCTGTGTATGTCCCCAACATAGAAATAGCGATTAGCGACTATAAAAGTTGGTTCATGATTACTTAGGCAGATTACTTGTAGTGATAACTCAATTTCCTCAAAGTAAAGTTTTTTAAAGATTTTATTCCTAATAATATTAGAAATCACGCCATCCATTACCAGGCAATTGGTGCAGATAATATAAACCCCTGCTAGATATTGTAACCTTACTAAATTATAGTTATATTTGTTTTATAATAAAAGCTTAATTTAATATTACTTTGGGAGGCCCAAAGGTTGCTTTTTTTACCTATAAAAATCATCCTTACTATCCATATTACCTGCATAAGCAACTAAGATCCAAACTTCATACCTAATCGCTAATATTTTTTACCCATATATACCACGCAGAGAAACATTCAGCATTTTTAAAATAAGGAAGGTTTGGTCGTCACGGGCTCTCGGTCTGTTTTTGTGCCAAAATAATAGACAATTTGACATGTTGTGACATTTCAAAATAAACTTACTTACTTAGACATAAAAAGTATCGAATTCTCTTTATTTTCGGCCAGTGAAAGAAAAGTTTTTATTAAACTAAAAATGATAAAATAAAACTTTTTTCCAAAAAAAATGAACCGACTTCCATCATAAGACTTAAAATCATGAAATAACAACAAAGAAAAATGTATTAGCATTCTACCTACTGAATGAGGTAAAGTCGGTGCCAAATTGAATATTAAATAATCTAAGTTAATATTAGAATCATGTATATATAAAATACCTAGCTAAACAATTACATAACACCCTTACTCCTGCACTTGGCACCGACTTCACCTCATTCAGTAGGTAGAATGCTAATACATTTTTCTTTGTTGTTATTTCATGATTTTAAGTCTTATGATGGAAGTCGGTTCATTTTTTTTTTGGAAAAAAGTTTTATATGCTAGAAAAGTTATTTAAAACTAACGGGACAAAAATGTAGAGCTAATTCCTAATTGTCTTTAAAATTTAAATTCAACTCTATTTGAAAAATATTTTTGACTAGCTCTTGCCCGTGGCTTCGTCCGCGTGAATTTTCCACGGAAACTGTGCTTTTTTCGGGATAAAGGTACCCTATGTCCGTACTTCTATGTTAACTATGTTTATGCGAAATTTCAGGAAGGTTGGTTCAGTAGAAAAAGCTTAAAGATTTAAAAAACAAATAAACAAACAAATTCACTTTCGCATTTATATAAAGAACATCGGCCGAATTTCGTAATCTTAAATGTATTAAAATATTGTACTGCTCTTATGTGCGCAGCCACCTGGAGTACGCATCTCAGGTATGGAACCCGCAGTATGAGGTGTATCGGGATAGGTTAGAACGTATCCAAGCCAAGTTTTTACGATACCTAGATTTTAAAGCTCGTAGGAGATGTAATCGCTACGAGGACCGGTGCAAAGTCTACCACTTTCTCCCTCTGGACATTAGACGCCAAGTGGCTGATGTGTGCTATTTCGCGAATATAGCTAGGGGCTCCATTGACTGCAGCGAACTACTGTCGAAAATTGGACTACTCCTCAGCAGCCCCCGTCTCAGGAAACGATTTAATTTGAACGTTCCCACTTGTTCTACCAATTATAGACGCAACTCTTTCTTGCCTAGAACAGCGGATTTAATAAACAACACCGTAATTGACTTTGACCTGTTTTGTACCAGTAGCGCATCCATAAAGACACGTTTTGCAGACGCTTTCTTCAACCGTATACCGCAACCGTGACTTAAATAGTTTTCTTTTATTATATTTTGTAACACAAAGTTGTTCTTCAACTATAACATTTAATAGGCGGAGTCTTGTTATTAGCATAGCTTTAATGTAGTTGTACTTAATACATAGTTGTTATTTAGCTGTAAGACCCCCAAAAACTAAATAAATAAATAATTAAATAATATTAGTTAGGATTTGTATTTTCAAAAATAATGGAGTTACACAAAAATAGTTTCGAAGTTACATACTTAAATAATATTGTTTAAATAAGTTTTAAGGATTGCAATTTTATGTTTTTTTTTTGCTTTTAATTAAAGGAGAATAAGCCAAATCTATTGTGACATTTTAAAAATAGTTGCAGTTAGAGTAATTGTTTGTGAAACTGCAACCATCACTACAAGTCGTCACCGCAAATAATCCAGACTAGCTGCTACCTCGGCGACTGCAACGTCACACAAAACGTCAGCTATAAAGAAAGGTTTGTGCTAAGTCTCATTAATATAGGTACCAAGATAGTTTTATGAAAGAAAACGACACCAAAATCTGCCCTTCCTTTTATATTCCAGGATCCAAAATCGTCGATGCAATTATCGAGAAAATTAAAAAAATGAAGCAAAGGAAATAGGTCAGAGACGAAATTTGATCACAGTGTAATAGACACCGGGATATATGAAGCTAAAATTGGGGAATAGGAAAATTGATGAAACAATTCCATTCGAGCAACAGCTGGTAACTGGCAACACAACGTCATATCGTTTGTGACAACGGATAAAACGTTTAAAAGCTGCAGGATGAAAGAATTCAGTTATTGGATATATGCGCTCGTAGACTGAACTATGAATGTTATTATTTGTTTGTTTCTTACACGAGCAAAAAAAGTTCATTTGCTTTGAAGTTTAGTAGCTGCGTCGCTTTTTATTTATTTAATCAGGAATTTCATACGGTCTCACTAGATAGGAAAACAACATTTTTGCGAGAGAAAAATATTTTATTTTTTCATTCAGTTTTCCGATGTCTCTGTGTAAATTTTCTCTCGAAATAAATTTGTGTTAGAATTTAAAAAGATTTAGAATGGTATTTCGAAGAGATTGACACAAATAATATGAAAAACAATAACATGGTTAAAAATTTGTTTTTTGGTAAATGCTTAACAAACTTGCTAACAACGTCGCTGGTAGACGTGACAACAAAACTTCTAGGTATTGTGTTTACTTCTATTGTATTCTATTCTGTCACGGAAACTCAACCGAATCCAAGGGAGTATCTCAAAAGTAGTTTACGCAAATTACTATGAAGTATTCGTATTGAATCCGGTGCCTAAACACTCAAAAGGGCATTCAGTGGGTCCTTTCCTTGATTCGGTACAATACATGTCGACTTAAGGGGAGCTAATACGGGTCCCTAAGGGTCCGAGGGATCCATCAAAGGTACATCAGAATTTCTTTTACATTTTCATAGCGTTTATTGATATTGGAAAATCCGAGGTCAAGTATAAGTCAAGTATAAAGAAAAACTTACGTTTTTCTTTATACAAATTTAACCTCGGATTTTTACTTCCCGATAAAATTATTGAACTTATGAAACACACATAGCGCTTTATAAAAATGGCCAATAATAGCCCTTTCCCTTGATTGACTTTTACAATCTGCGCGGGAAGAGAAGCAGCGGGCACAATCTATATTATTTCTTCGCTCCCAGACCAACAAGGTAATTAAAATACATTCCAAAAAGTAACCATGCAGGTACCACAAGAATGAAACTGCTAACTGAATTCGTAATACTGTAGCATAACCACTACTTAGCAATTTCAGAAGTTTCCTTTAGTTAACTATTCTTTATAATCAGTGCAAATCTACAGACCCCGGTTGAATTTCTCCCGAGACACCGTTCAGTGCCTTTGCACAATATCCAGCCCGGTGGAAACGTTGCCCGGATTTTAAGGAGAAAATGTTGAGAATTCGTTTGCGATTAAATGGAAACTTACCTTTGTACAATTAGACGCTGTGAAATTTGGGTAACACTGCCATTGTTGAGTCGATAAAAGTAATTGTCTATTTTTAAATGAAACAATTGCTATTTATTACAATTATTTGTTGTTATCATGAAATAATAATCTATTTATTCAGTATGTCTCTCGGCAGAGTAAGGATTTTGAAATTAAATTAAAAAAAAACTATAATGTTTATTAAAAATATTTTAAATGTATTTGAAAAATCATAAGTTTGGATATCATTTTTTTAAAATTACGTCTTCGAGATGACCCTCCATCACGTCGGATGCACTCGTGGAATCTTGTCATTGCATTTTGCGTGACTCGCTCCGGCGAGTCACGCAAAATGCAATGCCTTGCTCCGGCAAGGCAGAATCGATATTCAGAATTTCGTGGTGGGTATTTTCTTTGAGCTCAGCTATATTCGTTGGAATACTGATGAAAACTTTGCTCATAGGGTTACTTCCATGCGGAAAAAATCCTTGGGGGTCAAATCTAGTGATTGTGGAGGCCATACGATATTACCAAAGCGGGATATCAATTATCGAGGAAAAAACTCTCGAGGCTGGTCCATGGTGGCTGTTGCAGTGTGCGTGGTGGCTTTATCCTGCTAAAACTACGTCCATGAACTTTAGGCAAGATATCCTTCAAGGATAGCTTGTTATCATTTGTTGATACGTTGATTTAGTAAGGTTTAAGGCTAATGCTCTTTTGCGTATCGACCGACGAGGATTGCGACAAACGCTAGCGTCAACTTCGCTTATTGCTTCTTCAGAACTTGAAGTCCTGCTTGGGCCCGGCCACGGCTGATTTATGGCTGATCCTGGACTACGTAACTCCTGTACCCATTTACGAATAAGTTTTCGTTTGGTCCATCCTGTGAACGCCTTGTGTTGTAATGTAAACAAAATTGGCGCCGAGCAACATACAATTTTCCGCCCTCGAAAATTACCTCGATAGTATACACACGGTCTACGCCTGACCATTATGACATAGTAATTGACCAATCCGCACGAACGGTGAATCTTCTCAGTACACCCCACCGCGTCCATTTCCAAGCGGTTTATAAAATATTCAATTTTAGAATTCTCACTCTGCCGAGAGACACCCTGTATAACTAGCATATGCCTTCGACTCACCCATTTCAGGGTGAAAAACAGAACCCCTTCCCCTCCCTGCAAATTTGATATACCAATGTCAGTCAGTGAGCGTCAAATTTTATATACCTACAATGTCTTTAGATATTCCATCGATAAGGCCAATAAATAGTTAGGTACGGTTACTATTTTATATTCTATTCTAGCTTTTGCCCGAGGCTTCGCCCGCGTGATTTTCCCACGGGAACAGTGCTTTTTTCTGGGATGAAAGGTACCCTATGTCCTTCTCAGTACTTATAACTATGTGTATGCGGAATTTCAGGGAGATTGGTTCAGTAGATAAAGCGTGAAGAGGTAACAAACAAACAAATAAATAAACGAACTCACTTTCGCATTTATAATATTAGTTAGGATTGTATTACAATATTTTCTTTCTTTTTTGTTTTGTAAAAAATTAAATATAATCAACAATTTACAATACATAATGACCAAGTCCCGTCTCGGTATCAATTTCTCAAAGGAAAGTTAAATAAATGCCGCTTTTCATCTCAAAATATGACAGGCATATTTCAAAGAAAAACTTCAGTATAAGATAAATTATGACGTGATTTTTCTCGGCCAATGTGACTTTTCAAGTCCATGCCTAAACAATTTCCGATTTTTAACCTACTTCAAAAAAAAGAGTAGCAGAAAATCACAAATGAGACAAAAGTATAAAGATTTTGAGAAGTTATCAAATCGATATAGGTATATTTTTAGTGTATATTATAATTATTAAATTAACGAGCTTTCAGAAGTTATTTTTGCCTTATAGTTTAGACCTATTCAAGTCAGTAATTGAAGATTTGAAATAGAAAAAGCATACCGACATAAATCCAAAAATATACAGACTTTTTTAGGCTATAGAGTTGACAGTGAGTTGAAGCTGTGGTGGCCGAGTGGTAGTGCGCCCGCCTGTGGGTGCAAAATCCCAGGTTCGAATCCTGCCCGGGCTACATGAGTTTGTATACCAATCTGACTCATGTTAGTTTTCATCGACCACCACTTGCTTCCGGTGAAGGCAAACATCGTAAGGAAACCTGCACTCTGGTTGATGATTATCAGCTAGTGTGTGAAATGGAGAAGGCAATGGCAAACCACTCCATTAAAATTGCCAAGAGAATTGTTGTTTGTGTTTCATTCCATATAATGACCACGACATGAGGAAATACGACTAAAGAGAGAGAGTTGACAGAACACAACTATGACAGTCCACGAGAAAAGTACCTTATGGTCGTCGGCATTTACGACATTGCGCTTATTATAAGCTAAATAAACTTGTTCGATTTGTATTTCTGAAGCGCCAATGGGAAGGTACCTTTTCCCGTGGATTTGTTATTGAAGAGGGCTTTGATGTAATTATTTCGTAGCGTCTCCAGTACGGGGTAGTGGCCATACTCCAGGAACGTGAGGCGACGTGTTCAAACACCCAAGCCTTTCGAGAAAATATTATCATACCTATTTGGCAGTATAGCATTTATTAGGAATGAAAAACGGGCCCCAGGTGTAACCGTTACAGATTGACACAGCTATTATGTAATTTATTGAAAAGTTATCTAACAGTTGTGTCCTTCGGATGGTTAATGTGCAATAAACATTTTCCTAGATGGGTAAAGAAATAACCTTCCATCGTGTCCCCATACTGCCAATACGACCAATTTATTCAAGGGCTATACATCTTCAAGTGCAAGGGAAGGCCCAACAAGATCGGAAAAGGTTCAATTTAAACCAACTATAAATTAGGTTAGTTTTGCTCCCACCACGCGAAATACAACCGTAAATTGAAGAGATAAGAATGCTTTTGATTTCAACAGAAAATTAGACCCGCACATAATAAGATTGTTTTTCGATACATTGAGGAATGTACTATGTTTTCAGTCTGTGCCGGTTTCATGCCACCTCGATGATATATTTTATCTCTTATCAGTAAAAGGCAATGACATCAGAATTTTACAGCTTTTCAATAAATAATACCTATTTTTTGGAAGGCTATCCAAATTGTGCACGTACATATTTTGTAAAACTGCTAAAAATAAATTGACTCTTTAATCCAACTTGTAAACCATACAAATTTTGTTTGTTTTTCTTTTTAATGGAATGGACTGACTATATGCAAATATTTTAGACATACAGGCAAACTTTTACTGTATGTCTAAAATACATGTTTGTTACTCCAAAATGAATGAATAAAACGTCCGTTAGAACTTTCATTCGTCTACTAAAGTTACGCAAGATGTTTTTTCCTAAAATTGTCTGGATTTCGATATAACTTGATACGCGGTATCAGATAGGAATTTTTAACCTTTAACTATGGACGCGCGGTCTCACAGGCCGCTTACCCTTTGCAATAATCGTATCTACCCCACTTCCCGGCATGCTCTGCTCCTATGACTCTCAGTAGCTTCAGTTTTGGTGGTAAAACGTCTTCGGAGGTAGGAGTTGTTGTCACTGGTTACAAATTTGGTGAGTTATTTCTGTTTTAAACTTCGGCCGCGGTCTGTGAGACCGCGCGTCCATGATTCCCATACAAAAAAATCTGATGAGATTGTTTTTGTTTTGGGTAGAACGCAATCAAAATTTTAAAAAATATTGAAATTACTTCAAAGAAATAGCAGTAGGATATTTCCTTTTAAAAAATTAGCAAGATCACATATGCAAGGATGCATTATCAACTCAAATTTGCCAAAGGAATGAATATTACACTGAAGCGAGTTTCAGGAGCGAACTTGTCTCTAAAAGACCCTCTTACATTGGAAATGGAATCTTCAAAGTGAAAGACCTGTCGAATCTGTCCACCTAAACTAAATAAGAAGACTAACTACACCTGTGTCAGTTGCGGTCAAGCGACCTGTACCCTTCAGTGCTCTACGCCATTGTGAAATGACTGCCAATAATTTTATTCATATTAGACCTATGTCAGAATTTTTATGTTTTAAGTTCAGAAGTTTATTTTTTGTTTTTTATGCTTGATAAAGTTTAAATTTACAGATAATTACTTTAAATTTTTTTAAAAGATTTTTTGAAAACGTTTTAGTTCCTTTTTGATCTCAGGCAAATTGAAGACGGAAATGTGCCATAAATTGTTATTTGCTTAGATTTATAAGAAAATAAATAATTATAAGCCAAAAACATATATATTCTTTGAATTTAAGGTCCCTTAAGTATATTAAAACAAATATTATTAAAAAACTGACGTTTACCTTTAAAAAATTACCTAAAGATAATAGCGGTCCGTGAGACCTCGCGTCCATGAATACGTAACAAAATTTTGACGTCCACAGTTAAAGGTTAATCTCGAAATTTCCAATACTCATTTATTCATAACCATGTTATACGTCAATACAGAGAAATAATAATAATAGGTAATAAGTATATCGTTAAATATACAAGTTTGTATCAAATCGATACACATAATTAAACCTACAGTTGACAAATATGTAATTATATTATTATAATAAATTAAATTAAAATTAGTCTAGTTGCAACAAACAACAGTCAAACAAACAAAAATACAACCATTAATTTGAGTTGATGAATTCCTCGATACTGAAAAATTTATTGTCAATCAGCCACCGTTTCAGTCTATTTTTAAATGATGGTAGGGTTGGCGCATCGATGATTTCTGCGAGGAAGTCTGTTGAAGTCTGTTGTCTGTTCCCACTGGAGTGGAAGCCCGGAATTCATCTAGTTAAAGTCCATTTATTCATAATTGTCCTATCACGTAAACAATCTTACCATGTCTTATTATGATTTTACAACAATATAAACTAGTGGTTCGCCGCGAACATAGACCTCGCGATTATTATTTTAAAATATCTCAAAAACGGCTGAACCGATTTTGTTGCGCAACGAACTTAAAAATTCTATGGATTGTTGCTACACGTATTCTTAATATCATCGAAATTAATTCAACGGTTCGAGAGTTATCGCGGAACAAACATACATACATACATACTTCCATACATACAAACAATGTTGTTTTCGCCCCAACTTGAATTATAGCCCTCGCTCGCTTCGCTCGCTCGGTCAATTAAGATAGACTTTTAGGAAATTCGTTTCGTGGTTTATAAATGTTTTACTTTAGAATGTTTAGGTTTTAACTAATATTTAATTTATTTTCAACAAAATTCAATAAAAAGTACTGTGAAGATTGTTTATATACTTAATAGGACATTTATGAATAAATACTTTACGTACATTATCACATCCAAATTGGAATAAAAGTTAAGTCACAATCAATTGTAAATTTGAACCTCTTTATACAACACTGCTCATTAAAAATCCGTCTTAAAATATCCTCTTTCAGTACTATTCCATTGAATTCAACGTCGTAGATCTACAAAGAGAAAATAATTCAATCAAATACGATAGAACAATACTGACTCCAAAGAAACGGAATTGAATTGAAAACCAGCCAAATATTTGAGTACAATCATTGGTTTGTTTTTATTATGTGATTGAAATAGAGACGATGTAGGCTGAGCTGGTTTCTCGATGAAATTCTTCGTCTGAAATGCGATGCGTTTGCTAAAAACCACTTATTTTATGACTAAACTAGCTTTTGCCCTCTGGTTCGCTCGCGTGAATTTCGTTTTTTATCCATTTCTGCCTCTAAGGAGTGGAATTTCCAAAATTCTAGTGCACTATACAGGATGTTTTTTTAAATCATTGGCATCCTTTCTACTGGTGAAAGTACTTATGAACATGAGCAACTTTTTGTATGGGACCGACTCAATCCGATGAAAAAATCAGCTGTTCCATACATTTCGGGTGAGTAGGTATTGGAAAATAGTATGGAACAGCAGATTCATATTTTGTAAAACTGCTAAAAATAAATTGACTCTTTAATCCAACTTGTAAACCATACAAATAATTGGTTTGTTTATTTTTAATGGAATGGACTGACTATATACAAATTGACAGGCAAACTTTACTGTATGTCTAAAATACATGTTTGTTACTCCAAAAATGAATGGATAAAACGTCCATTACGTTCATTCGTCTACTAAAGTTACGCAAGATGTTTTTTCCTAAAATTGTCTGGATTTCGATATAACTTGATACGCGGTATCAGATAGGAATTTTTAATCTCGAAATTTCCAATACTCACTCATTTATTCATAACCATGTTATACGTCAAAATACAGAGAAAAAATAATAATAGGTAATAATTATATGGTTAAATATACAAGTTTGTATCAAATCGATACACATAATACCTACAGTTGACAAATATGTAATTATATTATTATAATTAATTAAATTAACATTAGTCTAGTTGCAACAAACAACAGTCAAACAAACAAAAATATAACCATTAATTTGAGTTCATGAATTCCTCGATACTGAAAAATGTATTGTCAATCAGCCACCGTTTCAGTCTATTTTTAAATGATAGTAGGGTTGGCGCATCGATGATTTCGCGAGGAAGTCTTTTGAAGTCTGTTGTCTGTTCCCACTGGAGTGGAAGCCCGGAATTCATCTAGTTACATACATTATCACATCCAAATTGGAATAAAAGTTAAGTCACAATCAATTGTAAATTTGAACCTCTTTATACAACACTGCTCATTAAAATCCGTCTTAAAATATCCTCTTTCAGTACTATTCCATTGAATTCAACGTCGTAGATCTACAAAGAGAAAATAATTCAATCAAATACGATAGAACAATACTGACTCCAAAGAAACGGAATTGAATTGAAAACCAGCCAAATATTTGAGTACAATCATTGGTTTGTTTTTATTATGTAATTGAAATGGAGACGATGTCGACTGGGCTGGTTATTCGATGAAATTCTTCATCTGAAATACGATGCGTTTGCTAGAAACCACTTATTTTATGACTAAACTAGCTTTTGCCCTCTGGTTCGCTCGCGTGAATTTCGTTTTTTATCCATTTCTGCCTCTAAGGAGTGGAATTTCCAAAATTCTAGTGCACTATACAGGATGTTTTTTAAATCATTGGCATCCTTTCTACTGGTGAAAGTACTCATGAACATGAGCAACTTTTTGTATGGGACCGACTCAATCCGATGAAAAAAAAATCAGCTGTTCCATACATTTCGGGTGAGTAGGTATTGGAAAATAGTATGGAACAGCAGATTTTTTTCCATCGGATTGAGTCGGTCCCATACAAAAAGTTGCTCATGTTCATGAGTACTTTCACCAGTAGAAAGGATGCCAATGATTTAAAAACACCCTGTATATGTAGAACCTCTTTCCAAAATTTCAAGTTTCTACGTTCAGCGGTTTTGTCTCTGCATTGACATACAAATCAGTCAGTCAGTGTCCAATTTAAATTCACAGATTGGGAGATTGGTATACTTCCCATCACGTGAACGGGCCGCTGGGAGGGTGAGAAGGGGGTGAAACTTGCGCATGGGTACGACTGACGAACCAATCGCGCGCGCCGGATGAGACCCGCCCGACCCCCGCTCACCGAATAGACCGATATATCGCCTACTGCGCAGCTTAACCTCCAGCGGCCTTTTTACGTGACGGCAACTATACCTAAAGATAATTTGTCAACGAAATTTGAAGAACGGCAAAATATTAGTCAGTATTTGCTCTGGATAGGGACTAGTGAAGATATAAGGGGTTCCAGTGGGATACAATACCATCAAACTAGATCTTTAAGCCAAAAATTTAATTGAAATTTCTATTTTTAAATCAATTAATTAAACTTAAAACCGACACTGATTGACCAACAAGATTCATTAGATCTATTTTTAAATTTGTAAAGTTTTTATTGGATTTTGGAGCTATTTTCGGTATTAGAGAAGGCATTGTGTCTTCATTATCGACAGTACTTTACAGACGGGAGGCTTAATTAGTTAGTTTGTTAAAGAAACTGAGAGCGCTTTAACAGAATTACAAACTTAATACTTTAGTAAGGCGAGGTTTCGGCTCTGATAACAACAACCTTCTTAGGGTTATACGAATTACAATGAATAATTAATCGAATTATTATCAAAGTTATGAATTCAAAAAGTAAGTCTAAGTCATTTAACTAGGTAAATAAGTTATATTTAATATTTAAACAGCTACATAAAAGTATGGATTAGTATGGATTCTTAGTTAATTAGTCAAAGTCAATTTTAAGGACACACTGCCTCGATGCGGCGCGTTCGAGGAGATTTTTTATTTCGATGGCTTAGAGTGAAAACCTCGGATGTGTGTTCTGTGGCAAAAGAAACATCCGAAGGGTTTCACTCTAAGCCATCGATTTGTAAGTTTTTTCTACTATTATATATGTATATGTTTTTTTATTTGTAAGTTAAATTCAATTTTAAAGTACCTATGTACAAGTTTCTGTTAGCGCAAATTAATACACGGGTCTTGAGTAGTACAAAAGGACAACAATCAAAAGATTAGACTGTCTCTCCTCCACTTATTCTTTTAATTTTAATTGCAGGCACGCTGCCAACTCAAATTAAATTCCAAATACTACCAGTAGCAGATGGGTATTAACAGCTGAATGAGCGTCTAATAACATTTTTAATCGTTTATTCAGACTTGAAACAGCATCAATAACTAAATTATTGTTACTAATAAGTTTACTTTTCGTAGGAACGTATAATTTTTTTTTATAATCTTTTATCCCACAAATATAAAAATGCGAAAGTTTTGATACGCATGTGTGATTGAGTATATTTGCTACTCTATCATGAAAAAAGTGGATGGATTTTAATGAAATTATATATATGGTCTATATTTAATAAAATCTATACTAATTAAATTGGACGCTGACTGACCTCATAGTATATCAACGCAGATACGAAACCTCTAAATATAGAAAATTGAAATTTTGCAGGGAGGTTCTATATATAGCGTAAGTGAGCACTAAGGGATGGATCGACGATATTAAGAATATTGCTGGCAACAACTGGAGTAGAATGGCTCAGGACCGAGAAGGTTGGCGTAGACAGAAGGAGGTTTCGTTCCTTCCTTCCGTCCAGTTCCTTCTGTAACCCACTGCTGGGTATACTCCAGCAGTGGGTTACGGAAGGCTGTGGATGTGGATGATGAGCACTAAGAAATGAATTTTGGAAATTCCACCCCTACGGGTGTGAAATGGGTAACGCAAGTGAAGCCGAGGTAAAAAGGCTCCTATAATATAAATTTATTAGATAAATAGAAATAAATTTAAAAAAAAATTAAAAAAATATATTTACTCATGTTACTCTACACATACACTCAACTCCGCTAAATATTGTACAGTTTTCAAAGCGATTCCAAATAAGAGGAATGTGGTGATGAGTGCAGCGTCACGGGCTGAAGTTGCGAACAACTTCGTGTAAAGGGAGTGTAATTAACGGGTTAGTCTGAACTTGTCACCGGTTTAAGTTCGTCACCATTTTATGAACTCGTCACATCTTTTTTTCATACAGATTGCTCTTACGTATTGAGTGGTAGACTTTTTTAATAACGTTTTCTGTCGAACTTCGTTCATGAATGCCTTTTATTTATTGGGACGTTTACTTGATTATTTTTACAGCAGTACTTCAGAACTCGTACACGTACATATGTATCTCAGAGAATTAAAAAAAAACTAAACTAACTATTTAAAAAATGTAAACAGTTGGTAAAACTCATTTTCAAACACAGTTTTTTTAAATATAAATCGAATATATAAGTAAATATTTAATCTATTACAACACAATACGAACTGTGCCGAATTTACTTGATGACGAGTTAACACAGTCCAAGCGAATTTAGCTCTGGGCGCCAAAAGCAACATAATTGGGAAACTAAAAGCGAGTGTTTGACGTGTTGTTTGTTGATGCATTTCAGTTTTCATTCACTTTTAGTGTTTTAATTACTAACTTGTTATTTAAATTCCGGAAACCTAGCTTATTCTGAAAATAAAATGAGAATTTTCATATGTTCAAATTTCTGATGATAAATTCATCCACGCTTGTAAATACAAACGTGGTAAAAATAAAATGATGAGCGTTATCTATACTTATAATAAAACAGTAAAAATATTTTGTCTGTACATTTAGTATTTTTGACTGAAATGAATAGAGGGACACCTAAAAAGAATAATAGAAAGCACAAATATATTTTTGGAATTTCTTGTCTGTCTGTCTGTCTGTCTGTCTGTCTGTCTGTCTGTCTGTCTGTATGTATGTACGCGTTTCACGCAAAAACTACTGGACGGATTTGAATGATACTTTTTTTGTTGTATAGCTATTAAGCCTGGGCAACATATAGGCTATAATTGATTTTGAAAACTGGAATACCTGATGAAGAACCATAACAGAACAGCTAAACTATAAGAAATATGAAAATGGTATCTTTGCAAAAGTTTGTCAATCTGACGAGCATTTTCTGTTGACGTATAAAAATCGAAGATCAGGATTATCTGATGAAGAACTCCAAGAGACCAGCTACACGATTACATATATGGAAATGGCGCCTTAGCAAAAGTCGTTCAACCTGATGAGCATTTTCTACTAAAACGTATAAATATTGAAGTTCTGGAACATCTGTTCCCGTTCATCAACATATATATTCCCGCGGGACACGAGATACCCAAATGGCTGAAATTTTGAGTTCTGGAGTTTAGGTTACTACAGTTTTGAACACAAAAAGATTTTTCATCTAAGCGAAACTCACGCGGGCGAAGCCGCGGGTAACAACTAGTTTTAAAATATGGGCATGTATTATTTATATTCAAAGTCTCTTACAAAAATTACCACCTTGAAAGACACAAAAATATTGTTACGGATATTTACACTTAAGGGCCCGTACTAGGCTAGATTGCTTCACATGATCGTCTGTAATATCTACATTAATGTAAAACTGAATGTAAAATTAAGATATAGCAAACTTCAGGACTAGCACGAGGGATTATGTTACTCAAAAATACGATTGCATAAAATTTTCTCGATAGAAAATCGCGAAGTTGCCTCCAAATCACCTATAATTAACACTTTAAACTGCTATTATTCAAGCAATACATTGAAATAAAGATTGAAAATTTTTGTATAAAGTACTCTATAGAAAAGGCAGGGATTATGTTACTTACTTTTTTTAAATATCTTTTTATAAAGCTTTTAAAAAAATAATACGTATAATTGCCCGCATGCTTTAACCATCCGCCTCTGAGCCGCCGCGCCGCCCGCGACCCCGCGAGCATTTATTTAGAACGCGGATTGGATGCGTGCGGGCGAACTGGGTAGCGGGTAGCGGGGGAAAATCTTAGTTGTCATTGGCCTAGTGCGGGCTCTTAAGTATTCAAATAAAATATACATCACTGAAGAATCAATTATTCCGCTTCTAGTTGACAATAATGGCGAGTGAAGTCTTACAGTACAAAACTGTCATCACTTGTCAAATTCAAATGACATAATCGTATTGTACCATCTGACAGA
This sequence comes from Ephestia elutella, assembly GCA_018467065.1. Classification (NCBI taxonomy): domain Eukaryota; kingdom Metazoa; phylum Arthropoda; class Insecta; order Lepidoptera; family Pyralidae; genus Ephestia; species Ephestia elutella. The sequence goes on along the minus strand of CM031586.1, from coordinate 14,526,700 downwards.
CCTCAGACGGGAAAGCGATAAACCCATGGGAAGTAGTAAGTACTTTAAGGTACTTATTACTTCCATGGATAAACCTCATTACTGTTGCACAAAAGCACACTGCACAGGTGACAAAATTCATTTTAACTAAAATAGGTTTTAGGTGTGGATAACCGTCTTAGTAATCTGATTAAAACTAACGTGGTCATAATGATTTTTAATACGGATACACGTCTTCTTAGCCGGGACCGCCGACTAGTTTCGACTTCATACGGAAGTCATTTTCAAGGCGATTCCGGCTAACAAAACGCGTGAGTATCCGTATTAAAAATCATTATAACCGTCCTAGTAAGTCTATATTTTCAGCAGTTAAAAAACTAACGCCTGTTTATTTACAGCAGCTGTTTGTTCGCAGATCGGCGGCCATCTTATTATGGATTCATAATAGGTCCTCTGCGGGCGCAAATTGACATCATCAGGAGACATTGTGCGGCGTCGATTCTGGGTCATTGTTGGCTAAATTGGATCTGGTGAGACGAGTTTTATCTTAGAGATGGAGAAAGTGCGCAAATCGTTAGTGTTTTGTAGTGGTTAGGTAATCGGAATTGTTTTTAAAAAGGGTTTAGTTAAGTAGGCGTAGGAATACAAACAAATTTCTTCCTTGCATAGTGGTATGAGCCTGAATTGCTCTGTCCCTCCAGAGTAAATGTCATCAAAACCGGACAAGCCGTTTTGAAGATTAGCCTGGACAAACAGACAGACAAAACATTTTTGGTGACGGGTAAATAACACTAAACAATTTTAAATTTGACGTTATTTTAAAATTACAGACAGATACTCTAATACTAATCCTAATTCTAACTGATATTATAAATGCGAAAGTGAGTTTGTTTGTTTGTTTGTTACCTCTTCACGCTTTATCTACTGAACCAATCTTCCTGAAATTTCGCATACACATAGCTGGAAGTACGGAGAAGGACATAGGGTACCTTTCATCCCGGGAAAAAGCACTGCTCCCGTGGGAAATTCACGCGGGCGAAAGCTAGTTATTTTATAATTGTGTATGGATTTGGCAAACTTTTGTTTTATTAAAAACAGTCTGTATAGTCATTCAAAAACTTGCAAGATTAAAATAAAACTGACAACTTTATAATCTCACTTATTATCTCACCACCCACCCAACACATTTTGATTTCCGTAAAGCCTTTTAATATCTTCACCTTTCGACACTCAATTTAGACTGTTAATCCATCATTCCAACAAGAGAATCTCATTCGATAGACATCTTTCAAAATTGCGTATCGTTTCATTAAGTTTTCCATTAAGCTGATGGCTTTTATTATTACCTATCATTTATTGAAGTTATTATTGAAAAATCTGATAGCAATCTTAGCCAGGATTAGCTTTCTCTCCTAGACGTATTCCCAATGACTGAGGGTCGCGGTCACAAGCAAAGACTTTCTTGGCAATGTTAATAGAGTTGTTTGCCATTCAAATCAAAAAATTTTAAAACCTTAGAAGCCTTGACGCTGGCCATTTGTGATAGCTAGTATGAGATCGTAAGAAATAGCATCTATTTTTCACATTCCATCCGTCCCCTTTAAGATTGTTGTGCCATCAAAAAAGCTATCCAACGCAATTCTATATCTAGATATATAGATAGGATAGAGATGGATAGAGAGGCCATGGCCTGACCCTGGGTCAGTGAAGGAAGGTTAATAATAAATAGGTATGAATTGTATTTTACCTATTAGTATAGTGCATTAGATTTATTATAATTATAATTTTAGACTTTTCACGGCCAGTTTAAGGCTAATGTGATGGACCATGTATTTAATGTAACAACTAATGTAACCACATTTCAGCAAATAAAGGAATTAAATTGAATTGAATATAGCATAATAAAGTGCTCTCAAATCTAGTCTTCAAATTTGCAATATAACATCGCAAAAAATAATAATCTACCGAAGTCGTGTTGGGAGAATGTCATCAAACCCACATTTTCACTTAGCTGATGAGTCCTAAACAAATATAACAAAACTACTTTCATAATGGCCTACTCTACTAACATGAACTTGTTTTAATCCATACAATAACAAATTGTTGCAGAGTTGAGTAGCTACAACAATCGGAATCTGAAACTGTTTTTATTCAATTATTATTTTTTTATTACTAAGGTTTTTGTTGTAGTTAGTTAAGGTCCTAAGGCCCCCAGGTGGGGCAGAGGGCGTCCATAGTGCTTCTCCACTGGGATCTGTCTTGGGCGATGCGCTTCGCCTCCGACCAGGTGAGCCCGACCGCCTTTAACTCCGCTGCAACGGTACGCCACCAGGTCTGCTTGGGTCGTCCAACTTTCCTCTTGCCTTGCGGTGTCCATTCGAGAGCTTGCCTGGGAATATGCGTGGGGTCCCTACGAAGCGTGTGGCCGATCCACGCCCATTTGCGGCGCTTGATCTGGTGGTCAATCGGCGCTTCCTTGCATATTTCCCAGAGCTCCCGGTTAGAGATGACTTCTGGCCAGAAAATGCCAAGGATTTGACGAAGGCATCGGTTGACGAACACCTGCAGAGGATGCGTGATGTCTTTGGTGACCTTCCACGTCTCGCAGCCATACAGCAATACCGATATGACGTTCGACCGGAAAATCTTGAGTTTGACTCTACGAGTCAACTTTTTCGAACGCCATACAGGTCGAAGCTGAGCAAAAGCAGCCCGGGCTTTGGCAATCCTGGCAGTAGCATCCTTTTCAGCTCCACCAGATTGAGAGACGATGCTTCCCAGATACGGAAACTGCTCAACTTGTTTTATGAGCTCTGCTCCCAGCATAAGTGGCTGACTATTTTTTCCGGTGCGCATCTCCTGGGTCTTCTTGGCGTTGATCTTGAGACCCACTTTAGCTGCCTCTCGCTGTAGGTCGTCCAATTTGGCCTGCATATCGACGCGTTTATGGCTGAGCAAGCACAGGTCGTCAGCGTAGTCTAGGTCATCCAGCTGGTTGGATAACCCCCACTCTATTCCACGTCGTTTGCCGTCGTTCACTTTATGCAGGATGCCATCTAAGACAACGAGGAACAGCAGAGGAGACAGGAGGCAGCCCTGTCTGACACCGGCATGAACGGCTATATCCTCGGAGATTAGTCCATCATGAGCTACTTTGCACGAGTACTTGCTATAAATCGCTTTTAGTATGTCTCTGATCTTAGGCGGGACTCCTATTTCGTCCAGACGGTACCAAATACTGGGCCAATGTAGGGTGTCAAAGGCTTTTTCAAAGTCGACGAATGTGAAGTAAATGTCACGTTGCCATTCTGATGCCTCTTCCAGAATGATCCTCAGTGTATTGATTTGGTCCGTACAGGAGCGGTTGGGGCGGAATCCAGCCTGCTCGAGCCGCAAGAGTGGCTCAACTGCTTTCGTTATTCTGTTAAGCAGGATCTTGCACAGAATTTTCGATGGTACAGAGAGCAGAGCGATACCCTCCAGTTACCACATACGCTCAGATCGCCTTTTTTCGGGACTGTTATAAGGACACCTTTATTCCAATCGTCGGGGAGCATCTCTTCAGTCCAGATCTTCTCCAAGAGAGGTGTTATGACATCAGCGGCGATAAACGGATCGGCTTTAAGCATTTCCGCTGTCACGAGGTCGAGACCTGGAGCTTTCCCGTTTTTGAGAGCATTGATAGCGCCTATAACTTCATCGCGTGAGGGTGGTGAGATGTCTACGTCCAGCAGGCGTGATGGCGGTGTGCTTGGCGGCAACTCAGGGAGGGCCGTGGTTGATGTACTGAAGACCTCCACAAAGTGTTCGTGCCAACGTTCCAACTGCTTCTCCGAGGTTGAGATGACATTGCCCCGTTTGTCCCGTAGAGGCTTCTTGCTGTGTCCTTTCCTCCCTGCCAAGGTCTTGGTGGCATTGTAAAGCTCTCTAAGATTGCCCGTATTGGCAGCAGATTGTGCGCAATCAGCTATATCGTCAGCCCATCGTCGCCTGTCATTTCTGGTGCTACGATATATGCGTCTTCGTATTTGCCTATATTGCTCCAGGAAATCAGCCTTTTCAGTTACACTCGAAGCCCCTAGGATTTTTTTATGAAGTTCTCCTCGTGTTTGTATTAGACTCCATGTAGCATCAGAGATCCAGTCATCGCGTTTACGTTCTTTGTATCCTAGGACGACAGAGCTGGTTTCTTGGTAGACCATTTTTACGCGATTCCACTCTTCGTCAGTGTTGTCCGTTTCAGTTTGGAGACCGGAGAACCGATTTCGCAGTTAACCGATTTCGCAGTTTTTGTTGTAGTATAAGCTGTAAAATATTTTTTTGTGTTTCAGAGGATTGTAAGCTTTCAGCCCTAAATTTAAGCCTATCAGTCCTTTTTAGGACTATGCTAATCAAGTAAGGCTTTAAAAGATTAATCATTATAAAAAGCCTTTAAGCCTTAAAAACCTATAGGCCTTATTTGAGTCTATAGGTATTTTTCAAGTAGAGAGGATTGTGAACCTATAAATTGTCATGTATGTCCTTAAAAATCGCAAACTGCAATTCTTTCTCTTACACGCCTTTTTGTGACGCTCCTTTAGGAATTTTAACATTATCATACTAAATCCAGCAAATCAAACGCTACAAAATAACCAGTTGCAGTTAAAAACATGGTTCAGGTAGAATCAAATCAGAATATCATTTCAAATATTCAACTCCAGTTGAAATGTGGTCTACGATTTCCGCTCTAGAAACTACCGTTCGATTTAAGTTCTTGCCTCACAGACTTTATATGAAAATGGACAACGCATTTTAATTTGTGAAAATTCATTTTGCTTTTTGAAGCTCCGTCCTGAGAACATTTTGGGACATTTTTCTTTGTTTTTATCCATATTTATTTGGGGTCAGCCTCAGCTAGTAAATCTGCGCCATGCCATGGTTGTACCCGCAATACCCGCATGTTTGATTTGGCTACTTTCAGACCCTTTTGATTGTTTCAGCAGTGGTTGTTCCGAAATGCTAGTAGCTTGTAGCTTTATAATCCTACTAATCCTACTAATATTATAAATGCGAAAGTTTGAATGTGAGTTTGTGCGCAAGATCTATTGGACGGATTTCGATGAAATTTGGTCTACAATTCATTTATCCAATAAAAATTTACAATTGTGTCTGAAATTCTTTCTTCATAGTAAAAAATAAATTACAAAAAATAATATTGATGTTTATATTGCAATTTCATTGACAAAATTAAAATGTAAAATATGAAGGTTCACATATGCTCACAAGGTGAACTTGTCAAATAAACTTATTTTAGGTCATTTTAAGAAATCCTCAATCTCATATTCATTTCGCTCAATGATATTGCTTTAAATTGTTTTTAAACTCAGATAAATACCGGGAACGGGTACGTGTAGAAAAATACCGGGAATAACACATAGGGTACTTTTTATGCCGAAATTCCCACGGGAGCGAAACCTCGGGGCGCAGCTAGTACATTATTATTATTTTATTAATTTTTGACGTAAAAAAGTACCTGTAAAGGCATTCAGTGCCTGTAAAGATATTCAGTAGAGTATTTTTTTACAAACTAACGAAGTCTATTTAGCTATAACGTCTGTGAGTTATTGAGTATTTTTCAAATTCTTAAACCTGTTTTCTCGACCGTCGACGTTTCCACCAACTTTGCCTTTGCCACTTTGATGTGGTTATGAAAATATTGGCAAAAAACTTGTATGAATAGAACATAACAGTGAATAAAATAAATTTCTGCGCGCATTATCGATATCTTATCCGTTGCCGAGCGGAAAAAATCAAAAGTACCTATGTTACGTAAATACTTGTGGCCTATGTTGTCGGCGTTTGATATAGCACACGTGGCCTTATAGCACAGCATTGTATCGCGCCGTTTGTTTGGTCACTCACCTAGGACATGAGCTGGCTGGCATTATGGGTAGCGATAAATTTTAAACTCATATTTACTAACCAAAGTAAAAAAAGTTAAAATTATACTGAAAATAATTGAATATGAAAGTTGTTGGCACAGTAATTTAAAATGTTTACTAGAAGCAAAAGCAAACAAAGATAAAAATGGATGAGCTTCGAAAATCCGCTTTCTTTATCAAGTTACAGATTAGGGAGAGGTCCATTTTCGTCCGGGATTTTCTGCTTATTTTGTGGCATGACTTAGCAGGGTTTAAGTGAAGTGGGTATATCTAGAGATAAACACGATACAACCTATTTTTATACTGTATACTTCTGAAAAAAGGGTTATAGGCGAGTGGTGGCGCCCGCCTGTTTGCAAAGGTCCCAGGTTCGATTCCTGCTCGTGCTTTATGAATTTGTATACCAATCTGACTCATGTATGGTAGTTTTCATCGATCACCACTTGCTTCCGGTGAAGGAAAACATCATGAGAAAACCTGTACTCTATAGTTGATTTCTGTCAGCTAGTGTGTGAAATGATTGCTTACTATGGGCCTCATAAGAAGGCTCAAGGTCACCCAAAGGGCGATGGAGCGCGCTATGCTCGGAGTTTCTCTGCGTGATCGAATCAGAAATGAGGAGATCCGTAGAACTAAAGTAACCGACATAGCCCGCAGAATCGCGAAACTTAAGTGGCAGTGGGCGGGGCACATAGCTCGTAGAACAGATAGCCGTTGGGGCAAAAAAGTTTTTGAGTGGCGACCACGAACCGGAAAACGTAGTGTTGGCAGGCATCCCACTCGGTGAACCGACGACCTGGTGAAGGTCGCGGGATGCGCATGGATGCGGGCAGCGCAGGACCGGTCGTTATGGAAATCCTTGGGGAGGCCTTTGTCCAGCAGTGGACGTCTTTCGGCTGAGAGAGAGTGTGTGAAATGGAGAAGACAATGGCAAACCCTCATCATACTTGAGCGAATTTAAACTATACTATACTATTTTACTTCTATTTTAACTATTTTGTAGACAACCATAGTGCCATGTAATTTGACGACGTCGTCTAAGAGAAGCGGTGTTGGCGGTGGTGGCCGAGATCAAAGCAATATGATGAGAATTCCTTTTACAGAAAGATTCTTTTTATTCATATTCATGTGGCCCATCAATGAAATATTTTCTCGTCCTTTATTATACCTAAGATTACATACTATACATATTATCAAAGCTTTTTCCCGTGAGGGTGGGCAAAGACAACTGATTTCCACTTGCTACGATCCATACAGATCTCTCTCGCTTCCTCTACACTCATCACTCTCTTCATACATGCTCATCGGTTATGAGTGTTCCTAATGTCTCCCTTTTCAAGAAGGCAATTTGGTTGTAGTGCTAATAATATAGTAAATAGCTATTTTTATTTTATTAGTTACTTTACAACAGTTACTTAGCTAAAAAATAACTGGTCTGATTTCTATTAGCAAAATCTTCATTGAGAATTTTTTTTGAAAATTCTGAACTGGAGGACGGAGATGAAAATCCATCGGAGCTGTTACCGATTTAATCCATTAGGAAACGTGGCTGGGCCTTGTTAATGTGTTTCATTTTTAATTTCACTGTATCTACATATACATTATTCAGAGTAGCTCAGTAAAAAAAGAATGAGGTTCTACAGAATTAGGTCAGACGAATGAATTTAGGTGTGTTTGCTTTCAGATTACTGTTTTGAGTTGTGCTGTTTTGTTATTTAAATCAAAAGTTTTGTTTTTTTGATCTCTTCCATATTATTTTATTTTGCCTGGATATTTTCCACTTGAAGTTAATTAATTGCCTTAGAATTTAATTATACATTACGAGTAATTTTTTTTTTAATGTTACCCATTGTTTTTTTTATTTAAAATTCTTATTTTTCCAAATTACATTGGTAAATCAGAGAAATTTCTTGTGTCAGTATACAAATTTTACAGTAACCATTAAAATGAAAATAATCTGCATATCTTTTAAGAACTCCACAACGCGAGTAATATCATATATCATTTCGTGCAACAAAGAAATATGGGGACATTAGGACGTAAAAAGTGGGCCATAAAGTTTCCGTCAGACGTGTCAGGGCATGTAACTTATGGTTGACTTCGCACTTTGTGATTGATATGCCCTGAAATATGAATCTTTTACGCGCAACAACGATGTAATCGGGAGGTATATTTTTCTACACGATTACTCAATAAAAAAATGTCATGTTTTCGAATTTCATTGATGAGTATGTATGTACGAATGTGCATTTTCTCTTCCAATATCTTTCATATCTTTCATAACCGTTGCTTACCCGTATGGTACTACCAGTAGTCCTACTGGTAGTACCATGGAACTAACTTAATGCATTAATCTATTTTGCGCATTAAAAATAGTATTAGTATCGTTAGAGGTAGAGCATGAAATTTACATAAAAAAATCTGCAATTATAACATTTAAAAAGCTCCCCTGCATAGCAAATTACTCAATTTCTGAGTTTAGTACTCAAACTACTTTTATGAGGTTTTAATAACTTACTTCTAAGTATACAGGTGTTTACTCGATGCTTTCAGGAATTTAATACCGGAGCATATTTGTTTTGTTAGGTAAGAGGCGAAACAATTTCCCGGAAGTATGTAATACCTCAGAAATTCACGATACGACATTTTCCACAATATAATTTTATAATGCTTTTGACAAAAATAAAAGCATTCAAAAAAAATTACGAGCAGATTTATGTTGCTTATGAATTCAGTACTAAAGTAAATACCAAGAATTATTAATAATGTTTTTTTTTTATAGAATAGTAGGCAAACGAGCATGCGGGCTACCTGATGGTAAGCAATCACCGCAGTCCATAGACACCAAGACCCTGAAAAGGTCACTGGAAAATAAATTACCGTCTGACTTTTACGATTTAATTGGTTACGGTAAAAATCGTACACAAACTTCTATGACATATTTTAAATAACCTTTACTACTTATTTTAGGTTTAAGTACACCTATGAATTTTACATTTTAAAAAATGTGTATGCTTGACCATAGTCGCCGAGGTCCCTTCGTCAACTCGAGTAGACTTCACCAAAACGAATGTTCAATAACCGTTTCAGATCGGTCAAAAAAAATACTCTGACGCGGCTCGGCCCCATTCAATAACCATAAAATAAAGCATTCAACGCGACTAAAAAAAAACAAAAAACAAATCATATGTAAACACGCCTTAATGGCATTAAAATTTCCAGTTACACTCTAAATTGCTACTGTAAATTTTCACAAAATGCAAATTCACGCCAGCTGCAATCATCGTCATTAGTTTGAGTACATTCCACAGAGTCACTACGCGCGATCATTAGAGCGAGCGCTGTACTGAATGGCCGTTTTTGACGCTCCTTGTAATGAGATACCGCTTAGACAACAATAGCGTTAGTATCCATATTAACATTCCAAAGATACGCGTGTAAAATGTATGAAAAGCGAAATTCAACCTGTCGTTTAAATCAAAAATATTGCATGTCTGAAAGGGTTTAAGGACTGTTAAACTTTATTTATTGTATGGACTATCTATACCTTTAACTACACACTACACAGTTATCGCAAAAAAGACGTTTGAGTACTTATTTGTACATGGCTAAGCCACAAAGTAGTTAAATATAGTTTTTAGTAATCTGTGGCTAAGCTATGTGATATATTTGGCATTATTTTTCTCATTTTCAGCGATTATTATGTCTAATCAACTGCAAAATGGGACGATGTTGTTTTAAGCCGTATGGATTAAAAACCTTAGTCAGAAGAGTCATCATCAATATATCTAAAACATCGTGAGGAAACCTGCACACTGGCTGACTGTTTAGTTTACTGGTGTGTGTTTTCAAGTCATGTGAGATGCCTTAAGGCTTGAGATGAATCTGACACCTGTGTTAAAATATATTTATCTCACTGCTCTACTATGCCATTACTACTTAGACTAATTGTGCAGAGCAACTACGCTCTGCTGCCAGAAAATGTGGCAGAGAGAATCCGGACAAACGAAGCGGCGGGAAGAATTCTGTACCGGAACTTCACCGGGAAAAAACCACCGGTAAAAATAAGTACCGGGAAAAAATCTCCACGCGGCACCACGTTTGCCCGACTAAAACCTAACTAACTTAACGCAGTCTGCTACCACCGTAGCTTATGAAGGGAGCTACAGGGCCCTATACAATAACCTAACCTATAAATTAATTACAATGGAAAACCACTTACCAAGCTAAATCTTCTTTCTCTTCGGATCCAAACTTGAGTGTCTTCGGGAAGGGGGAATTCCTAATCACCCTACCTAACCCATGAGATCTCAATTCCCCAGAACAAATAAATAGATTTCTTCCCGAAATCGGCTCGGCAACAGATAGATGTGAGCGAGCAGCCACGCGTCACATCCCACAGGAGAAAGTCACAATGACGGGTACACAAACACAAAGTTCAATAGTTATTTAACAAACAGGAAATTCACAAATACAAATCAAGCCAATTAGCCATCAAAGAACGCGGGACCTCTCGCGTATTAAAAAATCAAACCGATATCGCATAGGACAATGGCGACCGTCCGCGAGCCATTCGCACGAGCAATGTGAGAACCCCAAAACGCCTGGCGGCGATAACAGGAAACGCCTGCGTTTAGTTTTACCCAATATATTACAAACATCCCCCCGTCCCGGTCTGAGAAGCAGACCGCTAGCTTACTCTACGGGAAGGCGGGCGAGAGAGGTCACACCTCTCCTTAAAATCGAACCGTCGACCAACACCTCAGCCACACGCGGAGTGCCATCTCCGCCAAGAATCAAACGTAATATGCGAGCTCGTCGCCAAAGCAATGAGGGCAAATTTGCCTCTTTTAACAATACTAAATCACCCTCCCTGGGAGGCTCAGTCCTGTCTGTCCACTTCACTCTTTGCTGCAGCAAATGCAAATATTCAAGCGACCAGCGACGCCAAAAGTCCTGGCTCATTTGCTGCAACATTTGAAAACGCGACAACCGATATACGCGTTCATCCTTCCACGGGTATTCGGGCAGGGCATTCAACGGCCCTCCCACCAAAAAAATGACCAGGGGTGAGAGCTTCCAAGTCATTTGGATCTGGAGATAGCGGACAGAGAGGACGAGAGTTGAGGACCGCCTCAACTTTACAAAACACTGTGGCCAGCTCTTCAAAAGTTAGAGCCGTTTCTCCGATAATGCGGCGGAGGTGGGTCTTTGCGGATTTCACAGCCGCTTCAAAAATCCCTCCCCAATGGGGGCAACTTGGGGGACTAAACTTCCAGGTTATTCCCCTTTGAGCAGCAATTTGACTTAAACTAGTACAATTCTTATCAATAAACACAGAAACATCCTTAAGATAATTTACAGTTCCCTTATAGTTTGTGCCATTATCAGACCTAATAAGGGAAGGTAGACCTCGACGCGAAACAAAGCGATCCAACGCGGCGACGAAGGCCTCCGTAGTCAGAGCCGATACCACCTCCAAATGGACAGCCTTGGTGGCCAAACAAACAAATACACACAAATAGCCCTTCACAATACGGGCATTACGAAAGGGAGAAGCCTTGATCGAAAAGGGGCCGGCAAAATCGGTTCCAACGCCGTCAAACGGCCTCGACGGTCGGATTCGATCAGCGGGCAAATCACCCATCTGTGGTTGCATCGTGGATGCCTTCAACCTATAACATGCAATACATCGAAACAGGACACTACGGATTGCTCTTCGGGCAGACAAAATCCAAAACTCGCGTTGCAAAATAGCCAACAAAGCATTGCACCCAGCATGGGCGTTACGAATGTGTCGATCAGACACCAAAAGCTGCACCAAGGGTCCGCCCTTGGGCAACAACAGAGGATGGCGAGTCTCATATGGAAGATCCGCCTTCCGGAGCCTGCCTCCAACCCGAAGAAGCCCATCCGAGTCGATGTACGGGTTCAAACGAGCGACCGCGCCCTTCAACTTAGCGCGTCCGTCGCGCAAGATACGAAGCTCTGACTCAAACCGTCCGGTCTGCACGACACGGACCCAATGCAACAATGCGCTCCGGCGCTCTTCTGCACCTGCAATCGGCTCCAACCGCTTTGCCTGTGGGTTTCTACAATTATGTATGAAACGCTTAATCCAACTGGTAACACCCAGAAGCTTATCCAAGCTGCTATACCGAGCAAGTAGCCAATCCGGCTCCGACGTCGTCTCAGCGACTACAGCATGTACACGGAGCCCAGTCAAACTCAAAGAAGTAACATCTGTCTGACAGACAGGCCAAGAAGTTTCTGATCCCATCAGCCACTCTGGGCCCCACCAGAGCGGGTGTGACACCAATTCTGGTGCCGTACAACCTCGGGAAGCACAGTCCGCTGGGTTAAGCTCTCCCGGCACATGTCTCCATGTTATATCAATTCCAATATTTTGAATTTGGGAAACCCGATTTCCCACAAAAACCTCCAAGGTATGTGGGGCCGCGCGCAACCATGCAAGCGCGACCTGGCTATCCGACCAGGCGAAGATGTCCCGTATCTCGACCGTGGCCGCCAGCTCAAATGCAACGTGATGCAACAATTTAGAGAGAAGGTGAGCTCCACTCAACTCAAGCTTGGGAATAGTCAGCCTAGTCCTGATGGGGGCGACCTTGCTCTTCCCTAACAAAAGCGAGACATTGACCCGGCCATCGGCGTCAACTGTCCGCATATAGACTGACGCGGCGTAGCCTCGCTCCGACGCGTCACAAAAGCCATGCAGGCTGGCTCGATATTTCCCGGGGGGCAATATTCGACGAGGCAAGGCAATCCGATTGACTTCCTTAATCGATGAAAACAACTCGAGCCAATCATCCAATGGAGGACCAAACAGCGGCTCGTCCCACGAGACGCCCAAAGTCCAAAGTCTCTGAAGAAGACACTTCGCAGAGAATATCACTGGACTGATCCAACCGCTTGGATCAAACATACGGGCTATTACGGACAACACCGTTCTCTTAGTCCAGACCTTTGGCATTTCCAAGTCCACTTGGAATGTGAAAATATCGGTTAGCGGCTGGTACTGCATGCCCAGCACCGCTATCCTGTTGGGATCATCCACATCCTCAAACAGGTGAGGGTTCTGTTGGTGATCCTCCGGGATCCCTTCTAGAACTTTAGGCTCATTAGACAACCACTTACGTAGCTCGTAGCCACCTGTCTTCAATATTTCAATCAATTCATCCCGCAGTAGGAGGGCCTCCTCAATACTTTGGGCTCCGGTGCACACGTCATCTACATACAAGTCACGTGACAGCACGGAAGCCCCACGGGGAAAGCGGATCCGTTCCCGCTCTGCCAATTCAAGCAATGATCTGATGGCGATATAGGGACTAGATTTCAAACCATACGTGTTTGTGTTGAGTTCATACACCGTCACAGGATCCTCAGGGCGCTCACGCCAGAGTATCAACTGGAATCGCCTGTCCTCAGGATGTATGACTGTCTGGCGGAACATCATCCGGATGTCCGCACCAAAAACCACTTGATGTCTTCTAAAGTTCAAGATGATGTCAATTATGTCCCTATGCAATTTGGGACCCGAATGCAAACACAGATTCAACGAAACCCCGTTCGAAGTGGGTGCGGACCCATCAAAGACAGTCCGCAACTTGCCCGTTGAGGCCTTCACCACCGCGTGGTGGGGCAAAAAATAATGCTCAGTTGAGCTCCAATCAACTCGAGCCGGAGACATGTGACCCAAATCCTCGTACTCGCGCATAAATTCAATATATTTATCGCGAAGTACGTGGTCACGCTGCATACGTCGCTCCATGGACAGCAGTCGTTTCTCCGCAAGCGCCCTACTTTGCCCTAGGCTAGGACGAGAGGCAACAAAAGGTAACCTAGTTACAAACCGACCGGAGGGCAACCTCTCCGTGGTTGATCGAAAGAAGGCTTCGCACTCAGCGTGTTCCGGATCCATCCTGGAACTCATAGGTGGCTCCTCCACCTCCCAAAACCTTTGCATGGTCTTGGCCAAGGACGCAGATGCGACGACCGGTGGCTCCTCCACGGTGCCATTGTCAAACACAGGGCCCATCAGGGCAAAACCAAAAATCGTAGACACTGCCATCAGTGAAGACGAACCCAGAGCTTTCTGGGTACCCAACAAAATCCAACCCAATACGTCCGAGCCCAGGAGCAAGTCCACTGGGCCGGGATGAAAGACAAAGGGGTCGGCCAAATCCAGACCCGAAACCAAAGATAACACACCCGGCGGTATGTCTGTCGAGGGGTGCCAACCCGCAATGGTATCCATTACCATAGCCGAAGTCGTGATCCTCATTGTGGAGGACTTCAGCGAAGAAAAGGTGACAAGTGTCTGGCCCGTCAGACACTTCACTTGTATGCCACCAACTCCAAGAAGTGGCACAGGCGAGTCTTCCACGACTAAACCTAACTGGTGTGCCACTCGAGTGGTAACCAAACTGCTTTGAGCCCCTGAGTCCAACAGAGCTCTCAAATTAATGGCTTCCCCCACGACCCCATACGCGGACCACCGCGGTAGGGAGCAGAACCGTCCGCGGCTCTGTCCCAGCAAGGGAGCAAGCTAGTTACGGGCTCCCCACTCTCTCCAAACCAGGGGGCGCCACTGACCCGGATAATATGTCGGGCGAGTGCACATCCCCATCTGAGGGGGCATAACCCGCGGCCCGGCCATACCTATGGTACGGCGGGTGGTACTCCAGCCGTGGGTACTCGTGCAGCGGTGGAGAAAACCGCTGCGGCTGCATGTGTTGGGCATTGGTAACCCGCGTGGAGGGGGGTGTCCCCACTCTCACGTCCGATCTAGGGCCCCCGCCCATGGGGGCCCTATCCGGGGCCTGGCCAGCCACATACTGGCCATGACCTTGGGGCGCGTGGTCCCGGTCCACCAAGACCCGCGCAGGTACGCGACCCCCCTCCCGAGGGGGGGTGCGACGAGCGAAGCCGCGTCCTCCGTCCGATGGTGGAGGGCTTCGCGCAGGAGCGCCCCCGCCCATAGGGGACCCCTGCCTCAACAACCGGGGGCCATCCCCGTTCCGGTTCATGCAGAGCATCACGTGGTGCAGCCCACGGCATGCACTGCATGGTATGGCTCTGGGACAGTCACGTGCATAGTGACTGCCCAAACAGTAAAAGCAAAGTTCATGCCGCCTTGCCATGCGGCGCCGATCTTGTACTGGCAGTCTCTGCCAGTCCCTGCATTGCAGCAGGCTGTGGCCCATCCGGCCACATTGCAGGCAGTCCGCGTCCCCCGCGACTGCTGCCGTGTGTGCAACCCGCACACCAGCTCCACGCGGTGGCGGTTGCCGTCCCTGTTGGGGCTTCCCTCGCCATGAGGGTTCCAAGGGCCTACGTTCAGGCGCTCTGGATGGCGCTGAGTCCGTCATGGTATTCTCAGCCGCCCGTGCCTCAAACTCCAAAAACTTCACCAAGTCAGTGAATGTTGGTAGGGTGGTGCTATCCCGTTCCGCATTCTCGCGCTCAAATCGCGAGCGGATGTCATTGGGTAATTTGCCCAATACAATGTGCACCAGCAAAAAGGACCATTGGTCCACCGGCAGCCCCAGTGTGCGGAGCGCGTTACAGGCCACTGTAACGGGCGTGAGCAACTGCAGGCGCAACTGTGCCCTGTTGGCCACCTTGGGCAGGGCCATCAACTGTGCGGCGTGCGCATCCGCTAACAAACGTAAGTTTTGGTAGCGGGAGTTCAATAACTCCCAAGCCGTGTCGTACTGGTCGTCCTCCACCCGGAGGTGCTGGATGAGCGACCGCGCTTCACCCTCAAGAGTGGAGAGGAGGTAGGCCATCTTCTGGGCCTTCGACAAATCCTGTCGTGCTACGACCAGAGACTCAAACATATTTTTATATGCCACCCACTCCTCCATCCTACCCCCAAAGTGGGACAGCTGAAGGGTGGGGAGCCGACCAGTAACCGCTGGTCCTTCCTGTCTAACAGGTGTGCGAGGGGCTGGTCCGCCAGCCTGTCTCGCCCTTATTGCGGCCGCCGCCTCCACGATGTCATCGTGCAGACTCAGGATCTGGTCCAGGTCCGCCACGTGACCTGCGTAGACCTCCGGGGTAAGGTCGGCTTCGGTAAGCGCCGCCATGGCCGCTTCCGCGTTGTTCAATCGTGAGCGGAGCTGATCCGCTCTTTCCAGTATAGCGGCCTCCTGTCCTTCCGGGACAGGAGTCCACCGGCCGTCACAAACCATCTCAATTCGTTGGCGAGTGTCGCCCTAGCATTGGAGGCCTTCGCCATCGCGTCAAGTCACAAACAAACAAACAAATAAGAAAAGATAAAAAAGGTAAATAAAGAACAAGATCAAGCAACAACACGAGAAACCGCGGTAGGTATGAGAATGGCACAAACCCGGAACGCACGGTACAAACCGCAAACAAATACAAAAAAGGTTACAAATATTCTTATACAAACAAACTAAGAAAAATCTAATAATTTTTACAAACAATTAATTATTTTTTACAAACGAACAAATAGAGGGTAGATAAACTACGCTCTGCTACCAGAAAATGTGCAGAGCAACTACGCTCTGCTGCCAGAAAATGTGGCAGAGAGAATCCGGACAAACGAAGCGGCGGGAAGAATTCTGTACCGGAACTTCACCGGGAAAAAACCACCGGTAAAAATAAGTACCGGGAAAAAATCTCCACGCGGCACCACGTTTGCCCGACTAAAACCTAACTAACTTAACGCAGTCTGCTACCACCGTAGCTTATGAAGGGAGCTACAGGGCCCTATACAATAACCTAACCTATAAATTAATTACAATGGAAAACCACTTACCAAGCTAAATCTTCTTTCTCTTCGGATCCAAACTTGAGTGTCTTCGGGAAGGGGGAATTCCTAATCACCCTACCTAACCCATGAGATCTCAATTCCCCAGAACAAATAAATAGATTTCTTCCCGAAATCGGCTCGGCAACAGATAGATGTGAGCGAGCAGCCACGCGTCACATCCCACAGGAGAAAGTCACAATGACGGGTACACAAACACAAAGTTCAATAGTTATTTAACAAACAGGAAATTCACAAATACAAATCAAGCCAATTAGCCATCAAAGAACGCGGGACCTCTCGCGTATTAAAAAATCAAACCGATATCGCATAGGACAATGGCGACCGTCCGCGAGCCATTCGCACGAGCAATGTGAGAACCCCAAAACGCCTGGCGGCGATAACAGGAAACGCCTGCGTTTAGTTTTACCCAATATATTACAAACACTAATGCTAAGACTTTGTTAAAACTTTCTGATGTAAAGTATACTTCTTGGCGTCTCTGCTGGAAAAGCACCCTAACCAACTCTATGCTAGGTATTCAAATAGACCGCCGGACTGTTAATTACCCTTGTCATTAGCAAAATTATAATTAGAGGGCATCATTTCCGAGTGGCAGTGGTGAAATGTGAATGGTCAGTTGAACAAATGCCAATTGTTGTCTTTTAACACGAGAATAGACAAATTGTCACGTATAAAATACAGCTGCATGTTTGATGTTATAAAAAAAAAATGTTTTTATAACCAAAAGAGTCTTTCAAATAGTTTTTAATAGGTAAATAGGTATATCGGCGCGACGTGTTTTACTACTACGTGGCGGCGGTTAAAAAACGTCGAGAATTCAAATTCGAAACGAATTAACCGTTTTGGTTCAATTTATTGTCATTTAAGATTAAGATTGATTGATTATTATTGAAATGTTAAATTTAAAAACGTCGAGAATTCAAATTTGAAATGAATTAACCGTTGGTTCAATTTATTGTTATTTAGGATTAGTTAATTACTTTGAAATGTTAAAATTAATTATCTTAATGAATTTTAGAATAATTTAATTGTTATTAGTGCATACGCACACATCATGTGATTATTATTTTGTACGCCTTGTGGGGTATAAATACGGGCGCACCGACGGTCCGAGCTCATTCTTGCTCGAGCCGCCGGAGCGTACGGACCTCCTCAAGACACTGTTACGCTGCCCGTCTGAATAAAGAAGACTTGAAGAATCTATCTTGTTTCTTTGATAATATTATCCTGTTTCTTTGAGTGACCGTTTTAGTAAGTCGCTATGAGTGATAATGAAGACACTTGTGACGTCAGCGCTGCTGACGTCACCCTTTTTAAAAATACTACGGGGAACCTCGCTCCGTCATCAGAAGTGGGATGGGAACAAGCTCCCATCCAGACCACTTCCTCATCAGCTCGTGATCCACCTGATCAACCGGAAGGTGACAACACACAGCGAGAAGATCATGGACCTGTTGCCGATACACCAGTGGAAACTATGCTTCCATCGACGTCACGAACTTTTGGACATCAAGGTATACCAATGGAGGGTATGCCGCCGCAATTCCTGATGCAAATGATGGAGATGATGCAGAAAATGTCTGAGCGCCTGTGTGCTCCACCAGCTGAAGCGAAGATAAGAATCAAGGACGTCTATCTACCATCATTCGACCCAGATACCAATGTCGGTGTAAGGGAATGGTGTCAGCATATCGATCAAGCGATTGCTGCTTATAAATTGAATGATTTCGACGTACGCATGAAGGTGTGCAGCCTGCTTAAAGAACAGATACTCCAGAGACATCCTAATCTTTAGGGAACATGTTTACGACTCAACCAAGGATATAGCCGAATTCCTATCACGCGCATGGATCCTATGGAGGAGAATCACTAAGGATAAGTTGGAAGGCGAACATGCTGTTGAAGCTGTGATTGGGTGTGTTAACGACGAGCGTCTACGCATCGAATTGTTGAATGCAAAGGCAACCACCGTACCTGAGCTCATTTCAGTTGCGACTTCTATTCGGAAGAAACGTCATTATCCAAGCTCAAATTCTACGATACAGAGCAAGCGTCCACGATTATCAGAAAATGGCCAGTCAACATCAAGTTGCCGTATATGTAAGAAAACCAACCATTCTTCTGAGAACTGCAGATTCAAACCTTCGGATCCTAAAACCGATAGTGGAAGCAAGGATTCTAAGACAGCGACTACGTCTACATGCACGTACTGCAAGAAACCAGGGCATACTTATGAGGTTTGCTTCAGACGAGAACGTGCTTTAACTTCAAACGTTAATTGTGTAGCAAGTAACAAGCTAGCTCCTATCACAGTTAAAATAGGTGCAACAATTTTACAAGCTGTGTTCGATAGCGGCGCAGAATGCTCGCTTATTCGAGAATCGGTTGCTACAAAATTACCCGGTCAAAGAAGTCCTACTGTCAATTATTTGAAGGGTATAGTAAAGTTCCCCGCGCTTTCATTGGCGAAACTAGTCACCATCTGCATTATAGATACCATCAGCATCGAGTTGGAGTTCTATGTCTTGCCAGACTATGAAATGTCAACGGATATACTGGTGGGAATGAACTTGATCCATGGTACTAATTTGAGTATGATGATAACAAGCAACGGGACGAAACTGATCCATCAATCACTAACTTGTCATGTGAGTACCAATTCTGCTCTGTTTAGTAACCTGGACTGTGATTTAACCAACGAAGATGAAATTGCGCAGTTACATAGATTATTGAACAAATATCAACACCTGTTCATTCGTGGATATCCTAAGTCACGGGTCAACACAGGAGAGCTGGAAATAAGATTAAAAGATCCGAATAAATTTGTGGAAAGAAGACCATATCGTCTCAGTCCAGTAGAACGAGAGAAGGTTCGAGCCATCATCAAAGAACTTCTAGATCACAGCATTATTCGTGAGAGTAAATCGCCATATTCCAGCCCCATTATCTTAGTCAAAAAGAAGAACGGTGATGATAGGCTCTGTGTGGACTTTCGGGAATTAAATGCAAATACCCTTCGTGACCATTATCCACTTCCGCTAATATCTGATCAGATTGATCAGCTTGCTAATGGTCATTTTTACACAAGCCTTGATATGGCAGCTGGATTCCACCAGATTCCTATTGCGGAAACCTCCATTGAGAAGACAGCGTTCGTAACACCATCGATTCTTCAGTAGAAATCCAACTGAGTACGCAGTAAACGTCATGACAAGAGATCTCGATTGGCTTAAAATCGAACAGCGTCGGGATGAACAACTACGACCAATAATGGACAGTCTCAGCGATAATAATCCTATAGAGGGATATGTCTTGGAGGACAATGTCTTAAAAAAGAACATTAATGATCCTGTTTTTGGGCAGCAGCTATGCACAGTGGTACCCAAGTCTTTCCAATGGAGTATCATAAACTCATTTCATACCGCTTTGAAACACCCAGGTTGGGAAAAGACGTTACAGAAGATAAGAGAAACTTATTGGTTTGACAAAATTAGTTCTACTGTACGAAGATTCGTGGATAATTGCGTGATATGCCGTACATCCAAAGGAAGATCTGGTGCAATTCAAGCTCAATTGCACCCAATACAGAAGCCGTCAGCAGCTTTTCAAGTAATCCATATGGACATAACGGGGAAGCTAGGTACCCCAGACGATCAGCAATATGTCATCGTCACAATTGACGCATTCTCGAAGTATCTTCTACTTTATTTTGCTACCAATAAGAACCCACACAGTACTCTGGCTGCTCTGAAACGCACCGTATATCAATTTGGTGCACCAATTCAAATCATAGTCGATGGAGGAAGAAAGTTTCTTGGTGAATTCAAGGACTATACGGATAACATTGGGACGAATATTCACTCTATTGCGCCAGGAGTCAGCCGAGCAAATGGCCAAGTTGAGAGAGTTATGGCAACTCTCAAGAACGCATTGGTGATGATCAAAAACTATGAATCAGAGCAATGGCACACCGCACTTGAAGAACTTCAACTGGCGATGAACTGTACAGCTCATCGTGTCACTGGTGTCGCTCCACTGACACTTATAACCCAAAGAAAGCATTGTGTACCTCCTGAACTACTTAACTTAGTAGATATTGACAATCAAACCATCGACATAGAAGCACTCACTCGGCAAGTACAGCTCAAAATG
Source organism: Ephestia elutella (assembly GCA_018467065.1). NCBI lineage: Eukaryota > Metazoa > Arthropoda > Insecta > Lepidoptera > Pyralidae > Ephestia > Ephestia elutella. The sequence goes on along the minus strand of CM031586.1, from coordinate 14,505,829 downwards.
TCTCGTTCTGGCGAACAAGACAGACTACGCTTCAACCAAAGAAAGGCCAAGATTCACCATTTTCAAAGAGGGGACTACGTTATGATAAAAAATAACCCTCGCAATCAAACATCATTAGATCTCAAATACAGTGAACCATATGAAGTTTGCAGAATACTTGAAAATGACCGCTATTTAGTGAAGAAAGTAGTGGGTAGAGGACGACCACGCAAGGTCGCCCATGACCAGCTACGACGGGCGCCACAACCTGGTGAACAGTTGACCGTATCGGCGGGAGGCGAATCACCTCAACCAGGGACTTCTACAGCATCAACTGAACCGAGACGTTCCACTTCCCAAGAAAGACTACATATAAACCATGACCTGCGAGATGAAGATAACTCATCGGATTAATAGTAAGTATCTTCTATTTTCATTCATCATTCATAACACAACAAAAATCTTTAAACAAGTATCCTCGTCGAGACCTCTACGAGACCCTCCGAGAAATCCACGAGACCCTCCGAGAAATCCACGAGACCCTCCGAGAAATCCACGAGAACCTCCGAGAAATCTACGAGACTCTCCGAGAAATCTACGAGACCCTCCGAGTTACCTATTAACTTTAACATTATTTATAGCCTTAAACACGCAAGTCAGTTGTGTGTTTATGAAATAACTGTCAATTTAACGATATTTATAACCAAGAACACGCAAGTCAGTTGTGTGCTGTTGCAATAACTAACACTTAAGCAACGCAAGTTGCTAACAGTCATCAAACTCAGAAGGACTCCATTTGTTACAGAAAAAACACAAAAAGGCTGGTGCAGAGCACGCACCGCCTGTCAGTATGGCCGTATCGGCGCGACGTGTTTTACTACTACGTGGCGGCGGTTAAAAAACGTCGAGAATTCAAATTCGAAACGAATTAACCGTTTTGGTTCAATTTATTGTCATTTAAGATTAAGATTGATTGATTATTATTGAAATGTTAAATTTAAAAACGTCGAGAATTCAAATTTGAAATGAATTAACCGTTGGTTCAATTTATTGTTATTTAGGATTAGTTAATTACTTTGAAATGTTAAAATTAATTATCTTAATGAATTTTAGAATAATTTAATTGTTATTAGTGCATACGCACACATCATGTGATTATTATTTTGTACGCCTTGTGGGGTATAAATACGGGCGCACCGACGGTCCGAGCTCATTCTTGCTCGAGCCGCCGGAGCGTACGGACCTCCTCAAGACACTGTTACGCTGCCCGTCTGAATAAAGAAGACTTGAAGAATCTATCTTGTTTCTTTGATAATATTATCCTGTTTCTTTGAGTGACCGTTTTAGTAAGTCGCTATGAGTGATAATGAAGACACTTGTGACGTCAGCGCTGCTGACGTCACCCTTTTTAAAAATACTACGGGGAACCTCGCTCCGTCAGGTATAATAAATAAAAAAAAAGAACTTTAGTCCTTTTAAAGCTGCTTTGACAGTTGAATAGATTAGTAATTTTAAAGTGCCTACATTTTTTTTAAACTAGCCAAGTGCGAGGCAATCTCGCGCACCAAGGGTTTCGTACACGCAAAGCATCTCACGTTATAGCTCTAACTAAAAGACCAACTAGTTTCAAAAACAAATATAACTTTGCAGTTCGATCCCTAGGATTCATACAGCGTAATATACAGATTCATCAAGCGTAAAAATAAGTTTGTTACACTTTTTTTAGACTTTAGACAATATATTTGCAACTTTCAGATTTATTTCTGTACAAGTACTGTAAGACCTTTCTTTTCGCTAAATTTCATAATTTTAGGTCAATGGGCCGACATTTACGGTAATATCTCCTGATCGCGTTGATGTATAATTTTGATTATTTTTTTTTTTGAAAGAGACCCTATTCGATATTAATTTCAACTTGATACTTTAAAGCATTCCTGAGATAAAAAAGTTTGACAGACAGGTGGACAACAAAGTGATCTTTTAAGGGTTCCGATTTCGGTTTTTGAGTTACAGAACCCTAAAAATACGTCCTTATTAAATTTATTTGTTTTCTTGAGAAGGCTTTCAGCGTTTTCTAGTTAAGGTTTAATGCGTTGAGTATTATTTATTATATTACAGAGCCATAATATAACATAAGGGTTCAGTTAAATATGTAAATACCAATTAGCAGCGAACACAACATCCCTTTTGCATGGAAACGGGATCATTATGACTTAAGCCTACTTGTCCAAATTTAAATTTAAATAACTTAACTTGACTTGACGAATTGTATTTTATCTATTTTATATGGGTCTAAGAAACCTGAAATAAATGAATTTTAATTTTAATTTTTAATTTTTAACAAGAATGACTCGTGTTGGTACACGTGTTATTCTTTTTAGATTGAGATGGTTCACAAAATAAATTAACGACACCTGAGAAATCTACATATATGTATATAACTCAAAGGTGACTGACTGACGCACAGCTCAAACCACTGGACGGATCGGGCTGAAATTTGGCATGCAGTTAGATGTTATGACGTAGGCATCCGCTAAGAAAGGATTAACGCAAGCGAAGCCGCGGGCAAAAGCTAGTCGCAAAATAAATGAATGACATCTAGGTCATACACATAAATAAATATGAATGCGGATAAATCACATAGATGAGATAGCTTCAATCCAAAGTTAGTTCGAGACTTGTGTTATGGTATACTAACTCAACGATACTATGTTTAACAAATACATCCTAAATAATATTATAAATGCGAAAGTGAGTTTGTTTGTTTGTTGGTTTGTTTGTTTGTTTGTTACCTCTTCACGCTTTATCTACTGAACCAATCTTCCTGAAATTTCGCATACACATAGATGGAAGTACGGAGAAGGACATAGGGCACCTTTCATCTCGGGAAAAAGCACTGTTCCCGTGGGAAATTCACGCGAACGAAGCCGCGGGCGAAAGCTAGTACATACAGAAAACATTCAAGAGTCAGGTTAATCTGTAAAAGATCATTTTCCATCTTGACTTGACCGGGGATCGAAACCGGGACCTCCTATGTTGACCTGGCATTATGACCACTAGGCCACAGGTATTGAAGCATTCAATAGGTAGGATATAGAAACACTAAATACACACAGGTATCATAAAATCAAACTAAAATCGTGAATTTGTGTCAAAATTTTACCATAGTTAAAATATCAAAATGTCTAAATAATATTTCATTGAAACAAACAACCAAAAATGTTGTTTCATTTTCAATCGACGGCCGATAACTATGAATGGCCGTTTAAAAATAGAATTGTATACAAAATATTCCTTTCTCAAACGACCGTTAGGGTCTAAAAAGGCCACTTTAACGAATCAGAATATGATTCATTTCTCATTTCCTAAATATTTAAAAATGAACCTTATAAGTGGTTTCATAAGTTTCATTTTTGAATATTTAGGAACTGAGAAATGGATCATATTCCGATTCATCAAAATGGCCGTTTTAGACCCCCTGTTCACGATTCGAAGATTTTCCTTTTTTCTCTACTTCATACGTTATCTCGGTACTCATGGACCAATTGGAATATAACAATGGTCTATTTTTACATTCTAGGGCTTAGGAAGTCAAAAGTATAAAAACTTCATCTTATCAGTTGGTTTTTGTGCCGTTGGCACTAATATTATACGGCATAGTAACGTGCCCCGCCCCGCACGTTATGTGCCCCACAGCACAACCTGACCCGGGGCTTAACCGGGTCAGTTAACTGGGGCTCCACCGTATCCTGACTATTGGTATAAGTTGGTACAGAGCGACTAGATAGTCACTGAGAATGATAACAGCCTGTGCACTCGGGCAACCGTCCGCACACCGAGACGTATCTGAATATAATGAGTCACAGCTCAATGCGGGTAGCGGGGAACATGACGCTCCGCTGTACGCCACATCTCTCCTTTCTTTTGATGATTTTAATACAGATAAAGGTTTTCAATAATTTTCGTTACCACTAGTATGAAATAAATCCAAAGTAACCCTTTACATCAAATTTCAAATTATATACCATCGCAATTCTTAAAGCTGCAAACTACCAGCGTTTCGGAACGACCACTGCTGAGAAGAAACGCCGAAAGAAACTCATTACAGTATTGGTCGCTATTATGTCATTCTGACATAACATGATTTCTAATTTTTATTTTGGTATGTTTTTTCTATATTACTATTATATATTATATTACTTTATAATCAAATGGTCAAAAGAACGCGAACAATCTCATAGGAATCATATAAATATCTGCATCAATAAATTTAAAAGATATTATTTACATCATGTGCATGGTCAAAAGAATGCGAACAATCTCATAGGAATCATATAAATATCTGCATCAATAAATTTCGATTCTCATCTCGCAAATTGGGATCATTAAAATATTCTGCGCCATTTCCTTCACCGAAAGTCACTTAGTTTCACAGATTTTAATCTCATCATAATCAACATGTCCACTTTCCCAACATCGGCCACTTATCCTTTTTTTTTTTTTAACTTTTCGTTTAATCATACTAAAAATTCATTCCTTCATAGCAACATCATTGTTAGAGGTAGATACTTGCCGAATTTGAAAAATTTTAACAACCACATGTCGGTATATTGCATTTATTTACTTGTATTTTGATCATATTTTTATTATTTTTTAATTTGATCAACCCAGTTCAATGTTTGTAGAAATTGTATTTTATAATAATTACTTACTACAGTTGAAAGATGAACAACGACAACTGTTACAGTGTGTCAAAACTTGGAAGAAATGCCAGAAATATTGTTAATTATTTTGGTCATGAAGTAGACACGATACCATTGCTTGGCGTAAATTCTGGATCTAAACTTAGCCGGAACAGTATATAGACCTTCTCTATAAAACACACACAAATAAGGATTTGCTGTTAATAAAGCATGAGTTGCTTATTAGTCAAATCTGTTAAAGCAGCAACTAATTTAAAATCTAAATAACAAGGATAATTTTTTTTTTTTTTTAACTTAATGTTATGTAGGTACTGATCAAAGGATCAGTATTGCCATTCAACTTGGCAATTCTGCCAGTCTTCTGGGCACCTTACCGCAAGGCAACATCTTGTCAGGACGACATTAAATTTATCCATACCTACTTTAGTTTTATGTTAATGTTTCCAGTCTAGTGTCAATTTCAATTAATACTATATTAAAATAATCATTTTATTAAATTGTATGTAATGTACCTACATTAGTTTAATAAAATACATATTTGTTAATGCATTAGCTTAGGAGTGACTATTCTGTATTTTTAAACTTAATTTGGCAATAAATTTTTTGTAACCTGTCAGTAGCAGGTTCAGAATATATATATTTTTTAATGATCTGCATTATACATTTTTCCAATATACATTATATTTAATTACAACCCAACAATATGGATTTGCTAAGACTGGACGTCTCCAATACTTTTATAGCTGCTGGACCACAATCATTTCTTTGACCACCTATGTGGAATAGCTGTTAAATTAATAACAGTCGTTACTTTATCCGTTACAGTCACCCATATACGGAATAGCTGTTAACAGTGGAACTCTTTTGTGTAGGATAGCACACCACTAGACCCAGGCCCATTTAAACAAAACATTTGACCTGACCGAGAAATTAACCCGGGACCACACAAGGAGGTTGTCGTTATTGTCCTTACACATTGATTACTTATCGACCTTTGTGGATTATTGCTGTTAACAGTCGCTTGTGTATAGGATGGCACACTACTAGACCCAGGCCGATTTACAAAGATTATTTGACCTGACCGAGAATTTATGACCACATACAGAGGTCATCATTGTCCTTACACATATTTTATTTCAAACGAAACACATATTGGTTATTCTCAATTAGATATAAACTTAAATACCTAATTGGAATAACATTTATTCGTAGCACAAAGTGCACATCAATTTTTATTCTTTATTCGTTTTATATTGGGTAGTTTTAGCAATTTAATGCTGACTATGAGCATTTTAACTGCAGATTCCGTGTAATTTAATGCTAGCTTAACAATTAATAATATTTTTATTTGTAGCACAAAGTGCACATCAATATTCATTATTTGTTCGTTTTATTTTGGGTAACTTTAGCAATTTAATGCTGGTTAAACGATCCATAATATCGATTCATCTGAATTCATACTTTGGTTCACAAAGGTAACTTTAGCAATTTAATGATGACTTCAGGCAATAAAATTGCCGAGGTCGAGTTAACGCTGATTTATCAATCCACAATTATGGACTCATAAACAAAGGTACTAAAATACTGTTGGATATTAAGTAGGAGTATAAAATAGTAAAAATAACATTTAGGTGACACCATGTATTTAGATATTTTAACTGCTTTTCTCTATTTTCAAATAAATATTGTGTTGTCATTACAACTAACTGATTCATTGCTAACTCGTCAATGATCAATGGAAAATAATATCTCCTTACACATCATTACAATTGGAAATTTTAATAAACTAAACTATGAATAGTTTTTAGAACAGCATTTATGTATGGTATACTTATAGTGCATTAAAGAACAATTAATATACTTTGTTCATGCACGTAAACTTGCTTCTTGGGGTACCATTGTGATTAGTGAAGTAAATTAATGTAAACATATAAAGGCAACCGAGTGTACCTTCGTTAAAGTAGTTATTATAGCATCAATTAATATCAAAATCGTTGGGCATAGCCCAGTTACTGTATTTGTCAGGACCGAACAATCATACTTAAATCCTTTGTAATAAACTTAATTTGTGTTTTCACCAATGAGTTCAATTAATTCGCTTTCAATGAAATACCATTTTGTTTTACAGGGTAGACTGTAAAATAATAATTGAGTAAAGTAAATAAATGCCTCCATTTTATATTGTAGGTTTCCTGGTGGCTTAAACTTGTACATGTTATCGACATGTCTGTCATATTATGTTGAAATACGCTAAGTATTTACTGCCGTATTTTTTTTTTATCCATTTATTTAGGTACCTATTTTATTTGTTTTACTTGTTTATTTCACATTAAATATACAATACATTTTAGTGTACAATCTACACTTCTTACACTTCCATACCCATGATACACAATGGAAGTTTTGCATTTTCCTTAAAGATATTTTTAACAAAAATCTTAATCACTGGATTGATTTCAAAATTTATTTCTGCGTTAGCACCTATATTATTTCTATGTAACATAATTTACATCTAAATGGCCCCCTTGCAAAGCTGGGACGGGCCGCCAGTGTTACATAAACAAGTTTTTGTTTTCTGAATATTGTAATCACAGAGAACAACATCTTAATCGACGCATCTATCAATGTTCCGGTCAACCAGAAGCTGTAACGAACTCCACTGGTTAAAATATCATGTATTTTTAGAACCAGACTAATTATTTAAAACTGTCCTTCAATTATTTTTTTTTCATTTTGGCGTGTATTTTCTTGCAACTCGGATGGTAGTTTCTTTATGATACTAGTCAACTTTTAACTATTTAGTTAAAATAATTCTTATATTTAGAGACATATCAAGAATATAGTTCCTAAAGTTCTTTCTAAAATTTACTTGCACCCTTGTAATTGTTTTAATAGAAGCGTTATACCTACCAATATAACGCATATTAATTTACTTACCTTATTCGAAGCTTATAGCTTTATATGAGATAGACGTATGTACTTCCGCCGCTGTTTCTGTCTCTTTTCCACCTTTACATCCAACTCTTTTCCCCTACCAACCGCGCAGGCCAGAGTGGGGCAGCAAAAGTGTCGCGGTATTTGCACTTTAGTTTTTTCGTCATTGTGTACTCATATAAAACCAGGCAGGAATTGCACTATAAGCTTCGAATAAGGTAAGTAAATTAATATGCGTTATATTGGTAGGTATAACGCTTCTATTAATTTGACTTGACCGTTATTCGAAGCTTATAGCTTTATATGAGAAGTGTTTGTTATCGCCTGGTTGTAGGGGAAAAGACGCCAATGTGACTATGTATATGACTAGTAATATAGATAAGTTCTAAATCAAAAAGGGTTTAAGGTGTGTGAACTGTGATAAGTGATACATATTTGTAACAAAAGAAAATATTTATTTGACATTTCAAACATTACAGTGGTGAAAATTGTTTAAGATTACTTTCTTTACTACAAGCAGTCACTACTTCACGTCGTATTTGTGGAATGTATTAGCTGAACGCCAATTTCCACGAGCCAAAATATCTTAAATTTTACAACTTTCTAACCATTGTTTAGAGGCTACAGCCGAACGTACGCTACCCGGCGTGGCGGTAATGCCTGCTTGTGCTAAGAGTGATTTTATCCATCCTGCAATTATAGCCCGAGAAGCCGGCTTTGATTCTCCTCGAAAGGTAACAAATAAATTATTACAATTAGCAGATTCTCTCCGATCATTTAATATGCTAATCAATTGATTTATCCAATAAACTGGGTCTAAATTTCTATCATTATGATTTGCTAATAGCTTCCAACCTGATTGGCGATAGTCTATAGAGTCAGTTTTGGAACCGAAGCTAGGCAACAATACAATGCAACCCTCTGATTTTATACAATGTTTAGAATCAACTTTTAATAAGGTCAAATAATGTATACGTCGACCCGAATACATTAGTAATAACATGGCTGCATGTCTTGAGACTTGAAAGACATTATTTACATCAATTTGATACTGTTTTATAAAGGCAATCAAAGTATCTGTGTCCCAAATAGGCGGCTTGTGTATAGCCGGCTTTTTAAGACCTATAGATTTTAAAACGTGTTTGACCAAGGCATGATTACTTAATTTATTACTGTTTACATCGCTTAGAGTACATATTGCCGACTTATAAAGTAAACCAGTATTATATGATAAATTGTGCACCAAATATAAATCCGCCAAGAACTTCGCCAATTGTGAACCATCAGGAGATGAATAATTTATTTGGTTCTCATCACACCATGACCTCCATTTCTTCCAAGCCACATTATACGTCTTCTTAGTAGATAGACGCCAAGATTGTGATAGTAATTTAATTTGATCATCGTTCCAATTGCTCAAATTCCTAGACCACCCCCACATTTCCATATTTCTAGTTTCATTTCCTGCACATTTGGTGGGGGAGACTGTGTCGCCATGTCTATCAGGACTTTTTCCAGATTCCAGACCGAAAATGGTGCTGCTAGAGCACGTGTTTTTATGTCTGCCCTCCAGTATACTTTGTTCCACCTCGGCACCACCAGTAGATATATACCTCTCGCCCGATTGAGGTGTGCTAGAACTTTTGGAATAAGAAATGGAGGAGGAAAAATCCACGCTAGATGATAGCTCCACTCCTGAGAAAAGGCATCGTGGAAGAGAGCGCGGTGATCTGTTTGATCTATTGTCACATAATTTGCCACAACATGCGCTCTTTGCGAGGCAAATAAGTCGATCACTGGGATGCCCCATTTGGCAAACACAACTGTCGTGACCTTGGGCAACAAGTGCCATTCTGGAGGCTCCCGGAGTCGAGAGAGATGATCCGCGTGGTTGTTGTATCTCCCCGGTATGTAATACATCTTGAGGGCTATCTCGTATTGATCTAGGATCTCGTAGACCTGATAAGTCAACTCGAGGAGAGGATTGGACTTCGTCCCTCCTTCGTTTCTTAGGTAAGCAATGACGGACTTGTTGTCGCTTTGTATTAAGACTGTGCTCTGCGTCAATAATGGGGCATGCTTTTTCAGTACGTACAGAATGGCTATCATTTCTTTCTGGTTGCAATGAAGGTTCTGTTCTCGCGGAGTCCACCGTCCTGACATGCTCAAATTGTCTAGTTGTGCTCCCCATGCAACGTCTGAGGCGTCCGTAGTTAGAAAGTGGGATGGCGCTGGGAGATGAATTGGTGAAGTGATGTGACTGTTGGCCTTCCACCACTCTAGGTTCTCTAAGGCTTCGGGTGGCAACCGATAAGTCATGTCTGGTGTCACTCGCATCCTGTTTACCATAGTTAGAAGACAACGGTAATTCAACCGCCCCTTTGGGACAGCAAAACTGGCGAAATTCATCAGACCGACTAAACTCTGTAAACTTTTTAGAGTTGCTACTTGATTGCGCAGCATTTGACCGACTTTCTTGGCTATGGTTTGGATTTTGTCTTCTGTCAGCCCTTTGCTGTTTGACCACGGGTCCCATTCTATGCCCAGAAAGGTTAACTTTGTCTGGGGGGTCAGAACAGATTTCTTGTAATTGACCAACCAACCCAGATTTTCTAAAATTTGGAGTGTCATCTGCACCTGCTTTCGAAGAACGTCTGGATCCTGATTTGCTAGCAGGAAATCGTCTAAATAAACTATTATTCTGACTCCTTTCTCCCGTAGTCTCTGTGCGACCCAATTGGTGAGCGAGGCAAAGACTTTTGGCGCCGTGTTTAGCCCAAAGGGGAGGCAAGTCATTTCTAGCAGTTCGTTCTTGTAGATTAGCCTCAAAAACCTTCTGTGACTGTGATTTATCTTTAAATGAAAGTAGGCTTGTGATAAATCTATCTTGCATAGCCAATCCGTGTTTTGGAGAAAATCCGGTACCCGCAAAACGTTTATGAGGCTGAATCTCTCTGTGAGTATGAATTCGTTGAGAGCTCTGAGGTTGAAAACGGGTCGCATACAACCGTCGCTCTTTGGGACTAGAAAGAACTTTGACAGAAAGCTTGGTGACCTTGAAACTGTCTCTAGGACACCTTGGTTTTTCATTTCGGATATAATCTCCGTCATTTGGTCCGATTCCGGGGTTTGATAGTCGGGCCGCCTGAGATTGGGAAAGGCCAGAGGTGGTTTTTCCCGAAAGGGTATGCGGTACCCCCGTATAATTTTTACTAGACTCTCTGGAGCCCCCTCTGCTTCCCAATTGCTGCAGTAATCTGCAAGGCGACCTGCTACTTGAATGTCCGAGTCAGTATTTGCGCCGTTTTCCGCCCCTGGACCTCGATGATGAAGACGGCCGTTTTCGGCTGGACTGATCTTGAGATCTCTGATTCGGTCGTGATTGGCGTGAGTCACGAAAATTCCTTTGATTCCTGTTCGAACAAAATTCACTATGGCCATGGTAACTTTGAGTAGATCCATGGTGATTGCAGCCACCCTGCGAGGATGGTAAAGAATGACAGCAGGCGGCTGTCCGGCTTGTTTTGCTGATATGAGAGCAAACTGGCCTGTTTTTACCCTGCGAGGGCAAGTTATGCTGTTTCTTCCCCTGCGAGGGGCAGCAATTTGATGTGCTAGGTCCTGCCTGCGAGGTGGAACCTTCCGCACCTTGATTGCGCTTTTTGAGTGGCCAAAAACACCTCTTTACTCCCCCTGCCTTCTCAACAATGCCAGTAAAAGCATCTGCTTCAAACAGGTTATGGCAGGACGGAGGCACCTTCCTTAGGGCAGCTTTGATTAGTGGGTCTCGAACATGGCTGATGATCCCATCCCTGCGCATCTGCACCACCTCTGCTCTATGTCCGCATATCAGCTGCAGAAGATCCGATGACGTCTTGTGGAAGTCACCCTCGCTAAACCAGGTAGAAACCTTATCTGAAAGAGCCTCAAAAGTAATTGCCTGTTCACTTTTAGCCCAGGACAGCAAATCTCTCACTGTATTTTGAAGAGATTCTCTCTGCTTAAGCATACACAAAGTTAGGGCTGCGTAGGCTTTATCCGAATAAGCTAGCGGTCGCAGGGTATCATAAGCCTTTATTTCTTCATTAGGTTCAAGCTCCACAAAGCCAGGGCTATGGTTATAACTTTTTTGTGTATCGGAGTAACGTAATTGACTCCATTCGGAATTATTAAACAACTGAACGTCATGCAACTGTTTGAGATATACTTCTGAAGTCTTTGGAACAAGAGGATCTTTAAGTTTTGTGGCAATATCGAAATTAAATAAACCTTCATCGTCGCCACGATGAACTTCAGGACTTGGATGAGAAGAATTATCATAAAGATTTCGGCTACAGTCTGATATGTAACCAGCATTTACTGAAGCTAATTGTTCTCTGAGCTCCTTCACTTGTTGTGATAAATTATCTAACTTACGGTTTGCACGTCTACCCTCCTTTTTCTTTTGTCGCCGATTACGACGCCCTTTTCTGCGATGATCAGAAGAGCTGGACGAACTTGAGCTGGATGAAGATGACGACCGAGGTCTGATTCGCGAGGGCCCAGCCTCTGGCTCCGGTGATTTTTCCTCGTTCATTACTCACTTTATGTAACCGCAAAATAAATTAACTAAAAACAATTCGAACGAAAACTTCGTTTAAACTTTTGGATAATTTAAACTAAAACTCCGTTAAAAAATATATATATATATATACTAAAAACGATCCGAACGAAAACTTCGTTAAAATTTGAAACAAGAAAAAAATTTTCTTTGCACTACTGTAGCACAGTGAGCACAACCTTACACGGCGGGAATCTAAACGCCAATGACGAAAAAACTAAAGTGCAAATACCGCGACACTTTTGCTGCCCCACTCTGGCCTGCGCGGTTGGTAGGGGAAAAGAGTTGGATGTAAAGGTGGAAAAGAGACAGAAACAGCGGCGGAAGTACATACGTCTATCTCATATAAAGCTATAAGCTTCGAATAACGGTCAAGTCAAATTAATACCTATTACTATTTATTTTTTATTTTACTCTTAGTTCAAATTTTGTGTTTTTTTTTTTCATCACAATATTAATCAATCATATGGAAAAAGTACACCATCGATTAAATATCAGTTAATTATAATAATCTCTCGGGTTGGGAACCAGGGAAACATGTTTTTTCTAGTTCAGGTACCAGCCGACCACAATCCCTGTTCTGGTTGCACTTAGGTACCTTTATTATATAAACTATCGTCACAATGGACAGTTAAGTTAACCTCATAATAAACATGGTTTAGCTTATAGTACGTTGTTCAGAAACGCAATTATTATGGTAATAGATCAACAGATTGACAAAAGTATCACAGAAATTGGGTATTAGTTATTGTGATTGTGATGAGAAAATAATTATTATATTCCATTTTTATACCTATTTATTTCACTGTTCATCTATGTTGATAATACCAAAGGTAAAAAAACTTTAGAAAACAAAAATTCGTGTATCTTTCACAGTGACACTACACAAGCTTTAAATTTTTGTTTCTTATGTTAAATCGTTAAATTAAAAGTAGGTAATTGCTATATATACTTCGCTTTAGCAAAATAATCAATTATAAATATTCTGTCTTGTGACCTGCCGGTAGTGCCAGTCCAGCCGACCTCATGATTTGTATCACTGTAGTTACGTTTTAAACTGAGGTTTTAACCTAAGAAAACTAAGTATGCATTCATATTACTGGTTTATGTAACATTGTATAATGATAAATTGTAAACAGTGAATAAATGAATGAGCAAATATTTCAAATTATGTACAGAAAGTGCATTGTTAACAGAATAATACTCATTGTATTAAGCGAAAAGCTATTCATAAACAGTTAGGTGCCGCTCATCACAATCAGAGCCATTAAATGTTACGTGAAATCTGTATTTGTCGTTTATTGTTTAGTACCTACTTATTAACTTTTTCATATATGTATATCATCACGGCCACTATGGCCAAACTATAGATGCAGGAAAATATTGAAATTAATATTTAAATAAAAAGTATTGTTGTTATGTTGGTGCCAAGATCCCTTGAGCCATTCATGGTACCAAAGCCAATAAGGTCATTTTGTACCCTTTTCACTAAATTATTGATTATCGAGATGGCTGATTATTCTTTACGATATATTTTCTTAAGATTCTACCCTCGAATAAGAATCTAACGCGGGCGGAAGCCCAGTGATAGGATTATAAAATGAAATTGAATATTCCACCCACTTTCTTTGTTTTTTTTTTTTTTTTTAAAGATTAATTAATGTACTCACGTTTATCTCGTCGCCAAATGTGCCGTTGGCACTAATATTATACGGCATAGTAACGTGCCCCGCCCCGCACGTTATGTGCCCCACAGCACAACCTGACCCGGGGCTTAACCGGGTCAGTTAACTGGGGCTCCACCGTATCCTGACTATTGGTATAAGTTGGTACAGAGCGACTAGATAGTCACTGAGAATGATAACAGCCTGTGCACTCGGGCAACCGTCCGCACACCGAGACGTATCTGAATATAATGAGTCACAGCTCAATGCGGGTAGCGGGGAACATGACGCTCCGCTGTACGCCACAGTTTTCACTTTGATTAACTATTACGAATGGGTAATATCGCAACAAACAATGCAAACAAACTGCAAAAATGGAGTTTTGTTTTACTTAAATACATTTGTGCTTTATTTTCCTACGAGTTTACTACGCTGCCCCTGGGATATGCTATTCTCGGAATTTTTGTATCCGTATACCAAATTTCATCGAAATCCGTCCAGTAACAAACATACAACTTACATCCAAACTTTCAAGTTTATAATAGTCAAAGTCAATTATTTTTATTTATATAGGCTTAAAAATAGCACTTATAAATCGTCACATTCTTGTTTTTTAGTTAGTTGACGTCATAACATTACTTAAAGCTAAGGTTACCACTACTTACCACCGCCTCCAAAGCGCAAGTGGAGAAGAGGCGGCGCAACAAACTCCACTGCTGCATTTTCACCAAAGACGTCACTTTACAACATATGTCTTACAATTAAATGACTGTGTATGACGAATATACAATAGTGGAATTATAATGTTGATTTTCTATTTAAACATAAGAATAAGAGGTTCTTATAGCATTGTACAGTATGTATTATCATTTGATAGTGAAATATTTCATCAAAAAGCTAATTCAAAAACAATGTTTATTTTAAGGACTAGCTCCTTAAAAAATGGCTATTATATTTACTTTTAAAATAATGATTACCTAAATAGCAACGTGCTCTGATATAAAATTGTGCTAATAAAATAATGGGCTATAAAAAAGGCATAATACAAAACTTGCGAATTGCTGATATAAATTTAAAGGTTCATTTATCAAGAACATTATTTAAATTTTTGCTATTAAGTTAGATAAATAAGCACAGGTAGTATTTATGATCAATTTAAAAATATGATCTACAAACATTATTGAATATTACTAAAGAAGGACACTGAACTTGAATACACAGAATTAAGTTCTTTATTTCTGTAAAAACAGAAACTCACTGTACTGACAGTTGCCCAAGGCGTGCAGTGAGCCATAGTTACATTAATAAATTGATAGGTAATGTACACAAACATCTACAAATTGTCTTAAATTAGTATTAAAAATATCAACATATGGTAATTGAGCAACCAGGGCGTTGAGTATAGCCCGGGAAGTAGTGTCATCCAATGTATGGAACCTGCAAATTTTGGTATCGGAAGAATTCACTTGGCACAGGTGTTATATACATGAAGTTAAGCTAATTTAGCCCGGTAGCCATCTACCCCCCCCTGGTGGGTAGGTAGGGGGGGCATTCAAAGGTACACGCCGCCGCGCTTTAGTTAAAAAATCATATCAGCTTCTATTTACCTACCACCTCGAGTTTGGAGTCATTTTCTAGTAAATCAGGCATGAGGAATTCATTTTTGAGACATTTAGTATATAGTTTAATAGAAAAAAAGGAAAATATTGACGAAAATATCAATATCGGTTTGTTTTTTTTTTTATTCAACTGTCAATATTTTTGAAAATCCTGAATTTTGTGCAAATAAAAAAATACTATATTAAAGGATATTTATCTAGCTTTTAAAAAATATATACTTTAATATATAAAGTTATCATAGATGTTTCTGAAAAAAATCGGACATGGTACGCGGCGGTGCCTAGGAACTTTTACAGTAGTCTAGTTTCTCATCCTTTTGTTGACATATTAATTTGGTTTTATATGCAAAATATACAGAATATGTACTTTACTTAGTTATTGACTGTCTCTTATGGTCTGATGAATAAATAATAGTATTTTTAGGGTTCCGAAGTAAACATGGAACCCTTATAGTTTCGTCATGTCTGTCCGTTTGGCTGTCCGTCAGTTTGTCCGAGACTTAGCTCAGAGACTATTAATGCTATCAAGTTGTAATTTGGTATAGATATACATATTAATTACGCGGATAGAAATGTAGAATAAAATCATGAAAAAAAAATTTATTTAGGGCGGTTCCCCTACGGCTAAAGAGGGGATGATTTTTTTTTATCTCGATTATACCATCGTGTGGGGTATCATTTGATAGGTTTTTTAAAAATATTTTGAGTGTGTGAACATCATATTTTGATTTTGCAAAATTTTGTTAAGAGTCAAGTGTCCCCCCTTTCGAATAGGAAAATAGTTGTCGGTGGATACGGGAAAAAGTCATGATACGTAGTAAAGATAATGAATTGGAAAACTATTACTACTATGTAGGCTTTACACTTTAACTAGTAATAGACGATAAACTTACTAAATCTATTTTAGTATGAAAAATATTTGTAGGAACATATTTCATTGAATATGATGGTATGGTATATATACATTGTATTATAGTCATTAGTTAAATAAAGCTGGGAGTTAATTTGAGTTGATGTATCCACATTTGTACAGAGTAGGCAGGCAGGCACCTTCGGAACTCTACAATGGTGGTCCGATATGGACTTGACCAATTATTTTATTATATTACCGACATTTTCCACCACAGTGGCATAATTTGGTTCATTTTAATTGAATTTTGACAGCTGCACCTAACACCGCACCGTGGCTTGCACCGAATCAGTTAACGACAAGCAGTAGCAGCAACTGGTGCAATAGTCCACTTTGGTTTCCATTCATTTAATTCCATTTCCTATCCCAAATCCGCAAGTGTGCTGTTCTCTAAAAAGACTGACAGCTAGAGAATGTTCCGCCGATGGAAGCCAGTTCTCGGCTGCATCTCCTAAGAGCTGTTTACTAGGGTGTGCATGTAGAGTGTGCTGTGCATTGTGGACTCCTACTTGTCAGAAAGGCACGTCGAGTACCCAGGGAAAGACGGATGGCGATGCTGGGAAATGTCATGTGGCGTTCCGCATCCCATGCCCTATGTTTTTATCGTCCTAGACATGCACCGCCAGAAAATGCGAGCATAGTGGTAGGTGGGGTCAATATCGCTATTGGTGGAACTATGAAGTACCTCGCCTGAATGAACCCTAGAACTATGAAGCCTAGTCCTGGATGCCAAATGGAAGTTCTCCGATCATTTCAAGAATATGGCTCCGGAAACTCTTGAAATCGGCATCTGCATCGTCCAGGATACTGCCTAATAGGACCCAATACACCCGCGCGACGCCTCTATACTGGTGTCGTACGGTCGATGGCATTATATGGAGTCCCAATATGCGCAGATGATTTAAAAAAGGAGAGCATAATGTTGTTGCGTAGACCCCAAAGGGCTATCTGTACAATACGAGGATATCGCACAGTTTCTGCAGACGCTGCTTGTATTCTTGTTGGGTCCTTGCCATGGGATCTAGAGGCAAAAATTCTTTCTGAGGCTTTTTATGGCGTGAAGAAAATCGCGCCCTAGGTCACAATAAAGCATAGATATTCAGCGAGACTATAATGCCAAAGAAAGAAGAGGCAGAGCAACAACGAGAAGCTCTGTCGGCCGGGCCGGAGAAGAAGGGCCTATGCCCTATGGTCCATCGTCCGCGTTTTTAAGAGGCTATTATTTAAGGCAGGCGGAGTAATTATACTCGATACAGGGTGACATTTAAAGGTCACTGCCGTGGCTGGAGAGTGTGGAAGATTGGTTGTAACTCCACCGTTCCCACCTCTTCAGTATTGGTATGTAGAGGCACCGGGGTGTTTTTAGTGGGTCCAAGTCCCACATGCCGCTTCACTGCTCGACAGTCGAGAAGTAAAGCGGTATGCGAAGGTATTTTCATATAGCATTTTCACCACATTGACAAAATTTTGCACTTTAAAGTCAAATATTTCACAAACGGATCCATAAATCAAAATATAATGTTCACATACTCAAAATATTTTTGAAAAACCTATCAAATGATACCCCACACGATGGTACAATAGAGATAAAAAAAAATCATCCCCTCTTTAGCCGTAGAGGAACCGCCCTAAAAAAAATTTTTCTTCATGATTTTATTCTACATTTCTATCCGCGTAATTAATATGTATATCTATACCAAATTACAACTTGATAGCATTAATAGTCTCTGAGCTAAGTCTCGGACAGACGGACGGACAGCCAAACGGACAGACATGACGAAACTATAAGGGTTCCATGTTTACTTCGGAACCCTAAAAATACTATTATTTATTCATCAGACCATAAGAGACAGTCAATAACTAAGTAAAGTACATATTCTGTATATTTTGCATATAAAACCAAATTAATATGTCAACAAAAGGATGAGAAACTAGACTACTGTAAAAGTTCCTAGGCACCGCCGCGTACCATGTCCGATTTTTTTCAGAAACATCTATGATAACTTTATATATTAAAGTATATATTTTTTAAAAGCTAGATAAATATCCTTTAATATAGTATTTTTTTATTTGCACAAAATTCAGGATTTTCAAAAATATTGACAGTTGAATAAAAAAATAACAAACCGATTTTGATATTTTCGTCAATATTTTCCTTTTTTTCTATTAAACTATATACTAAATGTCTCAAAAATGAATTCCTCATGCCTGATTTACTAGAAAATGACACCAAACTCGAGGTGGTAGGTAAATAGAAGCTGATATGATTTTTTAACTAAAGCGCGGCGGCGTGTACCTTTGAATGCCCCCCCTACCTACCCACCAGGGGGGGGTGAATGGCTACCGGGCTAAATTAGCTTAACTTCATGTATATAACACCTATGCCAAGTGAATTCTTCCGATACCAAAATTTGCACGTCATGACACTACTTCCCGGGCTAGTAGAGATACAGCTAGATTAGTGGGTGCGTACCGGGCTGTGAGAGAGTGTGTCTCCGCCACCGAGAACAGCGGACAGCTCATGATAAAGCATACCTAAATGTTATTACTAGTAATTTTTTTATTTAATTTATAAGGACGAAAAGGTTATCCTCCCAGTGCCTGATGACCAATGATATTCCAAAATGCTAGTAGTTTGTATCTTTGAGATTCATGATACAATACAATTCTGTAATTAATTTTGACGTGAAAAAGTCCCTGTGAAGATCAATTTTCAATAAAGTATTTTTGAATTTTTACGGGGTATCTATCCTTTAGTTCCGACTGGTACCTACCTGAGGAGCTACCCTTTTGATACGCCACTACTGGTTCGGGGCCTCTGAAGCCCGGAGGCCCAGTACAACTGATACGCCGGTAGCTACGCCCCTGACGCTTATCCTTTCATAATAATGAAAGGATAATTTCATAATAGGAGGCTAGGTTCAATAGGGTAGCTCCTCAGGTAGGTACCAGTCGGAAAGGACAGATAGAGTAAGTTCTCTAAATATGGACTACCACATCGTTTTTGTTTAATGAAACTCAGAATTTTAATGCTTATAAAGATTTATTATCGTAAATCTATTTCATAACACATCGCACTTAAGAAAAGGACACATATAATATAGGGTTACCTACTTGTTAAATATCATAAAACTTTTTTCATAAGAAAAGTTGTTGAGCGTTATGGTCTAAACTCCCTCTTAATAAACAAGCTAATTATTAAAAATAAAAAACACGACTGACAAGTTTTTACTAAAAAAGTACATACAAACATATAAGTTATATACATTTTTGAAACCGCCTTTTAAAGCCCTTCAATTTGATACCCCACTCGATAAGATTGATCAAATTTTATTTTTTTGGTCTGCTATTTATCACATATATAATCCGCCATTTTGTTTTTATGATGACGTCATATAGCCTATGTCACTCGGAGGAATGCAAGGAATCTAAAAATACCTCTCACATCAAAATCTGTTAAGCCGTTCAGGACTTATGGTGGAATAAAGAAACTTACATACATACATACATACATACATGAACCCTGAAAACATAACACTCCTTTTTTGGTCAGTCGTGTAAAAAGTTATACATTTTTCACAAGTAACTCTCCCAAATATTTGGATTTTATCTCGAAAATGTATTTAATTTCTTTGTTAATTTTATGTTAATTTTTTAATAAATTAGACTTACTCGTTACATTTCTGCCTTAACTTTGGTAAGTAGACTAACTCGTAACTCCGATACTCGAGTCCTAAGTATATTCTTTATACTTAGGACTCAAGTCGATATCTAAGAAAATAATTCATGTAAAAATCCTAATCTTAACTAATAAAATATATTGTAAATGCGAAAGTGAGTTTAGATGTCGTGTCGTCTCTTTTTACGACACGACTTCTAAACTCGAATCACTTTCGCATCGATTTGACCTCTCTATGTCAAATCGATGGCAGAAGACAGGCATACATGGAAATTACTCCACCGACAAGAACGAAGTTCTTAAATTTATTACACGACTGACCAAAACAGGAGTGTTATGTTTTTAGGGTTCATATATGTATGTAAGTATGTATGTAAGTTTCTTTATTCCACCATAAGTCCTGAACGGCCTAACATATTTTGATGTGAGAGGTATTTTTAGATTACTTGCATTCCTCCGAGTGACATAGACTATGTGAGTTGTCAGTCATTTTTTTTATTTTTTAACACTTTCGCGTGAGCATCAACTCTTCACTCAACATTATGCCGTGGCGCATAATTATTTTCCCCATACAAATATTTTTACGTATTTAAACGTTTTGTTTTAAATTATGTCTTCGATGTAACATATAATGGCACTGACGTCAATATACGTCAACGTTTTATCACGCTTTGCTACGATTCATAATTGTTACGTGCTGCTTTATAGCAAGAACGTCTAGTTACGTCAACGTTTATACGCGTTCTGTTCTAAGTTATCTATTTTGTATGTTACTTAAGTGTAAGAACGTCTAATTACGTCAACGTTTATGCACGATCTGTCATAATTGATCGATTTAACATATTACTATAGTGTAAGAACGTCTAGACACGTCAACGTTAATAGACGTTATAACCACAGACGAACAGGAGATACAGTTTAAATTGTTAACAACGTCTTATCACGTTGACGTGTATAAACGTTCCTTTACAAAACATAGTTAATAAGTCATATTATATACATCAACGTTCTATAACGTCAACGCTAAATGACGTTGTGCGGTAAAGTGTAAGTATTTATGATGTTTCGAAATAACTACGTTTAGCCACGTCAACGTATATGCACATTCTGCCTCTTTTTATCGTCGGTCTGTCGCTTCCTTTTACCCATCTAAAACAATACAAACCCAACATAACTTATTGCAGGCTACTTACAACATAAAAATAAGTACACTTTTAAAGTTTTAGCAAACTTTTTTTATAAAAGTCATTTATGCAGCATAAGGGTTAAGGTTGAAGGTCATAAATTGAAACACAAAATAATAATATTTCAAAATAAACACTTACATTTTGGGAAGAAGTAGAAGGCTCTGGAGAATCTATTGCATTACTATGCTTTTTTTTTCCTGATCGTTTCTTATCCATCTATAACAAAATTATATAAATAATCCATTTATATGTCACAAATAAATGAAAAATAATGTATAATTACATCTACAGACATCATTATGTATTAATAAATACTCATAACTTACGTTAGCGATTATTCGTAAACCGCGCAGAGTCCGCTCGCGCACAGCCTCGCACGCACGGTGACGCAGCTAGACTGTTGTATTGGAACTTGTACGCAGCGCGCCGTACAGTGACGTTGTGTGTCCGTGTAGAGGTACTTTGGATGTGTGCGAAGCGCTCACATAGTCATGTTATTTTTTTTATATTGCGTGGCGCAAGATCTTTGGGATTTTGATATATTATGGCGCAATGACGTCACTATAAGGATTTAGTATAGCCAACTAACGTGCTTGTACGTTGTTGTAGTAATAAAGGTAAAAAGTTCGACGTAGTCACACGTTGTTCTACATCGTACAGACTGTTTTTGGACGAGATAAGACGTTGCTCGCGCGAAAGTGTTAATAATTAGCTTGTTCATTGATTGATTAATTGAAAGTGAGTTTGTTTGTTTATTTATTTGTTTGTTTGTTACCTCTTCACTGAATCTTCCTGAAATTTCACATACACATAGATAGAAGTACCGTAAACTGCTGCAACTTTGCACGGAATTTGAAGTTTTTTGCGATTTTCTCGGAACCTATTCATAATTTTGACTCTCAATTGTTTTTAAATGGAAGACAGACATAATGGCTTGCTATTAAGACCCCAAATCTTATTAAATTCCACCAATTTTCTGAAATACAAGGGCTCAAAGTCGTAGGCAAAGTTGTATGTAAAAGACACAAGTTTGCCTGGAAGGATAATTCGATACTTATTGTACTTATCGTTTCCGTTAATTTTTTTTCATGTGCATGAGACAACCTACTTGTCCCTGCCAATTTAATCAGTGCAATATACTGTATCATTTTTTTATTACAGCTACTAGGCCAAGTTGTAGCAGGTTCTACAGACTTTCCATACAAAAATGTCATTGACTATAGGGTTGTCCAAAAGAATACAGATAATTTTTATAAAAGAAAAAAAACAGGTGGCTACTTTCATTAAAAAATCACAATTTTAATGCTTCTTGGTAATAATGTCTCATCATTTTAATCAACAATTATTAATAATCTTAATTTTTGATTGTAGTATAAAAGAAAAGTATACAAACTGTTGAATCTCTTTTACAATTATTTCTACAAAAAATATTTGAATATTGTTTTACAAATTTACAACAAGCACTTCTAATATAACTAGAGGAAACAAATTCTAAAATAAATTTGTAAGCATAATGTAAGCGAGATTCACGCGAGTGAAGCTGCGAGTAAAAGCTAGTTAACAAAATTTGACAACCCTAGACCCAGGCATAGTTATGTCACTCAAGTTTTCAAAACACTACACATGATTGCCTTCTAAGTTTTTTTTGATAAAAAACAATCTTTTGCGTAAAAAAACAAGTGATACTAGAAGAAGACAATATTATCCTACCTTAGGCAGTTAATCCTGTGCGAAAACACAGCATTTTAATAGTTAAAATTCAAAAGTTTTGGAGCGCAAAAAAAATGCTGCCTCACCCACCGATCTTTGTCACACAACTGACAGAGTATTAATGGAGTTACAATTATAAAAAATGAAAAATATGTTGCCCAAATAATGAATAGTTACTACAGAATGGTAGAAAACGAGAATAAAGCAAGCGAATGAGATATATCGTAATTCAAATGAAATAGGCAAATTTGTGTGTAGTTGGATAAGTTGCAGCAGTTTACGGTACTGAGAAGGACATAGGGTACTTTTCATCCCGGGAAAAAGCACTGATCCCGTGGGAAAATCACGCGGGTGAAATCGCGGGCAAAAGCTCGTAAAAAATAAATAGTCGTCTGAATTTACTAATTAGGAAACAGTCCCTTATCATCCGCCCAAATTTCATTAATATAATTCCTCGCCGGCTTCAGTGACAAACTAAGCCAAGCTAAAACACGATTTCCCATTCAAGATTGGTAACGTAACGGGTTGAAATTCGCACAAATCCTTCGAGCCCGCAAATATACATATATCTCAATTTAATTGCAAATACCACTTCGAACGAGGAATTGCTTGACGATTTTGGATGTGGTACTTATTTTGCCATAGTCTTTACCGAAGTCTTTGGTTTTTAACCCTTTTTATCCTCTTAGGAGTGTAATTTCCAAAATTCTTTTCTTAGAGCTCACTTACGCTATAAAGATCTCTTATTTCAAGATTCAACTTTTAGTGGTTTCATCTCTGATATGCCATTAGAATGTTATCGAAATTTGACCTTTAGATTTTGCGTAGATAAATTGTTAATTGTGTAATATAACAAACATTCAAACTTTTCCTTTATAATATTAGTATTATCCAACGAACTAATATACCATAGAAAAATAACTCCCATACAATGATCGCTTTTAACTCGGTACCTTTACGCAGACAGATGAACTGCAATAATTATATGAACACACACATTCTCATCGACCATACTTCAACGCTGTTGGTCGTCTGTGTCAGCCGATTTGACGAATCAGGTGATTAGCTCGCACGCGCTCTGCGGCGATAATGGCGGCGATGTTAGAGGAACGAGGAATGGATGGTTTTATGTAACATTAGTCTAAAATAAGTAAACATGTATTTGATAACGTATTTATTTATATTATTCTCTAAAATATTTGTATTTGTAATACTTATTTTGAAGACCTTAAAACTTGTAAAGTGCATGTTAGTAATACAAATTATAGTGAATAAATAAATATGAAATATTACAATGAAAATAAATACAGTTTCTTAATACTGGTAGGAACAAAAATAGAGTCAGGTTTTTCATAATTTAAAAGACATATCTCAAAAAAGTACAAATTTCAAATATTGAATGCGTTCTTATATATTTTTTAAGTAACAATAGGGTCTTGGATAACCTGTTTTTTTTTCATTTCAAAATGTTCTCATCCTAGCGTATTTCCTGTTCCGTCCTCAGTGGCAATGCTCGAGCCCGGGGTCCGCTACCATATCTTGGCGGTTTGACAATGTTACTGGTTTTTACACAGAGCGACTGTCGTCTGACCCAAAGAGTAGACCAGAAACAATCCTAGGAGAGGTTTTAACGATATTAAGGCAGTGTTAATTAAACTTTGATTGAATTGAAACAATGTTTGACAAAGTTTGACAAAACAATTGAAACAGTGTTAATTAAACAGATTTGCGTGAACAAACTCGCAAACATACATACGTACAAACATCCAAACATCGTAACTTTCGCATTTATAATATATAATAATATAATATTAAGTATTAGTACTAGTATCAGTATATAGTATATTAGTATGATTAGTTAGTTTTCGTTATCTCGACTGACGTCGGTTTAAAAAAATACGCATAAGCAATCGTGAATATGTGATAATTTTGTATGAGTTTTTAAATACAGTTATTATATAATATAATGATCTATTTAATGCATAATAACAATAATCAAAGTAAAAAAAAACAATTATTTTTTCTAGTACACTATGTAAAGTTACGCTTTACTTTACTTTATTTAAATCTTGGATACATATTGCATAACATTTTCCCCTAGTATTCAAAATGTTTTAAATAAAATATTAATATACTTACTTATGAAAGGTAATTCCGCTGTTCGTCATATCTGTGTGACTTCTACACCACTTTACGACACAAGATGGCATATTTTTGCTAATTAAACTTGCGAAAATACTCGATGATACGTACAATTGACACTTATGCGTTAGGTACAAGTACAACCGTTGAACTCGCTGCGCCACGGCGAACTGAGGCGAAGTGAGGTGGGTATTTTACGCCCCGCCCACCAAGGTGGGTATTGCGTGGAACCATTTTTTTGGCGTTGTTATAGTTCTATGGTATATTAGTTCGTTGGTATTATCGAATATATACTACACTAGGGTTTATATAGTGGGGGACACCCCACAGAGCTAGCGTCCACGTCGCGTCCCCTGGAAACGTCGCGTCCTGTCCACCGTAACGGAGTGGCAGGCCGGCGGCTAATAGTTCTGTGCAGCCGGAGCAACAATTGCTAAAAACGATGTCTGAGCGCCATAATACGCGGGACGCCTCCGGGCGTTTCCGAAAGAAAGGCCCTTCTCAGGGCCACCCAAAAGGCCCTTCTGAGGGCCAACCATTGGGGAGGGGAGGGAAAAATCGGGGGGGTAATATTTCGGATGGGGGAAGAAAAGGGTCGGATCTGGAGAGATCCAGATCCGATCACAGCAGGGAGGTGTCGGAAGGGGAGGCTACCGATGGGAGTGTGGCGGTAGGCCAGAGGAGGCTAGGGAGCCTGATGGGAAGCATGGGCTCTATCACCTCGTTGTCGGAGTCGGTGCTGGGAAGCAAGCGCCTCTTCTCAGAGGTGGCGAGCGGCTCCGACACCGAGGTTGGCGCGCCAAAGCCGAAGGCGGTGGCCAAAAGGGGAAAAGCTCGGGGTGCCTCGTCCCAGACTAGGGCCCGGGCTGAAGTCAGAAGGAGCCGGGAGAAGGATGCTGAGGCCTCCTTCTCGGCCACCCTGGAGGCCCGGGCCTTCCGGAAAGGAGGACCCCCGAGTGGGGACGAGGAGGAGGGGGTCTGTCATGGCCCCCATTGAGGTGTGGGACTTCGGTGCCATGGGCGCCGATGGCCTCATGAGCACCGCGGTGGAGAGGCTGGGGATTATCACCAGCCTCGTGCGAAAGACGACTGCCCTCAAGGGGGGCTACAGTGCGAAGATCATGCGGGCCTCCTCGGATATCCGGGATATTGTGGACACCCTGGTGGCGCGCAGCGAGTCGGACGAGGTCCGGCGCCTCAGAGCTGACAATGGCCGCCTCCAAAGAGAGGTGGCCAACATGAAGGCAGAGGTCGCTGCGCTCCGCCGGGGGTTCGAGGAGGCCCGACGCGAGGTCTCAGGGAGGCACACTGCTGCCACCCGCATATGAGGAGATGTTACAGAGGCTGGAGGCCTCCGTGGGCCGGATGATCGAGGAGAAGTTGGAGGCTCGCCTACCTCGGAGGGCTACGCGCCCACCTCTGGCGTGGGCGACAACTCGGAGGTGGCGAGGGCCGCGAGAGCGGCCATTGAGGAGGCCTCCGGCCAGAGCCCGAGGCTGCGGCCTGAGCGGCCGGCGGCGGTGGAGGAGATGGAGGTCCGGGCTCCAGCACGTCCGGCCCCAAAGAAGCAGGCCCGTAGGGGTGCCCAGAAGGAGACGGAGTGGGGGCCTTTCGGGCCTTCGACCTCCACAGCTCCGACCCCGGCGGCTCCAGCCTCAGCAGCTCCGGTCGAGGAATTCCCGGAGCTGCCCTGGGTGGAGGTTCGGGGGAAGGGGAAAGGGAAGGGGAAGGGCGTGGGGGAAGAAGACCCAGCCCAAGCCAGCGGCGGCACCTACGGGCGCCCCCGCTGCGGTGTCCAGGGCACCCCCAAGACGGCGTCGGCGAGGGCGGCCAAGCTGTCGGTCCCGGAGCTCCTCGGCTGTGATCATAAAGTTGCAGCCGCAGGCAGCGCAGAACGGGGCCACCTACAGCTCCGCCCTCCTCAAGGCCGAGCAAGATGTCGACCTGGAGGAGCTGGGCATCAGCTCGCTACGGATCCGCCCGAGTGCGACCGGAGCGAGGCTTATAGATGTGCTCGGCTCCTCTAATTCAGAGAAGGCTGACGTGCTTGCGTCGGCCTTGACGGTGGCCCTGTCCGGTGTCGCGGACGTCACCAGGCCCGTCAAAACCGCGGACTTCCGCGTGACGGGCCTTAACGATGCGGCCACAGTGCAGCGGGTAAAGGCTGCGGTCGCGCAAGCCGGGAGCTGCGCGGTGGACCAGGTCTGGGTGGGTGAAATCCGCCCAGACTGGCGGGGGCTCTGGCTCTGTCCTGATGCGCTGCCCAGTGACAGCAGCCAAAGTTGGATGAGGCGGGCAGCCTCAGGGTGGGATGGGGCCGCGCGCAGCTCCGGCTGCTGGAGGCGCGCCCCATGCACTGTTACAAGTGCATGGGGAAGGGCCACACAGCCGCGCTGTGCCCATCGGAGGCGGACCGCAGCCGGCTCTGCTACAGGTGCGGGGAGGAGGGACACTTGTCAGCCTCCTGCACAGCAGAGCCCCGCTGCGTGGTATGCTGCGACGCCGGTAAGCCGGCCAATCACGTCATGGGGGGTAAGTCCTGTAACCCCCCGCCGACCCGAGGGAAAGGGCCGTCCCCTCCTCCGCGTGAGGACAGACGGGAGGTGGCGCCAGACGGCCAAATGGAGGAGTAATGGGGGTCTCCTTCATACAGGCCAACCTCAACCACTGCGCCGGGTCGCAGGATCTGCTCCTGCAATCTATGGCGCAGTGGGATGTGGACGTCGCGGTGATCTCGGAGCCGTACGCGGTCCCCTCCCTGCCCCATTGGGCCGGGGATCTAGACGGCACCGTGGCCATCGTGGCTGGGTCTGGCACCGCCCCTCCCCTCACGATTGAGAGGAGAGGGAACGGCTTTGTGGTGGCGGTTCGGGGAGAGTACGCTATAATCGGCGTTTACTTCTCCCCGAACCGGATTTGCCGGCCCTGGTGCAGTTTCTGGACGCACTGGGGCCGGAGGTGAGGCGGCTGGCGCCCCCAAAGTCTTGGTGGCCGGTGACTTCAACGCCAAATCAACGGCGTGGGGGAACCCGGCCACTGAGCCTAAGGGGCGAAAGGTTGAAGAGTGGGCGCTGGCCGCGGGATTGTCCCTCCTGAATAGGGGGACAGTCCAGACGTGTGTGCGGCGGACGGGTGGCTCGGTGGTGGACTTGACGTTCGCCACCCCCGCCGCTGCACGATGCGTCACAAACTGGAGGGTGGAAGCGGGGGTGGAGACACTTTCGGACCACCGGTATATTCGGTTCGAGGTGTCTGCCGCCCCCCAAAGCCAGGCAGCGTCGCCGTCTCGGGTGCGCAGCCGGTTCCCGCGATGGGCCCTCACGCGGCTTGACCGGGAGCTGGCGGAAGAGGCGGCCATCGTCGGCCGCTGGAGCCTCCCGCCTCTGGCTGGAATGGGGGTGGACGAAGCGGCTGACCGTCTCGGCGACGCTTTCACAGCGGTATGCCGGGCGGCCATGCCTAGCATAGGTCGTGCGCCCCCTAGGCGGGCGGTATATTGGTGGTCGGCTGAGATTGCCGCCCTTCGCGTCGCCTGCGACGCGGCCCGAAGGGCCTACGGTCGAAGCAGGCGGCGCAGCCCCCGGGACGAGGAGAGGGATGACCAGCTGTATGCGGTGTATGTGGCAAAACGAATGGAGCTACAGCTGGCCATCAGTCGGGCCAAGGAGGAAGCCCTCGAGGAGCTGGTGGAGGGTATCGATAGGGATCCGTGGGGCCGACCGTACAAGTGGGCGCGAAACAAAATGCGCCCACAGACGGCCCCATTAACGGAGACCCTTCAGCCGGCTCTGCTGGAGGAGATTGTCGGGGGCCTATTCCCCGGCAATCCTCGGGGGTTTTCTCCCCCAAGGATGTCCCGACAGCCGCCTGGCGAAGCGGAGGAGGAGCGGGTGGAGGCTGATCCGCCTCCCGTCACCGACGTCGAAATGGAGGCGGTGCTCGACCGCCTCCGGACGAAGAAGAGGGCACCGGGTCCAGACGGGGTGCACGGGAAGGTGCTTACGCTGATTCTCGTGCACCTCGGGGAGGGTTTTCGGGAGCTGCTCAACCGCTGTCTGCGAGAGGGGCAGTTCCCGAAACTGTGGAAGGAGGGCCGACTCTGCCTCATACCGAAGGGGAGCCGGCCCCTGGACTCGGCCTCGGCGGTGCGACCTCTGGTCCTGCTGAGCGAGGCCGGCAAGGCCCTGGAGAGTATCGTGGCCTCTCGCCTCGTTCAGCATGTGGAGGAAGGCCCGGGACCGCGTCTCTCTGACGTGCAGTACGGGTTCCGGGCCGAGAGGTCCACCGTCGATGCCCTCAACCGTCTACGGTCGGTGACGGAGGAGGCGGATCGGGAAGGCGAGGTGACCCTGGCGACGTTACTAGACATCGCCAACGCCTTCAACAGCATCCCGCACAGTGTAATACGGGAGGCACTTTGGTATTTCGAGGTGCCCTCATACCTGCGGGAGCTGTTGGGGGCATACCTGGAGGAACGCGTCGTCCTATATGAGGATATGGGGGGTCGAATGGTTCGGCGGAGCGTCGAGTGCGGTGTCCCACAGGGGTCGATTCTTGGCCCTATCCTGTGGGACATGCGAGCGCCCCTCGCTGGAGATGGTCCGGCGGGTCCGCTTGCGAGGGCAAGCGGAACTCATGCGGAGGTGGGAGGCGGACCTGGCGCAGGCCGAGTACGGTGTGCGCACAGTGGAGGCTCTGCGTCAGGTCCTGGAGAGGTGGATGTTGAGGCGGCGCAAGCCTCTCACCTTCCGCATGACGCAGGTGCTCACCGGGCACGGTTGCTTCGGTGGGTACCTGCACCGCGTGGCCAAGAGGGAGGTCGAGCCAGTCTGCCACGATTGTGGCGATGCTCAGGACACTGCTCAGCATGTTCTCGAGCAGTGTCCCAGATGGAGCGGGCAGCGCCACGATCTGGCGGCTGCACTGGGCGGAGTGGACCTGTCGCTCCCGAGTGTCGTCAAGGCGATGCTCGAGAGCGACAGGGCCTGGGAGGCGATGGCCTCCTTCTGCGAGACTGTCATGTCACAGAGGGAGGCCGAAGAAAGGGACCGCGAGGACCACCCCCTCGCGGACCCTATTAGAAGACGGCGGAGGGGTGTGCGACGCAGGCGCTACCTTGCGCGCCTGCAAGCGCCGTAGAGTGTGGGGCTGGTTGTCCCACCCGGCGTCAGGGGTCTTCCAGGTGTCGGAAGGTGCCCCTGAGAATGGTGAGTCCGGTCTCCGATAAGAGAGACCGGCCAGTCGCTGAGGCGCCTTGTGTTAGATAGATCCGAGGCGCCTCCCTGTAAAGCGGCCGATGGCATCCGCAGGGGGTTTTAGTGGGTAGTCTGGGCCGGCTAGCGGCCCAGGAGTCCCACACTCTGTGTGTAAAGGCATTTCCCCCTGCGAATCAAAAAAAAAAAAAAAGGGTTTATATAGTATTTGGTATGACTGAATTAAATTCTGATAGTTTTTATTTTGAGTAATGATCTTATCTTAAGGCCTAACCGCACGGGGCGGGAGGGTCGCGGCGCGGCGATTATTACCGCGCGGAAAAAATCTGCAATTCTGCAACACATTGTAGTATAGGACTGCGAATAAAAAAATATTAATATGAAAAAATTCCTGTGAAAAATCCGCAGTGCGGTTATACCCTTACCACATCCTAGTTCGAAAATTAGTACGGGCTTTGCCAAGGCAGGTAATTACGTTCTAAACAATCACCCGCCGATATGCGGCATATGGGAAATCGAGATTTTGTACATCAAAACTAACGTAAACTGAGGTAATTTCCTCGAACTAGCTGTTACCCGGGGCTACGCCTCATTAAATTGGCAGCTGTCAAATGAAACAGCTGGTACCGATTGCTATGGATTAATTATTATCTAAAGTACAAAACGGCTGACAACGCAACGTGAACCAGATAAATTGATTTACGAAGTGACACAATTTTATTCTGTTGAGTTGATAAAAATGTATTTGAAAAGAAATTAAGAAACTATATATATAATTGACCGAGCGAGCGAAGCGAGCGAGGGCTATAATTCAAGTTGGAGCGAAAAACACATTGTTTGTATGTATGTATGTATGTATGTATGTATGTATGTATGTTTGTTCCGCGATAACTCTCGAACCGTTGTTCCGATTTTGATGAAAGTTGGAATATATGTAGGGATGGTTAATAGAATTTTAGTTCGTTGGGCATCAAAATCGGTCCAGCCGTTTTTGAGATATTTAATTTTTTGTGAAAATAAATATTGTATTTTAATAGTCGCGAGGTCTACGTTCGCAGCGAACGACTAGTAATATATATATATATATATATATATATATATATATATATATATATATATATATATATATATATATATATATATATATATATATATATATATATATATATATATATATATATATATATATATATATATATATATATGTATGTAGGATTTTTTTCTATTTACTCATTACTTATTTCTAAACGATATAGTACCTACCTATTTGTTGTTCTTTCATTCAATGCATTAAATCCATTCTCTCATTCATTCATTCAAAGATTGTCGAGGCAGATCAGACGCCATTGAAAAAGATTAAGATGTACTTTGTGCTCCGCTATCAATTTAATTGACCGAGCGAGCGAAGCGAGCGAGGGCTATAATTCAAGTTTATACACATTGTTTGTATGTATGTATGTATGTTTGTTCCGCGATAACTCTCTAACCGTTGTTCCGATTTTGATGGAAGTTGGAATATATGTAGGGATGGTAAATAGAATTTTCAAGTTCGTTGGGCATCAAAATCGGTCCAGCCGTTTTTGAGATATTTAATTTTTTGTGAAAATAAATATTGTATTTTAATAGTCGCGAGGTCTACGTTCGCAGCGAACGACTAGTAAAAGTTAAGTATAAATATTTTTAACGTTTTATTTAGACACATCCCTACAAATTCTCGTCCGGGATACACGAGATTATATGGGTCTAAATAGTTTCAAGAGAATTGCAATCAAGACGAACGGCAGCGTGCACGTGTACCGGCCGGTTAACCTCACACGAGTTACAGAGGTTGGTTGGCAAGAAGAAAGACGCGGGCTGCGTGCAAGCATACGACGATGCCAGACGACGACAGAAGTGATAGCGGCAAGAGTGGTAATCCGTCCAACATAGTGGATTCTATACCCAAGTTCACTGGGGATGATATGACGTATTCCTCGGTCAAGTGGGCGCAAGATTTAGAAGATAACGCGGAAATATTCGGATGGACCGCGCAACAAAAGCTTATTATTGCCTGGCGATGTCTAGCCGGCACGGCCGAACTGTGGCTGAAGACAGAAAAAACTTTCAGAACGTACGATGAGCTGAAGGCAGCGCTTATCAAAGAATTCCCTGAAGCGGTCAACAGTAAACAAATGCACGAAATGATGAGTGCGCGTAAGAAACGGGCCAACGAAACCTATTACCAATACATGCTAGTCATGAAAGAGCTTGAGAAAAGGGCGAAATTCCCAGATTACGTGGCGATACAATACATTATCGATGGAATCTCGGACTACGAGTCCAACAAGTTAATGTTCTACGGAGTTACATCTTATCCAGTGCTGAAGGAGAAATTGGCCCTGTATGAAACATTTAAACAGAAGACTAGGAGGTCGGCGCGCGAGAAACCTGTACCTACCTGTTGACAACAAGGAAAAAATCAAGGAAAGCGATCAAAGCGGGTCGAAGCTACAAGTGTGGTGAGAAGGGGCATACGTCAGCTGGCTGTTCCAAGGGCGTGAAGTGCTTCAAATGCAACGAGTTCGGGCATATCGGTACAAACTGCAAGAAAGAAGCTGAAAAATCATCAAACAGCGTGCAAAATGGCGGAAAGAATCCACGGAAGTCTATGTTCGTGACGTCACAAGAAGTGCCGGATCGAGTGAACGTGAACGAAGTTAGTGAAGACTACGGTGAGCCGGAAACGGAGACGTCCGAGCCGGTGAGTGAACCCTGTGAACCAGTCTTGAAAGACGTCAACGTCAGTTCGTTCCGTCATGAGTGTGACAGTGACATTTGTGAAAGTGACATTAGTGACAGTTGTCGCCATAAGCATATTTTCAATGTAAACAAAACATCTCTAATAAATAAAAGTGTAAAATTAGATAAATTAGGAAATATTTCAGATAACTGTTTGATAAATACCGGTAGCAACTTAAATTTAGTGGATTTTCAATTGTTTAAGAGGTTAAATTTAACTTACTAGTAGTTCGCCGCGAACTTAGACCTCGCGATTATTACTCGCGTTTTTATTGATATACTCTGATTTCGACTTTTTTAACATAATTCAGTTCCCTAAATAAAATCTAGATGGCGTTATCCAAAGTTAGAACACGCTATGGTTTCGTTTGCTACATAATCGCGGACATTTTTATTAATATTTCAAAAACTACTGAACCGATTTTGATGCCCAACGAACTTGAAAATTCTATTGATATTTCCTACATGCCTACCAAATTTCATCAAAATTGGACCATCGGTTCGGCAGTTATCGCGGTACAAACATACATACATACATACATACAAACAATGTGTTTCGCCCCCAACTCGATTTAGAGACCTTCGCTCGCTTCGCTCGCTCGGTCAATAAGCCCGGAAGAATATTACTTACAGGTTTGGATACTTGCAAAGTGTTTTCCATAGGTAAATTTGATGTTGATTTAACGATTAATCATCATAGTTATCATATTAGTTTTTATTTTGTGCCTAATAATGCTAATCCATACGATATAATATTGTGTCGGCCTTTTTTGGTTAATACTGTAACAGTTATCAACAGTGCTATTGAAGTAAAGCCTCAGTGTTACGATAGTTCATATTTACATAACATTTGTTTATTTTCCAGCATTGGTGATGAACGCCCTAAAGTACAAGGAATCATAAGTAGCTATAAGCCTTTAAAAATAAGAGAAGCACCCGTTAAATTAAAGATAGTTAAAAATGATGTTATTCCGGTTACACAGCTACCAAGGAGATTAGCCCTAAGTAAGAAAAATATAATAAATCATATCGATGAGTGGTTGTCAAAGAATATAGTTCTCATAAGTTTTTCCAAGTGTGCAAGACCTTTGGTCTTTGTAAAGAAAAAAGATGATTGTTCAAGACTTTTCTTGTGTACTATTGTTAGTATTTTATCAGTTGTTAAATACTATTCAATATACTGGTTTAATATTTTACTTAGTTTAACAGTTGTATTGTTATTGTCAGTATATTCTAGTATACTTTTCATTAGCTACTGTTTAAAATTATCTCGACTGTGGAACGATGTTCAGATTTTTCTGTGTTTGATGGTACATTGACAATTATTATTGTTAATTACTGACTCCAAGAGTGGCTTCGTAGGAATCAAACACAGGGAAAATAACCAACTTAATGTTTTTTTTGCATAAGCCTAGTAGATATGGTTAACTATAGGTTAATAAAACATTTGTTTTTGTAGCTTTTGTAATTTAGTATTACTTGTTTATTTGTTTATAAGAAGAATTTAAAACAGTATTTTTGTACTTTCTGATAATGTTTAGTTTCCTCTTTTCTATTACGAGTTTAATGTTAAACTAAAAATAGTTCTTTTTCTTTCGAATTCAAGTATGAATGAAACAGCTATGTTGTTGTTACGTCTGTTTATTTTAGTTTTGTTATGTAATCTTAGGCTAGGTTCAGTCTGAGGCCAGACTGAAGAGCAGAATGGCCGAGCTGTAGGATTTTTTTCTATTTACTCATTACTTATTTCTAAACGATATAGTACCTACCTATTTGTTGTTCTTTCATTCAATGCATTAAATCCATTCTCTCATTCATTCATTCAAAGATTGTCGAGGCAGATCAGACGCCATTGAAAAAGATTAAGATGTACTTTGTGCTCCGCTATCAATTTAAAATAAAAGCTAATTATAAAGATTTCTAAGTTTTATTTAGACCCATCCCTACATGTATATATATATATATATTATATATACATGTACGCATATATATATATATATATATATATATATATATATATATATATATATATATTAAATATATATATGCGATATCTTGAAAGTTGTCGTAAAAGTTTTAAAAATTACAATTTTTTTAAAATAGGAAATATCAAAAGCCTTTCGAGTATATTACAATTTATGTACATTAGTCTATTTGTGAAAATTCTTTAGATGTTTTTACTGAGTTTTGGACCAAAATTAATAACTAATTGATATCTTTATTTTTCAATGATCTTGCTTAGTATTGATTTGCGTTTACCGATCCAATGGACGCTGTTCTATAGAAATCAATACATAGGAACAAATCCGCACACTCCGATTCCGATCTAGTGGACGCGCAGCTTTAACAGGAAACTCAACGTTTTCTCTAACCCTTCCTGTCATTTCACGTTAATAAATTAATGAAGAGGCGTTAATTAAAATTTAAACTGACACCTTATTAATTTTATTAATTTATAATGATAAATGTGATCTAAAATGAATAATTGGTAATTCATGATAATTTATTAGTGCAGGCCGTACTAATTCAATTAACGTCATATCGGCAACCCCTCTATTCTGTTAACATTATCGACACCTGAGTTTGACATCCAATTGATGATAAGTATTGATTATACTGTAAGTAAACTGCAACCAAACTCTACAATGTATACCTGTATAATACCTCTAGAGTATTTAGAAAGCGTTTAAGCCTGCATCACACGTTTTTAGCCAAAACAGGCGTTACAGTTTACAAATGTTCTTCTTCAAATTGTTCCACAATTTTGTATGTATAGCATGCAACCATGCAACTAATGACCTACATCCTAACTAATATTATAAATGCGAAAGTGAGTTTGTTTGTTTCTTTGTTACCGCTTCACACTTTATCTAATGAACCAATCTTCCTGAAATTTTGCATACACATAGTTGGAAGTACTGAGAAGGACATTGGTTATCTTTCATCCCGGAAAAATGCACTCTTCCCGTGGGAAAGTTTAGTTACGAAAAAAAGCTAGTTCTATATATAACACATTTAAATTAACAATAATTACGTAGCTCTAATATGTATATCACAAAAGTAAGGTGTTTAGGTTCTTTTGTGTAGCAACATATAAGTAACGCAATATCCATTTATATTCGCCTTTTAACGACAAAACTTTCCTAAAAAGACTTACATAACTTTCACACTTAATGTACAAGAACAATCTTATAATTTACTTCCAGTAGGTAATATTATTAAAAGCGAACGCCAATTATAACTTTGCTATTGTAACGTGTTACAAAAGAGTATTATCTAATACATAAAGTTAGATACATTGTCTGTTTGTTGCTCAAAACTTGTAAAACAATAATTTGTAATAAAGTGTCCTTGGACTTCAAAACATTATTTCTTTCAATTTAGACACTTCACAAGTAGGCATTGCAAATTATTCGTTTATAGAAGTAAAAAAAATAGTCTTCCACATAAAATAAAATAATAATAATTTACTTGAATAGAGTCTTATTTATTACTCGCATACAAATAAAAATGACATTTTTCGTTTTGACCTGAAGACTTGCGTATTTTAACAACCTGGAAGTAGTGTGCTTCCACGCTGGTTTGAGAGCGAAGAAAAACATAAAATGTGACAGCTGCTTCTCTTTCCGTGCAGATTGAAAAAGTCAATCGAGGGAACGGGCCTAAAACTGGGGATTCCTCAACTCATAGGCGATGGGCTAGCAACCTGTCACTATACCTGAATCTCTATGCCATCAGAGAGCCCACTATTCAGCTAAGCATGGCCTTTAAGTCTCACGACTCTTGTCTCTGTCTACCCCGTAAGGAATAGAGACGTGATTCTGTGTATGTATGTATGTATGGAAGTAGTGAGGTTTCCACTAAAACAGAAAACTAATTAATTCTTCTTTAACCAATTAGTTGAAGTTTCAATTTTACGTCTGCACTTTATTCCCCATTCTCCTAGTTATCTTGTACAGAAGTTTTATCCGGTCTTCAACTTGCACAGTACGTGACTCTCTACTCAGGCGCACGTCTTACTGACAGCGAATTATAACTTTAAGTCTGGGGGTCTAAAATATTTAAAAATAAACCCTACAAGTGGTTTCATAAGGTTCATTTTTAATGGATAATTTTCCGATTCATCAAAGTGGACTTAGAATAGAATATAATAATTTTATTTGCATTAACATGGAACTTGGACGCCGCGTCTCAATTAATAATTCCATAGTAGTGGTTTTGCACTTGTTATTAGTGTGAAAATACTTATGTTTACATACCTTTAAGATGCTATTGACACCCAAAGACCAGAGTGTTCACATTATTCTTTTCACCGTATTTGTCTGTAGGTTTATCGAAAGAAATAATGAGGAAGAAGAAAAACACAATAAAATGAAAAATATTAAACGGATTATATTCCCTTTGTGAAGCTGTCAATCATAAATAATGTTTATTGAAAATTCAGATTGACAGCTCGATCTATTGCAATGTAAACTTATTAGGTACTTTTATGAACTTAAACATAACTTCGCACGGTGGTTTGCAACTTAAAAGTAAGCCTGCAACTCTCCGCTTACAGTAGGGCTTGCGCCTTACTCTAGCGTAGAAAATGCGCTCACGAAGCTTACTACTACTTAAACCTACTTAAATATTCACGTGCTGAAAACTTTTACAAATAGTTAAAATATAATCATATTATCAAAATATCTATTATATGTAAAAGAAAAATCTGTTTCACGAAAAAACTACTAAACTAATATTTAGGATCTTGTTGTAAACGAAACATATTTTTGAGGTGTCTATGATTCTCTAAAAATTAAGGTAAAGAAACACTTTGTAGAATAACAGAGTAGAGAATGTATTCGCCTTTATTTTTTAGGTATTATGACAAAGTTATCACCAGCTCGAAAATATAGCATAAAGACTTAGTTGTAGGACTTTGTCATAACAAATATTGTTTCGAACTAGCTGCTAGCTTTACAATAGGCGAGTGCTAACCTTGTTTTTCAGTTTACAACTTATTCCGAGTTTTATTTGTGATATTTTCCCAGAAGAATTATTTCCTAGCAAATCTAATTACCTAGTTGTACGTCGCCCAGTGGCATGCAACTGCGATGTGGTTTAAAGATATAGTTTTTGTTTAACAGTAACTACTTGTACTATTAAGTATTCTGTGCCGTAACAAAAACAATGCATCTGTACATTTTTCTCTATGTAATATCATTGTTAGGAGAAAAAAGCATGTAATTACGACAGAAATACACAGGATATAACGTAATCCTAACTACTATTATAAAAGCGAAAGTGAGTTTGTTTGTTGGATTGTTTGTTTGTTTGTTACCTCTTCACGCTTCATGTACTGAACCAATCTTCCTGAAATTTTGCATACACATAGTTAGAAGTACGGAGAAGGACATAGGGTTTCATCCCGGGAAAAAGCAATGTTCCCGTGGGAAATTCACGCGAGCGAAGCCGCGGGCGAAAGCTAGTAGAATAATATATATAAAAAAAAGGATTTTTCTTTAATAGAAATGATCATGAATATAAGGAGACTGTGGATTTAAGTAAAGCATGGCCGAGTGGTAGGGCGCCTGCCTGTCGCTGCAAAAGTCCCAGGTTCGAATCCTGCCCGTGCTACAAGAGTTTGTATACCAATTTGACTCATGTACCTATGTTAGTTTTCGTCAACCACCACTTGCTTCCGGTGAAGGAAACTGGCACTCTGGTTGATGCTTATCAGCTAGTGTTTGAAATGGAAAGGCAATGGCAAACCACTCGGTTAAAATTGCCTAGAGAGTCGTTGTGTGTGTTTCATTCCATATAATGACCACGACCCTCAGTCATAAGGAAACACGACTAAAGAGAGAAGATTTAGTAAGATGTGTCTAAATTATAATATGTATGTCGCAATCGGATTGTATAATCCGCCGTATTACATTACGACTAGCCGTTTTACAAAACAGCGCCGTTTTGTAATACGGCGGTCCAACGATTAGCCGGATTGAATGTGGCTGAATAAAAATCCGTCGAAATGTATTCGGCACCATGCGTTCTTCAACGCGTAATGTAATATAGAGGGTCATTAGCCACCACTTTGACAGTTTTTAGTTCCGATTTTTAACACTCATGGCGCTGCCTGACGTAACAGAAACGATGGCGTATTAGGTACTATGATAATAATTCTTGATTACAAAGACTAAAGAATATCGTAAAAATAAAATCTGTTAGCATTTTCTTATTAAAATAGATTTTCATTTAAACGTAGTTTTATTTTGTAAGTATGGTCACCCTACATTCTAAATACTTAGTTAGTAGTAAGATACGGCTTAACATGGGCCGCCATTTTGAAGAACGTATCGCAGTGACAATCCGGCTAATCGTTGAACCGCCGTATTACAAAACGGCGCGGTTTTGTAAAAAGGATAGCCGTAATGTAATACGGCGGATTATACAATCCGACTGCGACATGTATATGATAAAAAATTGAAAATGTACTATGTGAATATGATAGTTGGGTACAGGTAACAGCACATAGAGTATATAACATTATGTACTGAGGAAGGACGTAAAAAGCAATATTTGCTTAACTTATCTAAATCAGAAAGATATAACAACCGGGGTGTGGGGACGGCTCGACCTTTCGGATATTAAAAAAGTTTCGTATCCCTTTCATCTGGAATCTCGCCGTATTACTAATAAATAAATCTGGTTAGATTATTACATAAATCAACAATGAAATATTACGTTCATTTGTATATTTCGCACCCATTATTTTCGTAGGTTCTTATATGCAGTAGTTTTTCCTGTTTGAGAATGGGGTGTCAAGTTCGATACCTGTTATGCTTTGGATTGGAATAAATTTATTGTTTAATTGCTGCAATTATAGCAATATAAAGGTTTTTTTATCATGATTTTGTCATCAGTCTACTTTATGTGAAGAAAAATTTGTATGTTTCGACAGATGTAAAAACTACTTCATATTTGGCCCTAGGTCCGATTTTACATGAACGAGCATAATCAAAAGTTTTATCTTGTCTCATTCAATACCAACAAAGCTCAATAGGTACTACAAAAGAAGATTTCATAACTCAAACTGCCAACTTTAGCAGCTTTTTAGACAAAAAAAATAACAACGAAGCATCGTTTGTTCTGAAACTCAAGTCTTTTCTGTTAAGAATTTGCATTATCAAAGTATCAGTGTTATAATGGCAGATATTAAAGCGACATTAATTGCTTCTGCCAGCTAAAGTTATCGGCGTCGCTCGAGCTAAATAAACAAATAATTTTGTATTCCGCGCTTTGTTCGAGCACCAGCAAGTTTGTATAATTTCGTCAAAAGAGTTAATTCGTCATCTAAAAAGGTGTATTTTTGCCATCGGTCTATATTTTAAAAGTAAGTTATTTTATTTGATTTACTAACTGTTAATATAATAGAGTAGTAAAGTTTTTTGTCTATTTAAACATATTGATCTCTAAAATTACCAGTCTAATTTTAATAAATTCTATCAGTGTATGATAGTAAAATTTATGAGGATACGGGTTATCAGGAGCGAAACCTGTGGCGAATCTACATACAATAACTCTTAATGTACGGGATTAAGGTCATGAGTTGTGATGCTCAACCGCCAACGCCACACATTGCTTTTTGTACAATTACTTATCAGTGACGAATTTACTTATATATTTTCATAGGTGTGACGAGTACACATAATGGCGAATTTACAATAACCCGCGCCAGCACCGAGATGATATTTCCTTATTGTTTCATTCCAGGTGACGGGTTAGGAAAGAGCCCTTTTGTGTTACAAATTACAGCCGCCTGCTCGCTATATATTTATATTGTTTGAGATATTGCAGAATAAATTTTTAACCCTTTCAGAAAAAGAGAGTTTGTACGTAGGGATTTAAAGTTTTAAAGTAGGTATGTATCTTTGTATCTCACTTGTTAGTTTATAAAGTTGATCACAGTTTGTTTGGTATGAAATTTTTTTGGCTAATTTGTATTCACCATTAGACCTAATAGTTCAGTTTATAGGTATATGGATAAAGACGAAGTGTTATACGGTGCTGAACTCAAGGATATTAGGATGGCAAATAATCAAGCAAGGAGGTCAATCAGTGTGCAATATTATTATATGCTTTTATATGCACATCTATATATATAAAAGAACAAGGGTGTTTGATAAATCAACGCCCAGCCTAAACCATAAAAGCTATAAACTTGAAATTAGGACCGAAGTTTAATGTTAATATGTAGTGTTCAGATAAGAAAGGATTTTTCAAAATTAGACCTATAAGGGGGTTAAAATTGAGGGCAAAGTTTGTATGAAAAAAAATTAAAATCTTCACTGATTTACTTGAAACTTGGCAAGAATGCTTCTCAACAAAAATAACCAATGGCGTGTTTCAGCGTTTTTTGAAATTCAACCTCTAAAGGGGTAAAAAAGGGGAGGTAAACTAATTTATCATCACAAAACCAAAACTATAAAAGCTATAAACGTGAAATTTGGTTAGTGTCTTCATTATACAATATACTGCCCACATAAGAAAGGGTTGTTCACAATTTCAACCCTACAGTCCAAAAAAAGGGGTGAATTTGCGTACCTTTAGACAAATCCCATTTGAAATTTCGCCAGTCACAAGCAATGCATGTTGGCCTATTGGTAGAGGCCACGGATTATTTTTTTAAGTACAGGGTTCGAATCCTGCCAGATGTGACTTTTTTCCAATTTTTTTTGCGTTTTGTATTAGTTTTTTAGAATTCTATATTTTTTTAAATATTTTAGTAAAGAAATATTTCAAAAAAATAGCTGGAAGTAGCTGGATCGAATCCTGCCACTAACAATAATTTTCTGTTTTCGTTTTTTATTTGTTTTCTAGAATTAATTTCTTACTTTTTTTAATTTTGAAAAGAAACGAATAAATTCATTTGCAAATTTATTTCCGATCATCTACTGATTGTGACAAGCAAAATAATATCCAATAGATGGCGTTGATAAAATGAGAAATGTAAGATGAAATTATTTCTCAATATTTTCAATAGATGGCGCTGTGCAATTTTGGTGATTTCTACTTCGCGATTAGGGGTCGTGGGATAATAATAAAACAGTAAAGATATTTTGTCTGTACAGTACATTTAGTATTTTTGACTGAAATGGATAGAGGGACACTTAAAAAGAATAACAGAAAGCAAAAACATTTTTTTTAGAATTTTTTGTCGGTCCATCTGTATATGTATGTACGCGTTTCACGCAATATCTGCTGGACGGATTAGATAAAACTTTTTTTGTTGTATAGCTATTAAGCCTGGGCAACATATAGGCTACTAGTGGTTCTGTCAGAACAGTAGACCTCGCGAGCCCTTCCACGAAATAACCGATATTTTACCGTGTCCCTGGCTAAAAAGAGTTTTGAAACCAACCTACCAATGCTGGAAAGAAAGTAAAAAGTTCTCATATTTTACCCATAAGCCCAAACATGTTCTTGTGGTTGGTCAATACCACTAAAAAAAATACTGAAACCTGCCTTTTTTGCCTCAAATAATATAAATAATAATATAATAATAAATATAGACGGACAAATCACACAGATTGAGTTAGCCCCAACGTAAGTTCAAGACTTTACGGGATGCTAATTACAATACTATATTTTATAACAAATACATATAGATAAATATCCAAAACCCACGTCAATCTGAAAAAGATTATTTTCCATCTTGACCCGACCGGGGATCGAACCCATTAGGCCAAAATAAATTGATTTTCAAAAAAGAAAGTTCAATTTGAAATCGAATCTCTCTGATTCGTAGGTATGTAGGTAATATATATATTACTTTTTTTTTATAATAGGATTCTAATCATACAATGAAGTTTTTTGATATCAGATTTATTTCAAGTGTTCAAAATAATTCTACCATGCAAAGCAATCCACAATACAATACCATTAACCAAATAAATACACACAATTCAAAGCCAAGCAAGACAAAAAAAAGCCATATGATTTTTAAGAACCATTTAATTTTATTTAATAAATAAATCAAGTCACTCTTGTAAACGTATTAGCGATTTTGCGAGTATTAATAGCTTTGCTGCGCCATCTATTGATTTTTTTGTGAACTATCGTATGAGAATTTATAACATATGGATTTATAGCGGTTTTATTGAATTTTACTATGTTGTTCAAACAAAAAAAATGCGTCTTAATAAGAATAACAAAAATGTCTAATTACATTTTTGAATTATTTTTTAAATAGCTGAGATATGAGATTTTTTTTATATATTTCAGCCATTTTTTAAAATTTCGAAAAACTGGCTCGACTAAAAAATTCTATAAAATTACCGAACCTGCTTACAAAATTTCATGAGAATCGGTTCAAAAATGCGACCTGTAGGCGATAACATCCGGACAGACAAAAGAATTTTCGGCTAGTGGAAACTGA
Source organism: Ephestia elutella (assembly GCA_018467065.1). Taxonomy (NCBI): domain Eukaryota; kingdom Metazoa; phylum Arthropoda; class Insecta; order Lepidoptera; family Pyralidae; genus Ephestia; species Ephestia elutella. Next base: position 14,462,294 of record CM031586.1, on the reverse strand, counting down.
GACGCTTCGCTCGCTGCGCTCGCTCGGTCGATAAGTGATTTTGAAAACTGGAACACCTGATGAAGAACCTTAACAGAACAGCTAAACTATAAGAAATATGGAAATGGTACCTTTGGAAAAGTTTATCAATCTGACGAGCATTTTCTGTTGACGTATAAAAATCGAAGATCAGGATCATCTGATGAAGAATTCCAAGGGACCAGCTACACTATTACATATGTATATGGAAATGGCGCCTAAGCAAAAGTCGTTTAACCTGATGAGCATTTTCTGCTGACGTATAAAAATTTAAGTTTATGCAACATCTGATGAAGAACTCCAAGAGACCAGCTACTCTATAAAAAATGGAAATGGGGCCTTAGCAAAACTTGGTTAATCTGATAAGCATTTTCTGTAGACGTAGAAAAATCGAAGATTGGAACACAGGAAACAGTTTGGAACACAAAAAGACTTTTCATCTAAGCCAAAGTCACGCGGGCGAAGCCGCGGGCAACAGCTAGTTAGTTTATAAAGTTGATCACAGTTTGTTTGGTATGAAATTTTTTTGGCTAATTTGTATTCACCATTAGACCTAATAGTTCAGTTTATAGGTATATGGATAAAGACGAAGTGTTATACGGTGCTGAACTCAAGGATATTAGGATGGCAAATAATCAAGCAAGGAGGTCAATCAGTGTGCAATATTATTATATGCTTTTATATGCACAAATGAAAACAAGATAAATTACATAAATTCAACAAATTAGACTCAAACATATAGGTATCTACATGACGTGGGTTTTCTGTGTCAGTATGGACTTTTTTACCTTTTCTCCTTATACACGAGTTGCCATCAAACTAGACCATCGTCACCAAAAAGAGCAACACGGACTTTCGTGCGAGGGCCGTGTTGCTTTATGAGCGAGGCTCTTGTCGATAGAGTTCCTTCCATTTATACCTATTCTCTATTTCTACTCTTTCACTTTCTTATACGGCACAACGACGCTAACTTTTTTAAACTCTAACAATCATAACCAATCATTACACGCTGCTTTGCCCTAGTGATAATCGAAATCCCGTGGAAACTAGACATAATTTGAGATAAATTTCAGACAAGTCGCTTTTGATTCAATCCTCTCTCTTTCTCATCTGAGCGCTTTCTCGGTTGCATCCTCAGAATATACCTACTTTTTCTTCTCCACTTCGCACGGTTTACAGCATCCTTAGTTGTGAGACCATTTAGCATGCATATCATCCTTGACGACAGCAAGCCAGCTCTTCTTGGGTTTTTCCTTCTGCCAGGACCGGCCAAAATGTAATAAGTACATTAAATACTTACAACTTTGTGATATTCGTTTACCTTTTGGTATAATACAATTTAGCTATAGCTAAATTGATTAATTTTTTAATTTCATTATAGTTAAATTGATTGATTGATTGAATTTAGCTATCTATCTATCTCAGCCGAAAGACGTCCACTGAATTTAGCTATAGCTAAATTGAATTATATCAAACAAATTATACAATGGATTTTGCTTAGGTATACTTAAGCAAAGTCCATTGTGACAGCTCTTCTAGTTAGAGATCTTACACTTATCTGGATCCAGACTAGGTAATATCTGATGCATCACGAATACTAATGAACAGGATAAGACCGAAATTATATCATGATATTGACATATATGAGCTGGACAGTACAGTCAGAAATCCATTATAACGATTTATAATTGTAGCTGACTGCAAAATACTCTAAAGTTTTTTGGAAAAATTCTCGTTACAAATAAATTCATGCACTTCGCGATTGGTTTTAGAGTACAATAGCGTCCCACCTCGGCTTCGCTCGGGAGGTATAAGTATACATAAATTGTAGTCACTCAGGCTTATATAATGTAGCTTTCTATTGGTGAAAGATATTTTGTAATCGGTTTTGTAGTTCCGAAGATTACCCACAAACAAACTCACAAGCCTACAAACTCTTTCTTTTTATTAGTGTGATTTAATCCCGATGTTTTGTTAGATAGTTATTATAGATAGTGTGTTGTACTTAAAGATTTTAATTTATTTCTCAACCAAATAACCGATAGGTACATAAAACAATTTCTGCTGTCTCACACCACACCAGCTCTAAATTTGTTCTCTCCATTGATAGCTCAAAAAAATTCGAACCAGCAAAATTTAAATTTCAAACACTTATAACAGAGAAAAGAGTTTGCGTAGAAATAGAATCACAAACTAAAATAGACTTGACCTGCAATAACCGACTGGATTTGTAGCGGTGTAACGCTACAATAGATAGTCATTTACTCCTTAGAATATGGTAAAACAGTGATGTTATTTAATTTAAAAAGCAAGTATTAATAAAACCTATCCAGTAACAACATTATAGAGATCAACGATTCCATAGCTTAAAGTGCCAGCACTGACGGGTAAGACATTATATATTGCCGAGCTTATGTTGAAGGCAAATGGTTATTACATACACATTCATTTCACGATGATTTTGCAAGAATTAGAAGTAAAATAAATTTTGCAGTACCAAAATTTTAGATGGAAATATATTGTAACACCTATCAAGTAATGAAATGACAGAATAGATTGCTAAATAATGTCTTGAATAATTAAAAAAAAAAAATATTACAAACTTTTTGCAAAACGGGCAGTCAACAACAACGAGAGATGAATTTACAGAAAGTTTTTTAGGTAGGTACCGAATTAACGATTGGGACGAATTAACAATAACCTCGAAGAAAGGTCTCAGAAGAAAGAAAATAAATAAATCTTTGTCACTTCTATTTTTTGATTATAATATTCGAAATTCTATGACGAAAGCCAACACCGGTATTTCCGGTATTTTTCTATCCATGTACTGTAGATTTTGCGTGATTGAGTAACAAATACACAAACTACCAAACTGACATTCAAACTATCGTACTTAGGTATAATGTTAGTAGGATGAGCTTTTCAAACAAACTAAATAAGCAGTAAGTCCTAATCCCGATCCCGACACAATTCAAAACTATTGAAATTCACAATCAAACCAACACAAGTTAACAATGGGCCAAAGAGCTAACCCAGTGGCACGTAGAAAATATGTGCAATACAAAGTGCAACTTGAAAAGACAAACGTTGCAGCGACTTACTCAAGCGTTGCTTATCTTTTAAACGAAACATTTTAGTTTTCTCTTCTACTTGATAAAGTTGGAACTCTGTTTCAGTTATACTAGCATTGTCCAACTAATGTTATGGAAGTGAGTGTTTGTGAGTACATGTTTGGATGTTTGAACTCTTTAGCGCTGAAACTACTGGACGGATTTCGATTAAAGGACTTTGTTCAAAGTGTATGGGGGCTTGGCTTACTGTGGACAGTTAGTTCAATAAATAATATTATTATCATTCATCATAATTAATGTCAAATAGATTTTCTGAATATATATTGGAGTATGAATATCTATAATTAAAATATACCATTTAGTAAGTATTTTTTGCGTTTCCGATACTCCAATCAAAGATGTCGGCCTTTACGTGTGTTCTGGGATGCCATTATCTAAAATAATATTACATTTAAGTAGTATATTGTTTATTCTTTGATGAAAGAATGGATTAATTAGGTATTTTTTTACCAAAATATATCACTTCATATTTATATTTTAGAATGAAGAATTATGTATTTATTTTAATTTTTACTTAAATAATTCAATATTGGTAACACTCGATTCTTGGGCGCAGCTTGATTTTGACGTTGACAGTTGTTGACAAGTATCCAAGTGTCAATGTCGACCGACGACAACCGGTCAACGTCAAAATTAAGCTACGCTGAAGAATCGAGTGTTACCAGGTAAAGAAAACGCAATATTGAATTATTTAAGTAAAAATTAAAAGAAATACATAATTCTTCGTTAAAAAATATAAATATGAAATGATATGAGTGTACTTAATAAATAAAACTAATATATTATGCTAAAAAATTACCTAATTAATCCGATCTTTCATTAAAGAATAAAAATATACTACTTAAATGTAATATTATTTTAGATAATGGCATCCCAGAACACACGTAAAGGCCGACATCTTTGATTGGAGTATCGGAAACGCAAAAAATACTTACTAAATGGTATATTTTAATTATAGATATTCATACTCCAATATATATTCAGAAAATCTATTTGTCATTAATTATGATGAATGATTATACTATTATTTATTATACGAACTGTCCGCAGTAAGCCGGCGATGAACAATGTCTTTTGGTACACTAATAGAATGAAACCTGTAAACATAGGGTACTTTTTATCCGGAAATTCCCACGGAATGCGCACCCAATGCTGAGGTCGTAAAGGACTTTGGTTCAAATCCTACCTGTGCCACATGAGTTTGTAGACCAATCTAACTTATGTATGGTAGTTTTCATACACCACCAATTGCTTGATGCCTTTAGGCAACTTAAATAAAATCTGACACTAGTCCTAGAAATATGACCCTCGATAGCCACAATGATGAGAAAGGCTATAAGCTATCAGAGAACTCAAAATTCTGATAGAAGCGTAACCGTGTCGCACAGCTAGCAAATTATATTAGTTAGAAATAAACTGTACAGAATTTAACAGTTGAAAGCTTTGGTTAAGTGCGGAATGCAGCACTCTAAATGTAAATAAACGCTTCTTCAGACCACGTTTAGTCTCTGTAAGGACGTCGCATTAAGAGCACTATTAAGTTTTGTTGGCTCTCCCGCTCGTACAATGAAGGTTCTCAAAGACTGAATGAAGAGCGTGTTTTAAAGTGTCTATGATTTATTTGTAACACTACATATGCTTTTATAATCCCTCTATTCATTATAATGCGAAAATTTGGATGAACGTGAGGATGTTGGCAAATCTTGCAAAATCTACTGAACGGATTTCGATGAAATTTGGTATACGGATAAAATGAAACCTGGAACAGCATTTCAAACAGTATTCTTTTTTCTCAAAATCCTCACTGTAGCAGAGACTTGGGGAGTAGCTAGTGTAACAATAAAACCACTATCAACGAACGAATGTACGTGATTTTACTTTGGTTAAAAAAAAAATTCGGTTTTACGCAGAACTGGCACAGACATTTTTAAAACTCAAAATTTCTACATTGATGAAAAATAACCAGTATACATTTCAAAAATCTACTCCGAAATTAAACAAATAAAAAAAGCTTCATATTCAGCGAACTGTATGAGGGCAAGTTACCGAATACCGAACCATTAATTAGCGAAACATTGTTAACAAAAAGTAGGCAAAAACCAAATACGTGGTTCACGATTCAACTTCAGATACAATGCATCTGAGCAAAACAAATGAACAACAACTTAGGTACAGTCGAACCTCTATAAGTCGAACATCAAGGGAGACGCCAAAAATTTCGAGTTATAGAGTTTTCAACTTATGGAGGATTTCGACTTAGGCGGATTTTGATTCGACATAAAGAGTTTGAAGTTTATTCTTATAAATTTTGAGTTAGAGAGGTAAAATAAATAAAAATTCAACTTGCAGAGGTGACAAACATATTTTTATTTATTATAAATCAACATTATTTCAGTGGTCCACTAACACTGATATTTTGGCTGCGACACTGCTCAAACCATTTAAGTAAGCACTCCTCCAAGCCTGGATATTCTGCAATTCTGAATTGCAGGACAAACTTTGACCGTTTTGTATTTTTCTCATGATGTCTGATTCATTTTTTATTATTGTTGAAAGAGTACTCATTGGCAGGCCGAATTGTTCAGCAACATCTTTCTTTTTTTGACACCTCTTCACAGCTTCGAGCACTTCTTTCAGCAAGACTCAAAGTTTTTAGTTTACGTTTCACAGCACTCATGTTAACTGTTGTACTAATTGATGTGTATTTCAGTAGAACCAAACTACATCTGACAGTATTTAAGTCGAAAACAAATGACTTGCTTAGCTAAATTTCAAAGGAAATCTAAATTGAACACCTGACACCAAGCAAGCAAACACGTGTTTACGTGAGTCATAAATTTATTATCGTATACTCCTAAAATGTTTCTAAGAAACAATAGTGTACTCACATTGTCGGCAAGTTCTTAAAGTCGGTAACTTATTTTTGTTCGAACAATAGAGGTAATAAATTCCAAATGATCAAGTTGTAAAGGTTGTAAAATAAAACGTTGCTATGTTCGAGATACAGAGGTCAAATTTATTTTTTCGAGTTATAGAGTGAAAATATGTACCAAAATGGCTTGGAGGGACTCGGTGATTATTTCGACTAACAGAGGGTCAAGATTTCAAGTAATGCGAGGTTTTGGTGTTTGAAGGGAAGGGAACAAAACATTTTTTCGAGATTTTGAGGTTTTTGACTTATCGAGGTTCGACTTAACGAGGTTCTACTGTATATGTTTTGCATTGTTTAATTTTGGACGAAGCAAAACGTGATTTATTTTGGATGGTGATTGTGGAAGTAAGGATTTTAGCTGATTGATGCAACTATAGTATTTTTTTTTATCTATACTTAAAATAAAACAGTAAAAATATTTTGTCTGTACATTTAGTATTTTTGACTGAAATGGATAGAGGGACACTTAAAAAGAATAATAGAAAGCAAAAAATATTTTTTGGAATTTCTTGTCTGTCTGTCTGTATGTATGATCACGCTAATCTCCGAAAGTACTGAACCGATTTGAATGAAACTTTTTTTGTTGTATAGCTATTAAGCTTGGGCAACATTTAGGCTATAATTTATTTTGAAAATTGGAACACCTGATGAAGAACCTTGACAGAACAGCTAAACTATAAGAAATATGGAAATGGTGCCTTAACAAAAGTCGTTCAACCTGATGATGAGCATTTTCTGCTGACGTGTAAAAATTGAAGATCTGGAACATCTGATGAAAAGCTCCAAGAGAGATTTTTCATCTAAGCGAAACTCACGCCGGCGAAGCCGCGGGCGACAGCTAGTTATTAAATATGGGTTTGCTCTTAACCACAATCTTTCCCGAGGCCATAGATTTGGTCTACGGTGTAGTATAGTTTTTGTAGAAGTTTTAGTTATGTTAACTGCGCTATGGGGTTCCGTTTTCATGGAAACTAGATAAGCACAAAGCTTATACTTAATACCATAGATCTTTAATACTCTTTACAAATGTCAGTTCCAGAAAATAAGTATGTCACACAAGGTACTTTATTTCTATGAATGAATTGAATCGTAATTGTAAGAACCTTAATGGGTACATTTTTTTAAATATTTTACTGAAAATGTTCATCAAGATTTCTAATATTTTTTTCCATTATTTCCAAAAATACGAAGAAAAATTGAAACCTTTTCGTAAAACCTTTCTAAGAAATGAATTCTTTGTTTCGGATGATTAAATCGTTTCAAAAATACATTTATTTTTCATTGAATGTTTGGAGCAAAGGGGCTCAAAATAATGTTTGTAAGTAATTTGATGACGGAATTACAAAAAACATTCAGTGATGTTAAAAGCTTCTTATGAATGCTTACTTTAAGAGTATTGCTCTTAACGTAATTTAATTAATATTTAAATTTAATATTACAATACTTATTTATTGAAAGAAATATATGTAGGAATAGGTTTTATCTAGCGAAAGGGTTTGTCCCGAAATTCCTAAACTAATTAAAAACAGAATTGAATGTTTTTTTTTAAATAAAAAATAAAAAAATAGATTTCGATATGTAGATATATGCGATAAAACTTACAATAATGTGCTAAAAAATTGATGAGTAACTTTCTTAAATAAAACAACAAAAAATATTTAAAACAATTATATTTTTTTTTCATCACATTTTAGTTTAATCCTAAATTTATAAATTCATTTACTACTTAATTATTCAGCTAATTCATGTCAATTTTCCATAAGATTTCTTAAAATTAAATTTTGACTATTATTTTAAATACCCTTTCAAAAATAACACGTCAACAATAAATAATATTTCAGGGTTATACAATATATTTCTTCTTTCATAAAAAAACCTGTTGTTTCAAAGATTATTTTTTACAGTTTATGACAACGATAAAATTAAGCTATGTCATTAGCATTAATTAGCAGTCCAAATTTAACTATCTCCACGATAGTCCTCTAAGGAAATATGGCACCTTAGTTACTATATTTGAATTAGACAAATAAAAAACATAAATCTATCTCGATATCGCAAGTGATTTTGATAGTGTAGTGTAAGTATTGTTCTGCTTGAAAACTTTAACAATGGAGTTGTTAAAGTTTTAAACCTTTGTTCAGTCTGTGTTTTATTTGTGAAGCCGAACACCCCCCCTTGAACTAAACTGTCCTATATTACTAGTTTTTTGTGACCTAGCTTAGCTGACATAGTTTGAGGTGGTTGTATTTAAAACAGATTCGACTATGCGAGCTAAGTTAGTTTGTTTAGAGATGGTAGTTTTGCCTTATTATCTAAGATAAAAATGACGTCAAAATATAAAATGTTTTCTTATGTTTCCTAGTTTAGCTGGCATACACCTGTATTCACAAACGTTAATTGGAAGGTTCATAGTGCCTATCAGCTCACAGGGACTCAAAAACCTATTTATAAACGATACTAAAGGGACAAACGTCACTGCTCGTCCAATAGAAAAGCTTGCCATCGGTAACGCACTGAAAAATGCCTCACTTCGCATGCCGACTTACGCAAGTATTGTTTGTAAATACAGGTGTTACGGTTAAAGCATATGAATGAGAAATAGGCTTGTGAGCTAAGTTAGTAGTTCAAGGTGGATGTTAGGCTTTAAGACAAAAACGACATTAATCAGATAGAGATAAATAAGATTAATTAGTAACTAATCAAAATATCTCTCAAGGGTCAATTTCCATTTCGATAAATAACGCGATATCTAGTTAGCTTATGTCTTTTAAATCATGATTTCTAGAAAAATCGCTTAAGTTTACTCCAATATCCCTTCAGGGTTCTTGATAGTCAATTGACGGGCAACGTCTCGTGGAGCCATTGCCTCTTGCCCTCATTGAACTCGGCTGCGGTGTGGTCAGTGCCTTCTAGAATCCATTTTGTTGTTAGTAGTCCTTCTACTCCTACTGGACCTGGGAAAATAAATTCATGATTGTTAGTAAGCACATAATTATTTGATATATTAGAATTATCCGGCGAGCATATAACAAGAGGATGCGATTAGTCTAGAGGAAGTGAGAGGGTAAAGGAGTCTTTGTCTAATACCGTGGATGACGGCTAACGCTGTAGGTATGTACCTAATTAGAAATATATGGACGTAAAACGTGACCCAAATTTGAATCTGTGTGTGCATTTTCCTAGAATTACAAAAATCGTAAAAATTTCAACCGAAACCAATATACGAGCATGTATGACACTTCCATTACTTTCCATAATATTTATAATAAAGAAGCGCACATAATTTCACCCAGACATATAATACTTCGGTTTGGTTGAATGGCTGTGTAAAAACACGTAATTAAATGTTTTAAAATGAAAAGGCAAACAAGACATTTGCTTTTATTGCAGAGATCATTAAGCTTGAAGAGGCATAAAATTAAATGTACACGGTACACCTAATTAAGATCGTCCAGTGTGGTTTACCTTCCTCATTAACTGTTTAAACATTTAATTTTATTTTATTGTAAAACATTCTAGATTTATTCTCCTTGGAAATCACAGACATATAATAATAATAAAAAAAAATACTTCTGTGTTGGAAATACAGCTATGATGCGAACGGAAAGTTCGAAGTAAAATATGAAAGATCATTACTCATTGTCTTTGTACATTAGCTTTGTTTGAAATTATGTCGTTCGTCTGCTAAGATGGGAATGTACTTATTTCTTTGCATTACTTATAACGTCTGAAGTTTATCCGACTTATATTTCCTTTTTGCTGCTTCGGCAACTTTGACAGACGACTTATTTAGTTTACAAAAAATTGTTTGGTTTTAAAAGTTTTTAGCTATAAAATCATCATTATTTTGGGGGCTGAAACCCATCAAATCCAACCTCTATCGTGGATCCTTGTCATGAAGATATAAATTTCAGATGCAAAACGAGATGGCACGTTGTTGACATCGTAGAATTTATTTCAAAAAGTTATCTCCCGTGTGGATCCTAGCCGTGTAGATACCAACTTCAGCGCCCAACCCGAAGCAGAACCAACAGCGAAGCGAGACGACACATCATAGACACACTACAAAAAGTTACCTCTCCCGTGGATCCTAGCCGTGGAGATACCGACTTCAGCGCCCAACCCGATGCGGAAGCCGTGTTGGCGAAGCGAGACGACACGTTGTAAAACACACAAAAAGTAGTTACCTCTGGCCAGATCCTAGCCATGGAGATGTGAACTTCAGAAGCGAAGCGAGACAACACTACAAATTGTTACCTCTAGCGTGGATCCTAGCCGTAGAGATGCCGACTTCAGCGCCCAGTCCGAAGCGGAAGCCGTTGGCAAAGCGAGACGTTGTAGAACAAACTAAAAGTAGTTACCTCTAGCGGGGATCCTAGCCGTGGAGATGTGAACTTCAGAAGCGAAGCGAGACAACACGGAACACACTACAAATAGTTACCTCTGGCGTGGATCCTCGCCGTGGAGATGCCGACTTCAGCGCCCAGTCCGAAGCGGAAGCCGTCGGCAAAGCGAGACGACACATTGTGGAACACGCAGGCGCTGTCCACGGAGTTCAGGAAACGCTTGGCCGTCTCATCTGTGGAATTGAAGTCCTATATATTATCGCTTGGGATACTGGAATACATGAAATTTAATGGCCCTGTCTATTCAGTATGCTCAATGAGTAAGACAGGAAGACTTTCAGTCAAAAATCCGGGGCTCATAAGTTTATGACGATATTTTAAGCCATGGTTTCTGATCAAAATCCAAGATGTTAGTTAGCTGGTTATTTGAATTCCAAACTCAAATTGTAACCATAAATTTAATAAAAAATAATGTAATTATTGCTACAAAATATTGAAACTTATTTTTAATTTTTTTTTTTTCATTGAACTGCGAGTTATTTTTAAACAAATTGACCTATCAGCCAATTAGTTGCTATAGTGATAAACTAAGTAAATAATCACTGAACGTGCTCAAAAAGATTAGTAGGCACTAGACTTCTTTATGAGATTATCTTTGAGAGAAAAAATATTTCAAAGAATATTAAATAAGCCCTTCAGACCCATTTGAAATTTCTCAGTTATTTTTTCTTTTCTAAATTGATTTATTTTGAACACAATTATGTTCACATTAAAACTTGCGACTTCGCCGTCAAAAGAATTTTAGGAAAACAGTCTGTTATAAATATGTAATTCGAGAATTTTCTTTAACATTTTCTAAGTATACCACTCTCTGTAGCAGAACTGCATATTAGATTTCAATAAAAATGTTTGTCCCAAAATAGATATTTTCACAAACATTATTTTTTTTACTAGGTTCACAAATCATTTAGACGAATTTTTATCCAAATTTTCTATATACATTAATATGTCTGTAAAAAGATACTCTTAATCGCAGATAGCATAAATGTAAATAACTGCCTTGAGCTCATTAATGATATTTTATGATGGCAATGTAAATTTACTATTTACTTACACTTATACTGCAATGAATTTATTTAATTTCATCACATTAAAGCTTCTCTTTGTCATCTTAATCATCTCGAAGTGTTATAAATGCAATATAATACTTCAATCATTCTTATCACTACTTGTGCTATTATCAAACACAACACGTGCCTGAGATTAGATATTAAAACCATATTTACACTGCTACTCATCTAAGTACACGGGCGTGTAGTTGAACAAACGTAGATATGATCTGACTAGTGTGTTCTCGACTCTATTAATACGTCAAATTTAAACTAAGCCCCAGATTCCTTGTCTAATTTTGAAAAGTTATTATATAAAAGTTACAGTGTTACTATATAGTTTTCTATTTATCATTACGTAACAAAGATTATGTGTTAAATGCCTGATGATGAAGTGCAAATAAAGATAAAAATCATACCATTTTCCGTGATAATGACGTCTGTGTGTGAGCTTCCGTATTTGTGAATATGATCGACAGCTGCATCGAAATCTTTGACCAATTCGATAGCGCATTCCAAAGATCCATATTCGTGTTTCATTGTTTTAGCTGGTGGAGGACCGAAAGTCAGGTGATTCGATAGTTTCGGACCCGCGTGGATCTTCACTCCCTCATGCTTCAGCATATTGCAAATTTCAGTAAACAGAGGGCTAGAAAGATGTTCTTCATGAATCAAGAGAGTTTCCATAGCATTGCAAGCCGCTGGGTAATCGCATTTAGCATCGCGAATAATCTTTAAAGCTTTCTCGGCATCAGCATCTTTGTCCAAAAAGACGTGGCAAATACCTTCAGCATGACCCAATACAGGAATGTGTTGAGATTGTTTCTGAATATTTCTAACGAGATCAGATGAGCCGCGAGGAATGATCAGGTCTATGTGGTTTTCCATGGATAGCAAATCACTAATTTCCTCTCTGGTGGAGACTAGAGAAATTGCGTCATCTGCCCCCACAGTTTTTAGGGACTCCTTGACTAAATCCATCAGAGCCTTGTTAGAATTAGCAGCCTCTTTGCCACCTTTTAGCAAAAGGCCATTTGCAGAAGCCATGGCTAAGGCAGCTACTTGTGGGAGTGAATCAGGCCTAGATTCGAAAATTACCAATAATACACCAATTGGGACAGTAACTTGCTGCAGCATCAGATTATCAGCTAATCTAGTTTTCCTTAAAACTCTTCCTACATTATTATAACTGGAATCAGCAATTTGTTTTAAACCTATGGACAAAGTCTTTAGCTTTCCTTGGCTCAAAGCTAATCTATCCAAGAGAGGTTTAGCTAGCCCTCCTTTGGTCGCTTCCTCTAAATCTTTGGAATTAGCTTCTAGAATTTTCTCTTGTTTCTCAACCAAAAGATCAGCAAGCGAATGAATAGCCGATGCTCTTTCTGTTGGAGTTAGTTTTTGCAAAACTCTGCTGCCAGTTCGTGCTAAAATTAATAACATTATGTTATATTAGTTTCCTGTCATATTTAGTCACAATGGGTGGTTTTTATACAAGATAAATTTATAAAATATTTTCTTACCACTCTCAGCCATGACATCAACGGACACGGAAGCATTGGTAGCGTAATCAGTGAAGAAAGTGCCCACTTTTCTGCCGCTGATGATGGTTTTGATGGCCTTTTCTTGCATACCGTTACAGATCACGACACTAACACCACGGGCCATAGCCCACGTCGCTGCATTCACCTTGGAATCCATTCCACCGGTTCCGACCTAAAAATATTTTAATTAATTAATTCAAGAGCAGATAAAATTGCAGTGGAAATAAAAAAAATTGCTGAAAAGAAACTTAATGAAATAAAAGAACAGCTTAGTATAAATAGCTACTATTAGTTTGATCATTTGGTGTGACTCTAGTATACATTTACCTGGCAGAGTAAGGCTCCAGCTTATGACACTCTTGAGACTAAAAGCAATTTAATGCTTCAAATCTGTCCTAATCTGGGTAGAGATATTCGCTTAAAATGTACCTATTAATTTACATAAATTTAAAAATATTTCTCTTTTTAGGACTACATTAAGGCCCCACACAAAACAATATAAATATTCAGTTTATAATTTCCAAATTTGTCCGTCCATTAATTGTTACAAAAACTGTGTACACTGATTTGATTTTCCTCTATTATGATAAATTGTCAGCAGATTGTTAAAAATTTTGACTTGATAAACAACAATTATATTGTTTTGTAGGTAGTACGGATGTCTGTGACGGTTTTACACCTCAAATTATACAATACCTTAGACTTCTGGCCAAACTCGACCTGTTCCTGGGACGTGTAGGTGTGCATCATCCTGGCACCGTCTTCCCAAGGCGGCTTGTTGTAGATGCCGTCAACATCTGACATCATGATGAGCAGGTCCGAATGGATCTCCGCAGCTAGCAGCGCCGAGAGGCTGTCGTTGTCTTTCAGGCCGATACCCTGGAAAACCACAGAGATGATAGTTTTTGACGAAACATAATCCCTAGGAATAGCGATTACTACAAGCGTGTTTCCATCCTTGTTGAATCATACCATACCACAATGATTTTATTGGCCGATAGGGAAACTTAAGTGATTCGGTATCATTTATATGACGACAAATATGGACTAATATGGATCGGTCGATTTTAATTATTAGGTTCTTGTGATTTTGTCTTTTTTCAGAGGTGAATAATCACATTTTTGTCAATGTGATTATTCACCTCTACCTAATCTTTGTCTGTAGCTATTATCAACTTTTTTACACGACAGGCAAAATACTGGGCACCAAGTGGAGCAACTAAATAAGGCTACAAAATAAACCAGCTCTACAACATACATTCAAGTAGTATCTTTACATACAATTGCACTCAACTCGCGAGTTCCATGTTGTAACAAATCCGATTCTGAATAGTGCTTACACGTAGTGATGTGAAAACGCTCGTTAGATTCGAGCGTTGTTTGTACAAGTTACAAACTTTGAAAAGTATACAAACACCGACTAGACAGTTTTAGCCCATAATTACCATCCAATTAAAATCCAAGGTAAGTCTATAAGTATCCAAGGTAATTTACACGTGTAAATTTGGCCTAAAAATCTACCACATTTATTTGCCGCCGCGCCCCGGGGTGTTGCTCCCGTAGGAATACCGGGATAAAAGTTAACCTATGTGCTATTACAGGTATTTTTCTACCCATATGTACCCATCGAAATTCATCCCGTTGATTTTGCGTGATTGAGTTACAAACAAATTCACAAACTTTCATCCAAACTTTACCTTTATAGGTAGAATTATAGGATAAGTACCCAGTGACTATTTTATATATCGGCTTCAAAAGCCATGATGCAGCATATAGCGTTGCTGATCTTAATCAACTACTGAAACCAAAATTCGAAATCAATAAAGACCTTACCTTTTTCCCAGTTCCAGGAACCATGGTGTCATCATGGATGTACATGGGCGGGCTGACGGCGTCATTGGTGTTGACTATAGGCACGATGTTTAAGGATATCAGCTCAGACAGCGTACAGAATAGATTCTTTCTGGTCTCTTCGTTGTAGAAATCGGGCTTGGTTACCAACACCTACGAAAATTATGAATTGTCAGTGTTAGAGACATCATCAGCATAGACATTTTTAATGGCCTACCTTATAAAAAGAAAATACTTCTGTGTACCTTATAAATAGATAATAAGTGGATGTTAGAAATATTAGAGCAAATTTTTTCTCGGAATACCTATACTACTGCATTCACGATGAATCAGTTATATACATCGAAAAAATATTTGGTAAATAGTATTTTTAGACTAATCTAACTAAAAAGAAGAGAGAATGAAATCATAAAAAGTGGTAATGTCGTTTAATGTGTATATATCATATTTAGATGTTTTAATTAAAGAAAACTCAGCCGAATCACGTCTTGATTCTCCCTCCATTAATACCTTTACAATTCTAAGAATTATATGAATTATCTTGATGTTACAACAAGATTGTTTTCAAAGGCAGCTTACAATAATATCGTATTTCGTCAAAAGGCAACCTTTTTAGGGGTCCATGTTTCTAAATTACCTAATTAGGGGTGGCCCTGGAAGTTTCGACCTAGTAAAAAGTTTTACCAACAACTTATGTAACATTACGAGGTAGGTATAGAGATTATGGAGAGCCCAAACTTTAAAGGTTTTACACAGACTTTAATGTAACATGTTATTTATGGTATAAATTAGTAATTTTAATACCTTTTTTGATAAAAATATCCACACTTGGTCAGACCATAATCTGAATTATAAAATTGAAATCTACGAATGGTAAAATCCATACATATAGGTACTTATATTACATATTCCATTTATGATCACAATGTGACGGTAAACTTTGATTGTATACAGTAAAATATCCGAGGAAGAAAAATGTGATCAATTTTCTTCTAACCCAGTAATTACTCTGAACTTCCCTTAGTCAAGTTATGTTTACAAGCTATTTTATTATTCCTATTCATGTCGATAAAACGGTTTAATAATGCATCATCAAAATATTGCAATAAACATCTCTAAAGTGTAGCTTGTTACTAAGTATCTAATATTGATGCAGTTCTCTTCCCGACTTAACTTGTATGATAACAAGTTCCGATATTGCGTTGAGGAATAGACTCAAGAGACGAAACTACAATGTAATACGACGTCGGATGAAGCCCGCGAGAATGCAAGTATGTTAACTTGATGTGTAACACTTTGAACCAACAGTTTATAACACGTCTGAGGATACGCGGTTTTCTTCCAAACTCTGAACTTAAAATTATGACTCCGTCATGAGATTACTTTGTAAACAGCAGAATTTGGAAATAGTGACTGGTCAC
Source organism: Ephestia elutella (assembly GCA_018467065.1). NCBI lineage: Eukaryota > Metazoa > Arthropoda > Insecta > Lepidoptera > Pyralidae > Ephestia > Ephestia elutella. Next base: position 14,445,945 of record CM031586.1, on the reverse strand, counting down.
TTCGTACAAAATCAATATTATTCGGGAACAACCAGCAGGAAGCGAGGCCGAAGGCCGAGCTTCCTGCGGTTGGGCCTATATATATAAAGCTACAAAGCTACAATACCACTCACTCACTCACTCACTGACATAATTAGTTTGTTCTACGGAACTCACAACTGGGAAAAAGTAATGATGGGGAAGTGTGGAGGGGGGTGAGGAGGCACCGGGAAAAATACGAAAGTGGAACTTGGAGCAGTTCCGGACTGATAGGGGTACTGCCCGCGGAAACCATAATAGATAAGTGGGGGGTGCTCGACCAAATGTCATAGAGGACCCTGGGCAACGACCACAGCCGGCAGTAGTCTATGGTTTTTTTGACTTTTTTTTTTCTCCATACTAAATTTTGTTTGTTCATACAAACTTCATTGGGGATTTTTGGGGGGAAAACGGACTCGTAGACTTTTACCGTCATAGACAATTTTTTATGTTGAGACCGTGGGACCCCCAAACTGACAGGTTTTTTTTTTTCGAAATTTTTTCGACGAGTTTTGTATGGGCCAGCCAAGTCACCAGACGGGGAGCCGAGGCCGAAGGCCGAGGCTCCGCGGCAAGCGAGGCCGGAGGCCGAGCTGCGGTTAAATCGAGGGCTGGGGGAGGCAGGAGCGAGGCCGAAGGCCGAGCTCCCCCCCCAGCCGCGCAAGCGAGGCCGCAGGCCGAGCTGCGTCCAGGCGAGGCCGAAGGCCGAGCTCCGTCTTGTGAGCAAAGTACTGGGCGAGGCCGCAGGCCGAGCCCCTCCCCCCCTTCCTTTTTTTTATAAAATAAGGGATGTGAGGCCGTAGGCCGAACTGTGTGGTGACCCCGCAGGCCGAGCCCTTCCCCCTTACCATTTTTTTTATAAAAATGAGGATGTGAGGCCGTAGGCCGAGCTCTTCACCCCTGCCCATTTTTTTTTAATTAAAATAGGGGTGGGAGGCCGAAGGCCCAACTAAATGGCGAGGCCGTAGGCCGAGCCCTTCCTCCCCTTCCTTTTTTTAAAAATAAAATAAGGGATGTGAGGCCGCAGGCCGAGCTGAGCGGCGGGGCCGAAGGCCGAGCTCCGTCTCGGGCGCAATGAGCGGGGCGAGGCCGAAGGCCGAGCCATCCGTCTACATGGATGACCTCCTCATTGCATCTCGAACCCCCAGTAACCAGCCGTGGGGCCGAGGCCGAAGGCCGAGGCGCCTTGGCCTGCGAGGCCAAAGGCCGAGCTGCGTATATGAATCCGAGAGGCGAGGCGAGGCCGGAGGCCGAGCCCCTCCTCCAGCCGGGACAAGCGAGGCCGAAGGCCGAGCTGCGTTTTCATAGCAAAGAGCATAAGCCATAATAACCTTTCGGCTCTTCACCTAATCCCAACCGACAACTTGTTTATGTAGATGACTTTTTTACAATTTCCCAAAAATTTCGTGCAATCGCAACTGCATTGTTTTAATGCTCCCTGCAGACAGCACGCGAGGTGCTTGCACCTCGCGCAGCCACGCAAAACTAGTTCTACATATATAACCCTTTTGGCATGAACTAGTCCTGTTTTGCTAGTTGAGTTGGGCTACATTTTTCTTATCAGACTTAAAAATTATGATTTATTCTGACAATTAACGTAAATGCAGGCCGAACTATGAGACTCTCATTTGTATAGTTTATAAAGTAATTGTTTGTCTGTTTGTATGCAATTTTTTGAACTTTATAACAATCAGTCATTGTATCTGCTGTTGCTGCTGTTACTCTCTCTCCCTCTTTAATGTTGGAACACGGAAGACTGTGTTCAACATTAAACACCATTTTTATTACTTACAAGCTTTCGCCCGCGTGAATTTCCCACGAGAACAGTGCTTTTTCCCGGGATGAAAGGTACCCTATGTCCTTCTCCGTACTTCCAGCTATGTGTATGCAAAATTTCAGCAAGATTGGGTCAGTAGATAAAGCGTGAAGAGGTATAACAAACAAACCAACAAACTCACTTTCGCATTTATAATAATAGTTAGGATTAGGATATCCCCCTCATACTACTGAGTTCAATACATCCATCATAAAATTCCATGCCAGAAATAACATAGTAATATTTATACCGTTCATTTCTAATGTCTTTCGCTTCGGGCGCCACTCCATTCACTCCAGTATATTACCACGCTGCAAATAACCGATGGGAGAAGATATTTCAGAAAGTTTTTACTCAAACATTATGTTTTGCACCATCCCATCCATCTTGGACACAATGCGGAGAGCGCTTTGTTCATCTTGAGTTTTGATATTAAATACCACAAAGAATTTATCACTACGGAAAGCAACTGAACATCTTTGAGTTTTTCTTTTTAAAAACTAAATTTAAATTTTATTTGCATATATTTAAAGCAAAATTGTCATACGGTCTGTAATACCCTGCGTAGATCTTTTGTGGCTGTAATAGTTCTAATTTGCAATTTATGTGACTGTATCCTATTATTTTGCAAAAGAAAATATGATTACTTCTTTTTATACGGTTCAAAGGAAAACCGTCACATCAATTAGGGTCTTACTACACGTTAATATAGGGTAAGCGTGATACGCAACTTAAGCATTTTAGGCAATATTGGATACATATTGTTGTCTAGGCTAAATTTTGTCAGAACAGAATATATTTATCAGTAACTTTAGTAAAATATAATATCACTGATTAGTTTTTGCGTGGTTCAAAAACGTTCAAAACTTAAAGATAGGCAGAAAAAGTCGAAAAAAATAAATTTAACTTCCGTTGGCGTTGAAACTATCTACTATTTACAGACAGACCTGGGGGCCAATACTACCAATTACAAACGTAGATGTCGTGTCTTAATTATGTCGAAGATTCAAAGAAATTGAACTAAAGTGACAAGATCTCTGTAAGACTTCTATGTTTTATTACGATTTCTTTGGCTTTTGAGACACAACTGAGGCACGATATAGTACCTACGTTTGTAACTTGTAGAATCAAGGGCCAGTACAGTTCCATTGTATGTCGAGATTCACCTCAATTCTACAAAAATATTTTTAGCACAAAACACATCCACCACGATTGCAAAAAGACGGAAACGTATTCATATGACAGATACAAAGAGAAATATCACTTTATTTCTTCAATCTTCGTTTTGTCAGTCAGTCAGTCACTTTATATATGAGACGTTTCAAGTATTGTCTGAAGCAGACGACATTCTCATAAAATATTCACGTAGATATACAGAATTAATGTGCGATGTCACAAAACAGAAGGAAATGTATGTGGAATCGTGCGAAAATTGCTCGATTACACTTTAGTTTCTTGCTGCATGGTCTACAATCATTCCATTTTTTTTTTTGCAAAAATTAAAAAAGTAAGTTTTGTACAAAATGATGGCTAAGATTTTTTTGTTTGTGTAAATCAGTGTAAATTATTCTCGTAAACGCAAAACACTTAAATATGATTGAACTCTTTTTCCACATTTTCAAAGCTTGATAAAAATTTTAAAACATTGTTTTTTTTCTTTTTTTTTACAAGTTTTTCGTAGTAGTAGCATAGATATATAATAATATTAATAATATAATACTAATAATAGTACGTAGTTTCTCCTTTATCGCTTTTTTATACGAATCATATCATCGCTGGTTGACTGGAAGAGATATCTCCGTCCAGGGGATAAGTCCGCCATTGTATACTAACCTTTTTTTTTATTTTTATCACTTTTAAATATATTTTCCATATACATTTTTACTTCTATCTACATCTAATTACTGCAACATCGCAGGTTAACTACAGGTTCTTTTTATGTCAAAGTTTAAAAATTTTAAAGAATTTTTTTTTTTTAAATTATAAGCAGTGTATCGTTGCAAACTCAATACATCGATATTATTTTATTATTCTGAGCCGGCTTGTGTTTTTATTCAACAAAGAGTTTAATGGTTCCTGCTATGTTCTCATTAAATATGTATGAGACCATTTGGATACATTTGTACATCGTTGCGGGAAATATTTTTACGAGTATTTTTACAGGATAAATACGATTACATTGTATTATTTTTTGTAACAAATACAATATATTGTTATAAAGGGTATTTATGTCTTTTTATTACATACATAAATATTAGAAATATTTAAAAAGACTTCATAGTAATACAAAACGGAAATAATTTTTTTTTGGTAAAATATTGAGGTATTTTGCTTTTACATAAATGTTAGAAATATAGCTACAATTAATAAATGTCTAACAATTTAGATGTTTGAATATATTTTTATAATCCTAAAAAATAGGCTATATATCGAAGACATGTTAGAAATTATCGGAAAATTTATTAACACTTTATTAAAAAAAAATCCAAAACTACCTGAGTCTTGGCCTCCGATAATAAAAATAAAATTGAAGATAAAACAAAATGAATATCACATTTCCATCAGAACCGAATACTGCAAACAAAATGAAACTTATGACGGCAAGTATTTTGTTCGCACCCAGAACTTTGTTGTTGGTTCGACACGAACCTTTAATATCGCATTTATAAGGATAATTTCTCGACTAAAGTTGTTGCATATTTTGAAGATCTTATTCGATTCCATGGAAATAATTTTATATTTCTGAAATAGCCAGAAAACTTTGAGTCTCAATAAAATTCAGTTGAACATTTTTAAACAAGAAGTTCCAAAATTGATGTTTAGTTGTCTATATCTATGCAGGTTTGCGCACTATGTTATAAAAAAAAGTAAGAATTTAAATCTTTGGTGTGTAGATTTGCGCTTGGCCCAATTTAATTTTTATTTAGGTTAAGTAGGTATGTAACTTTACACGCCTAAAGAAGGAGGGAGTGTAGGTAATATTTCAAGATTTATATATTGTACTAGCTTTTGCCCGCGGCTTCGCCCGCGTGAATTTCCCACGGGAACAGTGCTTTTTCCCGGGATAAAAAGTAGCCTATTTGCTATTCCAGGTCATTATCTACCTCTGTACCAAATTTCATCGAAATCCGTCCAGTAGATTTTGCGTGATTGAGTAACAAACATCCTCACAAACTCACAAACTCACAAACTCACAAATTCACAAACTCACAAATTCACAAATTCACAAACTCACAAACTCACATCCAAACTTTCGCATTTATAATATTAGTATGGATGTGTGTGAGAATCTTTATTTCATCCGACCTCATAGGAGCCCAAAATTTAACCAATCAACCAATGGAATAAACAGAATACAACCTGAGTATCCTAGGTCATACTTTTACAACACACATTGCATTACAAATTGAATAGAATAGAATATGTTTATTTCTTAGATAAAAAACACAACACAACAAAAAATAAAAATATAAAAAAAAATGAAAACATACAACAACATAAATACTCTGCACAATAGGGGTACACGACAATGTTGTCATGGCGTCAGTTTGTGCTGTGTAGGTATCCAAGAAAAGGGATCCACTCAGCGTTTGCCGTCGAGCCCACAAATTGCGGGCTCGCGACGCTGGTTTTCAGTGGAACCTTCAAGTGCACACAAATTGCACGCGTTAAATATGGGTACAACAAGTACCTACGGTATCGTCATAAGTGCAGTTAGAATCTACAAGGCAATATGATCTTTAAGGCAAGGCAATAAGATCTGACATACCTGTGCAATTTTGACATTGTACTGTGAGAACATGGCATCGTACATGGCCATCAGCTCCGACTGGCCCACGGCGGCTGCAGCTCGAGGGTCCAAGATACTGCCAGCATCCTACAAATTTACAAATTAAATCAATATAGATACAGAATCACGTCTTTATCCCTTACAGGATAGACAGAGTCGTGAGACTCGAAGGCCATGCTTAGCTGAATAGTGGGCTTATTGGTGGAATGGAGGTTATATTGACAGGTTGCTAGCCCATCGCCTATGAGTGGAGGACGCCCAAATCTAAAGAACTTTCCCTCGATTGACTTTTATAATCTACGCAGAAATTAAATCAATATTTAAAAAAATGTATTGATGAAATCATTATTTTTTTATATTTTTTTTATACAAAATCACCAATTAATGAGCCTAAACGACACTAGCCCCTATCTCCATCTCTCTCTCATCTCTGAGCGCTTTCCCGGTTGCATCCTTAGCGTACGCGTCGGAGCTAAGGTGCCGCTTCCCTACTTTTTCTTCTCCACTTCGCACGGTCTTCCTTATCATCCTTAGTTGTGAGATAGGTACTCTATCTAAAACCAAAACAACAGTCAGACAAATACAAAAATACAGTTTTTCTTATCTCTGGAGTTCCAGAGTTAGGTAAATGCTTTTGTAAAGGACTTAAGAGTCACATTTGTTTTTTTTTACTTTTATAAACTACTACTACCTACTACTCCGCTGGCTCCACTAAGTTGGGGTTACTACACCAAAGTAGGTCTTGGTCTCCAAAACGAGCACCATAGTCTTCTGATTTTCGCGATGGCTTGCCTGTTGCTAGCTCCCAGCTCACGTAGACCATTAATTTTATTGAAAAAATCTATTTTCACAGTTTTTCAATGTATGTTCAAGCTTGAACAAACATTCAAAAACATGTATAAAAGTTTTTTTACTAGTACTGACTCACTTCAGCTGAGGAGCTGGTGAAAGAGCCGAACATACAGGGCGTGATAAAATCACAGCGACTGCGCTGGCTTGGTCATCTCGAGAGAATGAAGGAGGATCGTGGCGACAAATCAGCCTACCTGGGAAAAGTGTCAGGCAGGCGCCCAGTCGGGCACCCCAGATATCGCTGGAGAGACACTGTGGAGGCTGATCTGCGTAAGCTGGGAGCGGTCAACTGGCGAGTCACCGCGCAGAATAGGAGTCTATGGTGCTCTCTCGTATCGGAGGCAAAGATCCACTTTGGGGTCACTGAGCCAGCGGAGTAAGTAGTAAGTACTGACTCACCTCTCTAGTATGATCGTGTGTAGATAGAGTCTCTCTCATAGAGAGGGACATCAACAACTCCTGCGTCAGTTTCTGTCTTCCGAACGCGACCGCTCCGCTGGACACCATAATGCATTCTCGACCCTCGTGATGGCACTCCGCCACCTGCAATAATAGACCATGTTAGTAATGTAATAAAGTAGCTTTTTCAATGAGTGTAGAACAAGTGGTTCTTACGCTTCTTTATATTTACTTCGTTACCATTTTTTTTTTCTTCAAAAATTGGTAATATTTTCTTCGTATAATAAAGTCCGCATACGGATTAATTATAATACTAGACTATGATTGCAAAGATTATAATATGAGATAAATTATCCAGAATCGACAGTAGCGATGCAGTTGTAGCTCCAATTGCGCCGTAAAAGTGGTAAAATAAAAATAAAAAAAAACATTTTTATGTTTATGGTCGGTCATATTATATCCTAATAACCGCGCCCCGGGGCTTCGCTCTCGTAGGAATTTTGGGATAAAAAAATTCATCTACCCATATACCAAATTTCATAGAAATCCGCCCAGTACATTTTAAGTGATTGAGTAACAAACATCCTCTAAACTCACATACAAACTTTCGCATTTCTCGTATAATATTAGTAGGATTGAGAAATAATACAAATTGAACTTGAACAACCTCTGCCATAGATAATATGAAAACAGACACATGAAAGACCTAACACCCACAGCAACCTACAGACCAGACAATTTTACTGCAAATTCTATCCCAGTGATTCTCAACCTGAGAGTCGCAATGCCCAGGGGATTTCGAAGCTTTGATCGTGGTAAATAAAATAAGTACAAACAAAATTGGAAGAAAGCTCGCGGTAACTTGTTTTTGTTTTAGCGATTTCTTTGTATAGTTAAAATCCTATCCTAACTAATATTATAAATGCAAAAGTCTGTTTGTTTATTTGTTTTTTCCTTTCTACTAAACCAATCTTCCTGAAATTTCGCATACATATAGTTAGAAGTACTGAGAGGTACATAGGATACCTTTCCCTGTCGTCTCGGGAAAAAGCACTGTTCCCGTGGGAAATTCACGCGGGCAAAGCTGCGGGCAACAGCTAGTTAAATATAATGATGATGGATAGAGATAGATAGATTGATGTCTCAACATAATGAAAATTAACAAAGTCTTTAAAACTACAGTGGATAGCCGGAATTTATCGACTTGCAAAGAGCTGTGTTCAAAAGGTTGGAAAACACTGTTCTAGTTTATCTCGTTTCAAGAAGGGTCAGTGTTTTGTTGGGAACGGGATAATAAGATTACTTGTCTGTGAACTATTCATTATTCATAAACAACGGCCGACTAAAAAGGCTAAAGTTGGATAAACATTGGAAAAAGGATTTACAGCGCCCTTTGACGCAAACTTAAGTCTATTTATAGCATGGTAGGACAAGAGATTACTAAATGGTTGCAGATTAGAGAAGAAAAGAGATATACCTATAGAATAATTTTAAAATTTTTAATTAAATGTTTGGGGCTACATACTCTATCGTGATTATCCGTGATAGCCATCTCAATTATTTCGTGATAGCATTTCTGTTATTCGAGCAAATTCAAATTGCAGTCTTTGAACTTTGTAACCAAGCTACTAGCTGTTGAGCTAAATGTATAGCCAAGGGGCATAAGTGCAATCATACCTCGAAGACCTTATTGCCTTGCATTAAAGATCATATTGCCTTGTAGATTCTTACTGCATTTTTGACTCTTGACTGTACAATAGTATGTTGATCGTTTGAAATGCTAGTTGTAGATCAAAGAAAATAACTATTTATTTTGGAAATTCATGAGAAAGATTACTGAATTTTTCTAGGTACTTTGGTTTTTGTAGGTACTGACCTAAGCAAAGATTTATAAATTTATTGAAAACATCATCCGGGAATAAATAAATTTTCTTTTAACGATTCTATGATCTGAAATGCTCACAGGCACAGACAACTTGATTACAGATCCACATTTCCCGAGAACTTCAATCAAGTGATGAATAAGGCATTTGAAAGGTGAAATTTGAAGGTTAAGTTGATTACGATGGGACCAAAATACGACGAAATCTTTTGATACATTTTGAGCCATTATTAAATTTTTACTTTTGTACCTATCATTTTGAAAGATTTTTAAGTCTGTTAAACATATAAGAAGCCTATATAATATATCCAGTAGTTATTAAATTCATAAATATTTTAAACTATTCATGGAGAAAATATTTTCAACCTAACTGTGAACTACTTACATCTATTTACATAGGAATTAACAAATATTATAACCACCAACTATAAAGCCGCCATATGCCATATTAAATTCGTAACTTCCGGAAAACCTATTTCCATCTCTGTCATATAACGTCATCATCATCATATGAACTACAACAAGTCCTTAGCATCATTTAATTTTATATAAAAAATACTAGCATAAATTTTTGAACAAATTTTAGTCTGAGGTTGATTCTTTTTATTTTATTTTAAAATCAAATTAGGTACAATAATTAACTGAAACGTTGAGTATTTTCGAAATGCTGAAAATGTTTTCAGCATTTCGAAAATACTGAAATTAGCTTTAAAATCATTTGTAACGCAGTTAAATAATTGAATATACAAATTTCATCACATTGAATAAAGGTCAGTTTCCACGAAAAATAAATCTTGTTAAAATTTTCATTTAATTTGGCCCACAATGAAGTAGACTTCTTTTAAGTTTCGGTTCAATAAGTCATTGGGGAAATTAAAAAGTGTTTTCTAAGGAATGTAATTAACTTTAATGAGGCTAGATGATACAGTAAAAGGATCCAGGGGAGCTATTTTTGAAATGACTTGCCCATAAAAGAAGAGATGAGTGATTTTCGTTCAATTGACGTAATTAGCGAGACTTATTTACGCCCTTAATTTGATTTTGTTCGGTGGGGCGGACATTCAGATTATGAAAATCCTGTACTTAAATTAAACATAAAAAGTAAATTTTATTGATACCTAATGTTGTTTGTCCGGTGAAGCGAACATTGCCAATTACGGTATAAAGTTGCTATGTCCGGCGGGCCGGGCGTTGCCAATTGCCTAACAAAGCAATAATAATTTTATTATGCACTAAGTACTTTTTTACATTTTTCAATATAATGTTTTTTTTTTATTTTGCTTTATAATTTGGTGTTGGGTTTATGTTTACTTTTGTTTTATTTTCGCTTGTCAATAGCCCAGTCGTAGTCAAATAAATATTGGCTTTAGTGCCAAAAGAGCATGTTCCATCCGATGCAAACAGTGATTCAAAATCTGATTCAGAATATGAAATACATGATAGTTATACTCATTGCTCATCTTCTCCCGCTCCTGGCATTGGATCGCTTGAAGGCTTAAATATTCAGATATGGGTCTGAATCAGAAAATTGTTGAATTTGTCAAAAAAAGACAGTCGTAATGTTTTGTATGAAATGCAATGTAGGATTTGTTTCATAACCAGCCAAAATAGTCGCAACTGTTTTCTTAATTTTCACACGAAATAGTTTTGGTCTTTTTTCTGAGCATTTCTTTGTATGTCTTTTTACACGACTGACCAAAAAAGGAGTGTTATGTTTTCAGGGTTCATGTATGTATGTATGTAAGTTTCTTTATTCCACCATAAGTCCTGAACGGCTTAACAGATTTTGATGTGAGAGGTATTGTTAGATTTCTTGCATTCCTCCGAGTGACATAGGCTATGTAAATTGTCAGTCGTGTTTTTTATTTTTAAATAATTAGCTTGTTTATTATTACTTTTTTCTATTACAGCGATGTTTTATTTTCTTACATATTTGGCAATGTCCGCCCCAGCGAACACTCATTTTCTAGAAAAGTATAGATTTTACATTTTTTTAATTATTTTTCTTTGTGTCCCTTTGACACAAATAACAAAAGAAATATCAATCTGCAACTTTTTTATCCCTCTGCCAAATTAAGGGTTAAAATAAAATAACAAAAATAAAAAATAACTACTATTGCCTATTTTTGACCGAGCGAGCGAAGCGAGCGAGGGCTATAATTCAAGTTGGGGCGAAAACACATTGTTTGTATGTATGTATGTATGTATGTTTGTTCCGCGATAACTCTCGAACCGTTGAATTAATTTCGATGATATTCAGAATACGTGTAGCAACTATCCATAGAATTTTCAAGTTCGTTGCTCAACAAAATCGGTTCAGCCGTTTTAGAGAAATACGCATTTTTATGAAAATAAATATTGCTCTATAACTTTTGAACCGTTATTCAGATTGGGATGAAACTTCACAAATCACGAGATATTATCACTATTTTTTTCATGTATATTGTATATCAAAATTGTTTCACCAGTTTTAGAGATATTGAGTTAAAACCTGAATCGTTCATTTTCGTATCAGCGACATCTAGTGACATTTTTGTACATGTATTTATGTTCCGTGATAATTATCAAAACGTTGAATTAATTTCGTTGATATTAGGAATGCGTGTAGAAAGTATTCCTAGAAATTTTAAGTTCTTTGCGCATCTTTTATTACAGATATATTGAGTTAAAACATGAATCGTTCATTTTCGTATCAGCGACATCTAGTGATATTTTTGTACATGTATTTATTTTCCACGATAACTTATCAAAACGTTAAATTAATTTCGTTAAGTTAAGTATTTTGCCCGCGACTTCGCCCGCGTGAATTTCCCACGGGAACAGTGCTTTTTCCCGGGATGAAAGGTACGGTGGGCCACATAGAAAACCTGAGACCGCTGCACCTGAAATACGATCCACTATAGAAGATTGGTTCAGTAGATAAAGCGTGAAGAGGTAACAAACAAACAAACTCACTTTCGCATTTATAATATTTGTTAGTATTGGATTAGGATACAGTATCACGACATTTTCCCTTACGGGGTAGATTCATCTAGCCGTTACCTATACGTAGGTATTTTAGTAAAAATAAATATTTCTCTATAATTTTGTAACCGTTAAAGAGATTTGGATGAAACTTAACATTTTTTGAGATGAGTATTGCAATATTTCTCATTTATATTGAACTAGCTTTCGCCCGCGGCTTTGCCCGCGTAAATTTTCCACGGGAACCATGCCTTTTCCCGGGATGAAAGGTAAGTTATGTCCTTCTCCGTACTTCTAACTATGTGTATGCGAAATTTCAGGAAGATTGGTTTAGTAGATAAAGCGTGAAGAGGTAACAAACAAACAAATAAACGAACAAACAAACTCACTTTCCCGTTTATAATATTAGTTAGTTAGTAGTTATTAGTAGATTAGCTGTTGCCCGCGGCTTCGCCTGCGTGAGTTTAGCTTAGATAAAAAAAAAATTGTGTTCCAAACTGTAGTTCAGCAGAAAATGCTCATCATGTTGAACGATTTTCACTAAGGCGCCATTTCCATATAGGTATCTTATAAAGTAGCTGAACTCTTGGAGTTCTTCATCAGATATTCCAGATCTTCAATTTTTATACGTCAGCATAAAATGCTCATCAGGTTGAACGACTTTTGCTAAGGACCCATTTCCATGAATATTATAGTGTAGATGGTCTCTTGGAGTTCTTCATCAGATGTTCCTGATCTTCGATTTTTATCGTCAACAGAAAATGCTCGTCAGATTGATTAACTTGCTCAGGTACCATTTACATATTTCTTATAGTTCAGCTTTTCTGTTATGGTTCTTCATCAGGTGTTCCAGTTTTCAAAATCAATTATAGCCTTTATGTTTTCCAGGCTTAATAGCTATACAACAATAAAAGTTTCATTCAAATCTGTCCAGTAGTTTTTGCGTGAAACGCGTACATACATACAGACTGATAGACAGACAAACAGACAAGAAATTCCAAAAAAATATTTTTGCTTTCCATTATTCTTTTTAAGTGTCCCTCTATCCATTTCAGTCTAAAATACTAAATGTACAGACAAAATATTTTTACTGTTTTGTTATATGTATAGATAGGATATCAAAATTTTTAAACAGTTTCCGTGATATTCAGCTGAAACGTGACGAAAAATTACTGTAATCATTTCAAAAACAGTTATATTCTCCTTAGATGAAGTTCGGGGATGTATACTCGATTATAAATCACTTACTTTGGATAAAGTAGTCGTGGACATTGGCGTAAAAGCGTTGGCAGCCGGATGTACATACGTAGCTCTTTCGAGATCTAAACGGTTTACAGATAGGTATTATATTTGATCCAGGTTTTGATTATATCCGCTTGGAAAAAATTAAAAAAATGAAGTTGTTGCAGCTCAGAATAGATGAAGAAAAAAGGTTGGAAAATCTGTTCTACTCAACCGCGCAATAACTGAATAATGTAATGCGTTGCGCCTTACATTTTTGTTTTAACAGAATCCCGTATTTTACTGAAAATTCTAATTGGTTCATTAAATTTACGTTCTCATATTTTTAATAAATAACAACCGCGAGGTCTACGTTCGCGGCGAACCACTAGTAATAAATCATACATATTGAAAATCGCATCTCTGTTTAGTTTCGACCTAGTTACGTTAGTATTTATTCTCTATAGTTTCAAATATGACTCGGATATGTACCCTTCCATTACTAAGAGATCGAATCCGGTAGTGCGCCTTTTGTACAACCTTTGTTATCTAAACCGCTGTTTCACGTAAATTGAAAACGTTTATTATCTTTCTGGAGGACAATAGTCTATTATTTTATCTTTTATCCGCGAATGTATTAACTCAATAATCAATATGTAACATTTAATTAAACATTGCGGTGGCATGGCGCTTTGTGTAAGCTAAGTATTTGAGCATAAACTAAGTACCTACGTAAACCGATGTGGCTTCAGTTCTAATCTAGGGAACTAAACAGGCATCTGTGACAAATTAGAATATGATTCATATACCATTTCCAAAATATTAAATAATAATCCTTATTAGACTACAAATAAGTATCATTTCTAAATATTAAGGAATTGGTAAATTGATCATATTCTGATTTATAAAAGTGACCTTTTTAGACCCCCTGGTTTCCGATTGAATTTAAGTTTTCTATTACATATTGTTGTACCTATTTATAAATATATCGCAGCTTTTTGATGAAATTACTCTTTGGTCAAAATCGTATAGTAGTAGTAACTTAACTTTATCATAAAACTGAAAATACCAGATTTTTGGTCAAAAATCTGGGTTAGATTGTTGATATAAATCTTGAACCATGTTTAGGTTTATGACAGAGTCTATTCCCATCCTGATGATAGCACTGTCAAGCTTCAGCAACAGTCATCTGTCGTACTTCAGCTAAGACTGCTTGGTGAATGTTCGCTGCTTGCATTCCGCGCTTACTAGCGCGGAACGCGAACGATGAAATTGGTTTCATCTGAAATCAACCATACCTGTTCCACAATAGACGCCAGTCGTCCCAAAGCCAGCCCGTTTCCATCTTCCCTCGTGATGACAGCACTGCCAAGATTCACCACCGGACGTTTGGCGTACTTCAGCTGGGACCGGTTGGTGACTGTTTGCTGCTTGCATTCCTCGCTTGCTAAGTTCAAGCCCAAATTTTCAAACGAAATCAACCATACCTGTTCCACAATGGATGCCAGTCGTCCCAACGCCAGTCCGTTTCCATCTTCCCTCGTGATGACAGCACTGCCAAGCTTCACTACCAGGCGTTTGGCGTACTTCAGCTGGGACCGGTTGGTGAATGATCGCGTCTTGCGTTCTGCGCTTGCTAAGTTGCGTTTGTCCACGTTCAAACCCTGTGAATAAATCAAAATAGTTAATTATTTTTAACTGTCATCATCGTGAGCCAATATCCTCACTGCTGGGGACTTTATACTATTTTAGTGGTAGATGGAGAGACAAGGGAATGCATAGCAGTGGAAACTATTAGGTAGCTAAAAAAGAATTAAAAATCTATATTATAGCTCGGCTGCGGTTACCGCTTTTCATAAGGCGGCATGGAAATGAAACCTAATGGATGCTTGTTTGCTTTAAAAAAATTGTAAAACAATTATGGATAAAAAATTTAAGTAAAGCTCTTTTTGGCCGAAATAAATAGAAACTAGTTAAAGCTAATCATTTTTCATTCAAAGGCTCGACTTTAGAGCAAAGTCAAATCTATCGGATCGAAGGAAGCCTGAGGCGATATTTAGAATCAAATCAAAGTTAGTTGTTGATGAAGGTTGCGTGAAATTCCAACTAATATCCCAGCCCTTCGGCTATTTAGAAAGGTTATTTGACCCACTTAATGAATTGAAAAGCAAAACGGCTGGTACACTCAACAAAATCAAGTATCCAGGTGGCACAACTACATTATCTATTAATTTGCTTGACTTGACGATATGTTACTAAAATTTTTAAAGGACCATTCTAGCCATATATATTGTTGACTATACTTATCCATACCTCTACGAAAAAAACGACTTGAGGAATTATTCGTGGGCCTATTGGAACTGCGTTAAATTAAAAGTATAGTTCACTGGCTATATAGGCAAGAAAATTACCCGTCGACCCACCGTGGGGTCATACCGGTGGGGCAACGGGATTTAAAATCAGACTAAAAAAATACAGAAAAATACTCTCATCTACCTCCTGCACGAGGCGCAAAACAATGCTTTTTAAAATTTCTCCTATCTCGCCCGCACTAAAATAACTTAAAACTGCTTTTTAGTAAAACTCCAAGCAACATTTTGCTTATCAAATTAATTCCACACACGGGCAGAACAGACCTCCGTTATTTTTAATTGCGCCAGCCCTGGTTCTTTTTTTAAGTTAACTTGTTTTATGAGTGCAAGTTTATAACTAAAATTTTTTTTTCACCATTTGAACATAAAAATATAAAGGCATAAGTATTTTTATACCTACCTACATTTACGCAAATTATTATGTGAAGTTACTTTTTCGGATGAAATGTGTTAGCATTTTGGTTAATACATTTTATTATTTTAAATCATTTTTTTAAACACAATGTTGCCATAATTTATCACCGTCTAAACCAAAGATTATAACGCATTGTTTTGACAACCTCAACCCAACCAATTTCTGAATGACTCTGATTCATTCGGTAGCTGACATCGAAATTGTGAAGAACTCGTGAGGTTGTGGAAGAGGGAATAAAAAGTGTTAAGTATTGATATTGGGTATTATTGAATATTTCATTTATTTGGTATCTAATTGTAATAATTTAAATGTAATTTGTAACTCAAATATGGATGTATTTTCCAAAATAAAATTATATTATTACTAGCTTTTGCCCGCGGCTTCGCCCGCGTGAATTTCCCACGGGAACAGTGCTTTTTCCCGGGATAAAAAGTAGCCTATGTGCTATTCCAGGTCATTATCTACCTCTGTACCAAATTTCATCGAAATCCGTCCAGTAGATTTTGCGTGACTGAGTAACAAACATCCTCACAAACTCACAAATTCACAAACTCACAAACTCACAAACTCACATCCAAACTTTCGCATTTATAATATTAGTATGGATTATTATAATTTCCTGCTCACTTCTGAACTATCATAACAAATGGTTATTGCTAAGAACCGTCTAGATCTTATAAGGCTTCAAAAGAAAAAGCCCCATAAAATTCAGTCCATTCTGGAAACCGCTTCCATCCTTGATAAACAGGTTAACTATATAACCCCTCTTTTTAGAGTTGGGGGTTAAAAAGAATACGATTTGCAGCCCTAGGGTGATAAAGGTCGCAACCTCACAGGTTATGCCGAGATTATTACATTCCTAAGGCGAGAGGACAATATATCACCCGGCTCAAAAAGAAAGGCAAAAAATAGAGCATACAATGATATGACTTTATGACAGTGGCTGTATTCAAGCTTAGGAAAATAAATCCCGAGTTGATCTGCTATACTTTCTATTTTTACTCGCAACCAATCTTTCTTTTCGGTTGTACATAGAACACAGGGGCCCGATTCTCACGATTTTTTTCTTCAAAGGTATACGCTGATATTCACAATCAAAAAAATCGATCTTACATCGCTCGAGATTGATCTTAACTATTAAGCTTCTCATTGACTGGCTCTTGATTGAAATCATGAATTGGATTTAATAAATATACACATTTTTTGTCTGTGGTTGATTTCCGGCGCGTATTTATTTTACTAGCTTTGCTCGTGGCTTCGATCGCGCGAATTTCCTACGGGAATGTACTTTTCCCGGGACGAAAGGTACGAAAGGTATGAAAGACATGGGGTAAAGACATAGGGTACATAGACATAGTTAGAAGTATACTTCTAACTATGTGTATGCGAAATTTCGAGAAGATTGGTTCAGAAGATAAAGCGTTAGAGGAAACAAACAAATAAATAAATAAACAAACAAAAAACAGGTGGCTCCTATCTTTCATCCTCCTATCACAGGTATATTTTACTTAAAAGGAGTCGCCTGCCACTTGTAGTAACCAATGTAAGTGAATCAATACAATATTTTTCATTTTTTTTAAATTTTCAAATTCACTTTCGCATTTATAAATATTAGTTAGGATTATAAAAAATCAACCTGTATATATTTTGTCTGCTATTCAATTCTAAAGGAATCTTTGAGGACGTTACCATCAAAGGTGGTAGATACAAGATTACGGTGAGCAGAACAAAGGATTACTTATTTTATGTGCCACATGTGAGTTCACACGCCCTTATATTGCATGCAAATTAGTTTCGACGGGATTAGCTGTAGGTTTTTCTTTAATTAAAACACGAAAGCATCGAGCAATGAATCGGCTAGAAGCCTAGATTATCAAATCGCACTCTTAAACTCTATGGCTACGAAGTATTTGACAAATTATTCGACAGACCGCAATAATATTCGAAAAGCAAATGCAATTTTTACAAAGTTTATTTCTTAGTGCTCACCTACGCTATGTATAGGTAAGTATTCCTGTGTATATTCATGGTGCAATAAAATTAAGTAAGTACTAATAAGTACGTAAGTAATAAGTTACTTAAGTTATTAAAGAACCATTATGCAAATTTTTAATTTCTTCTTTAGCGGTTTCATCTCTGCGTTTATTTACCAATGAGTCAGTCAGGGTCCAATTTTATGTATACACAGTGAATTTTCATTGGTTACAAGAGTTAAAGCCAACTCCATAAGAATCGGTAAAAAGTCCCACGCACCAGAGCTACGTGGTTTTTTTTTATATTTTACGCAAACGAACATGTGGGTTGACTGATGGTAAGCAGTGACCGCAGTCCATAGACACCAACGAACCTAAAAAGGTTACTGATGCGTTGCCGACTCTTTGAGAAAGCGTTAGGCTCTTTTCTTGAAGGTCCCAATGTCGAACCTATTCGTGGTCTCGAACGAAAATCACTCCTGCAACTTTTTTGTTTATTTAATATACTTACGACAGAGAAAATAATTTAATATACGATTTTTTTCTAAATCAATAAAAATTTTGCGTGTGTAGAAGATAAAATAATGCATAACCTATGTATGCGAAAAATTCGCTTCCAATAAAATAAAAATCTTGTATCATTTGCAATAAGAAATCGGATATAAGGAAGAAAATATAAGCAACACGTATTGTGCTATTTTGTGGGAACTACGCAGTCAAATACATTTTATATGGGCTTAGCTATGATATTGGTTATTCTCATCCGCTCCAAATCTATTGCCCTTCAGAAAAATATTGCATTTTTTATTGTAGGCTAACATTTCTAAGTTACATATAACATAACCTCATTTATCTATTTCATTCCTAATATTTCGGTATCCACAATATATGTATGATTGTACTTATCCCATCGAGATATTATGTACTACGCACACTTATCCCCACTGACTTCGAAATAATATAATTTATAATATACTAGCGACCCGCCCCGGCTTCGCACGGGATATAAACCTTCCTCTTGAATCACTCTATCTATTAAAAAAAACCGCATCAAAATCCGTTGCGTAGTTTCAAAGATTCAAGCATACAAAGGGACATAGGGACAGAGAAAGCGACTTTGTTTTATACTATGTAGTATAGTAAGTAAGTAAGTATAATATACTAGCGACCCGCCCCGGCTTCGCACGGGATATAAACCTTCCTCTTGAATCACTCTATCTATTAAAAAAAACCGCATCAAAATCCGTTGCGTAGTTTCAAAGATTCAAGCATACAAAGGGACATAGGGACAGAGAAAGCGACTTTGTTTTATACTATGTAGTGATAGTGATAGTGATGTACCTACATATGAATACATAGTATAAAATAATGTTCTTTTCCGCTGTCAATTAACTGATTTTAATGCGGTTTTTAATGATTTTAATCATTTAGATAATTCTTTCCAGATGGTTTATAGGTATAATATATATCGGTTGTTAGTATAACAATTTGGAGCAGTGGGATAATATTAACTTAAAAGCTCATAAGTATAGTAAGTATTATATCATTATATTATCTGTGCTAAAAGCCACTGGAGACGAAAACGTGGACCGGTTGGGAATAACCAATGATATTATTATTGTTATGCCGGGGATATAACAAAACTTTAGGGAAAATATCTCGTAATTTCGTTGGTCCTGGTTAAGTTATTGCGTACAAAAAATATACGTTGTTATTTTGTCAATGCAAATAATTTGGTAAATAGTAAATCAGGATACACCCATAATATAGGTACCCGGTTTTGAGTTAGGAAACGGAAAAACACTTATAATGAGCGATTTTCTGACAGCTAAATTAAGAAAAAAAATCAGTATAAAAAAGTCTAAATAGGTGGCTTTTATAAATGCCGGGTCGTAATATTGGCTGTGATTGGCTGTACTTATATCCAGAGAGAAAAAAAACACATATCATGCGTTGACAAGAACACGCGCATGATGCGCGTGTTCTTGTCAACCAAAGGCAGAAAAAAATCACCTAACAGTTTGACAGTTGCACAAATCACAATATTGATACTTTTTAGATGTTTTTTTTTATTAGGTTTTATTTCAAAAAAAATGTCAATCCCGTGCATTTTTGCTTTTTCTATGGACTCTTTACTAAGCGCCATCTATGAAGTCATCTGAAACTATTTTTTAATTTATTTTGGGTCTCGGAAAGTCCTCCATTGCTTTACAAACAAGCAATTAAAAATTCAAATTTGAACGAAAATATAACTCGATTGAAAGTGGGCTAACGATCTTTAGTCCATGGAACTAATAAGTACTGTTAGCAGTCTCCTTGCTAGGTGAACTCTTCAATGAAATAACTTGTAACTGATACTTTTTTATTGCATAAGCAAAAACTATTAGGACGAGCCTGCAGCTCAGATACCACACGACTGAGTCACATTTACAAACATTCAATAGTCTTCTTTTCAATTTATTATTCTTTATGGAATGCACTGAAAGAGGTCTAAAACTATTGACAGACCTCCTTCATTACAGTACCTACGTGAGTTATTAGTTCTATTGCTACTTCTATTTTGCTCATAAGTATATCCCAAATCATGTTGATACAGTTATTCTTTTTAAATTAAAAGGAGATATTTTGCAAGTGAGCAATCCATCGAGAACCAATTCGCACAAATTCCAGCAGAACGTTACAATAGACGTCGTCGTCCAAATAGCTCGAAATAGCTCAGAACGTATAAATAACAACTTCCAAGCTACGCCTCCTGTTTGCATACATATTGGATTCGAGAAGCGTCGTGTTACTCCGGAATTAACTATTTGATTATAGTTGGTGACGATGTCGTCAATGGTACTATTAGATACCTATAAACCGAAGATTGTGTATCGAAAATTAATACAAAGTGACAATTTTTTTATAATATAGGACGGCAAACAAGACCAGCGGTTATCACTATCACTTACTAACAAGTGATACCTAGTAATAACCGTTACCCATGAACAATTGTAACACCAATACAAAGATTTAAATCTTTACACCAACATAATCAAGATACAGTGAATTACCACGGGTAAATAAATTGTGGGTGTATCCTGAAGAGTGTAGACAGGAGTGTTGCCAGTATGACCAGAATAGAACGGAAACGAAATTTACCTTCTTTCACACTAGTGCTAGGGCCGGGTTTATTCCTCTACCTTTACACTGGTGTTAAAGCTCTGGGAGGTGGGTTTGGCGGAGAAACTTCAAATGAAAACACTAACTAAACTTCAACTTGAAAATTATACGACATTATAACTGTGAACCTGTGAACTATAAAATACAATATATCTTAAACTCGTACTATTTAGCAGGTATTCTGTGCCTTATTACCAATTTTCCGCCATGCACTGATTTCATTTACGATGAACGAAGCACTGTCCAGCCGCGCGGACGGGCGAAATGAGACAAAATGGCGGCAATAACAAGGACCGAGGAAATTCGGGTCCGGAAACATTTAGCTGAATAGTACACGGACGAGATTCAATGAGTGGTAGATGTACCATTCAAGTTGTACCTAATAAATTATTGTCAGACATAGGTTATTCTATCTTCTTCTTTTGAATCTATACTAGCCACATCCTGGGGCTATGCTTCCGTGGGAATTCCGGAATAAAATGTTATCCATTTATGTACTAGGATTCATTCTACCCGTGTACTAAATTTCATCGAAATTCATTCAGTAAGCAATTGCGTGAAGAGGTAACAAATCCAATCATCACTTCCCACAAACTGTGACGTTTCTAATATAAGTAGCAGGCCGGCTCTTAATGTTGGGAGCCAGGGGATTATCATCACAAAATGGACAGAATGAACACATAATGTTTTATGTAAAAGACTCTATTGATGTTCAGAAATAAACTTAGGTAACAGTCCTTCATTTTAACGATGAAAGCAGTCAACAAATCTGTAGCTACTTACCTACCTTAAATATTTTTGGACACAAGGGACTAAGAAAACGCGAAAATAACACAAAACTATTGAAGGTATTTTCGTCTTCGACGGACAAAATAGACCCTTGTTTTGGCAAATCTTCCAGTTTCGCCTCGAGCGTTAATACAGGATAATACAGACAAAACAAGAATTCAAACAGTATTTATACGAAACAAACTTGAAATTACCTTTCGCATATATTAAATTAGCATTTTCCGCGAATTCATCTGAATAACGGAGTGATAAATTAAATCAGTTGGCGTTACACACAATCGAAAGAAAATAAAGTAAGGTTTTATGTCGAAAACAGGTAGTTTCCGGGGATTTATGCTGGGCACCCACCCGTGACTGCCTCTCCGAATAAATTCTATTTTTTACAGTTAATTTAATCTAAATATGTATAAGCTTTCTTATCTTCTGTTTCTTATTCAATTTTTATTTGAAAAGTCGACGCACGCAATATCTGCTTGTAGACTCCTTGGTTTTAATCAAATGGATTTTTATGAAAACATAATTTTACAAAATGAGCAGTTTTGATATTTTAACTTTCTGTAATTTTTAATATTATTATTTCAAAAAGTTATTTTTTGACCGAGCGAGCGAAGCGAGCGAAGGTCTCTAATTGACCGAGCGAGCGAAGCGAGCGAAGGTCTCTAAATCGAGTTGGGGCGAAACACATTGTTTGTATGTATGTATGTATGTATGTATGTTTGTACCGCGATAACTGCCGAACCGATGGTCCGATTTTGATGAAATTTGGTAGGCATGTAGGAAATATCAATAGAATTTTCAAGTTTGTTGGGCATCAAAATCGGTTCAGTAGTTTTTGAAATATTAATAAAAACGTCCGCGATTATCTAGCAAACGAAACCATAGCGTGTTCTAACTTTGGATAACGCCATCTAGATTTGATTTAGGGAACTGAATTATGTTAGAAAAGTCGAAATCAGAGTATATCAATAAAAACGCGAGTAATAATCGCGAGGTCTAAGTTCGCGGCGAACTACTAGTTATTATTTCAAGAAGTTATAGTTTTAAGTATATTTCAAATAGTTTTTTGGATCTATTGACTAAGTTACTCAAAAGAAAATTCTTAATAATTCCATCATGTAACACTGAAAATAGGCTGTCAAGACGACCTAAAACTGAATTGCATAGCGAAGAATTACAAAGATTGCAGACTCCAAATAAAAAAGGATGAAAAAAAAAATAGGTTAATAAATTCATTAAACTTGTGGCGTCCTTCATAACTGTAAAGGAATTTGTGCATCCGAGATAGCATACAGATGCACATTCATGATATGCACTAAATGAACGTAATTGATACAAATGGAGCTATGCAGTAACCGCAACTGACATGTGCATAACCGCATACTCGGAATGCATTAACACAGACTACAAACTATAGAGTCCAAGTCTGAAATCGCGGCTTTTTTTCCGGAATTTCGAATTCCGGGTTTCCGCTGCCTTGTGACTGATACGGAAAACGTGTAATCTGATTGTTTTATCATATCTTTGGCGCGCGCCTTCACCCCAGCTAGCGCCCTCCACTGGCATCCTAATCCTTACTAATATTATAAATGCGAAAGTGAGTTTGTTTGTTACTCTTCACGCTTCATTTATTGATTGTTCATTATTCCTAAAATTTCGCATACATATAGTTAGAAGTACTGAGAAGGACATAGAGTACCTTTCATCCCAGGAAAATGCACTGTACCCGTGGGAAATTCACGCGGGCGAAAGCTAGTAGCCTATACAGCTTCATCCTTATGAATATAACTATAAAAAGTATACTAAACGTATACTTGTGTATTTTTTTACATAATTATGCATCGCGTAAGGTAATTTCGAGAAAACTTGGGGTACAATTTTTTTTCAAAATCTGTTTATTAGTTGTGATCATTATTACAATTTGTTTGTACTACAAATAAACAACAACAACAAACAAATATCATGTACACCCTTCTATATAGTAATAGTGCAGATAAACGAACTTTGGACTCTGCAATATACCTACTCTGATTCTTTGTGAATATCTGATAACCATACACTCAAAGCTGCATATATGCTTGCTATGCTTTGTAATAATATAGCTAAAATATACTTTACGACACTGACATGTCCTTGTCATAATAAAAGTGTAATATAGCATCGTTTATACTGTTGTAGGAACAACTTTTAACACAATTAATAAAGTGCAATCATTCTATGAAGAGCAATTTTTTTTTAATTAATATAATAATAATATATAATAATATATCTTTATTAACCAATAAGTACAATTACAAAAGTTTACATTAGAATTAAGTAAAAGCACATTTTTTAAAGTTCAGTTTGACTGTGGACCCTGCACTAAGCGATGCTTGTATCGCAGCGTCCGATCGTTTAGTATAATTATACATTATGAGTACATGTTCATCGGATCAAAATACAATGGTAAGAAAAATTTGCATTGTTAAAAACTAAACATAAAATATAACATGAAAATATGGCATCATACGGCATACATTCTGTGGTGAGATAGTGAGTTGTATGTGAGTGTGTGGAATGTGACTTTAAGCAATTATAATTAAAATTTCTTCAGTTTGAGAGTAGTCTAGGGTTTTTAACCAATCCTCAGTAGCACGCTTGGCCTTGTATGTTGTCCATTTCATAAGATCAGGAATACTACGGCAGACTTTGTTGTATACGTAGGGCAATATGAAAGGGGAAAGACGCTGTGCAAAGCAAGACTCTGTGAAGGGAACATCAATCCTAGGCACTCTTCGCTGAATAATATTGTTATAGTTTGGTGAGGCAAGAACAGTCCTGTGGGTAGTTATAACGGCTCTTAAAATAAATAGCTGTCGAACTCTCAGTACGTTGCTTTCCATATAAAGATCATCTGTGCTGTATCTAAAAGGTTTATTCATCATCACCTTGAGGACCGCTCGTTGGGCTCTTTCTAGACTAAGCATATGTGATTTTGCTGCGCCTCCCCAGGCTTTGATACAATACATAAGATTTGATTGACAGATGGCTTTATAAACTAGCATTTTAGTATTTCGATCTGCGCACTGACGAAGGGCTTTCATAATATGGATAGATTTACGAGTGAGATTAGCAACAAAATTTATATGAAGTTTGAAGGATAGATTTTCATCTAGGATGACCCCAAGATATTTTAAATTGGGAGTGCGTGAAATATCGGAGCAATTACAGGAGAGTATAGATGTGCAAGTATGTAATTTTATGACTTTGTTTTTCGGAGGTTGTGAAGCAAGAGTCTTGTGGAAGGCCATGAACTGGGTCTTTGCACCGTTCAAGGTTAGAAGATTTTTACTCAGCCAGTTGTTAATAATGGAGAGACCATTTTCGGTATTTTGGTAGACCTGATCCCATGACAAATCTTTAAAAAGTATGACAGTGTCATCTGCGTGACAGTGTGATCAATTGTATCATCTGCGTGACAGTATGACAGTGTCATCAATTGTAAAATATGTTTTTAATAATAAACTTTTTAGAAGCGTTGGTGGTCGAATGGTTGTTTTTTGCCTGTGAGGTCGCCAGTGGTGGTAAGGATCCAGGTTCGAATACTAGTCTTGCTTCATGAGTTTTTTTATAATCTGACTAATGCATGTTAGTTTTCATAGACCATTTGCTTCCGGTGACGGAAAACATCGTGAACAAACCTGCACTCTACATCAACATGCAAGCGTAAGTGTAAAATGGAGCAGGCAAATGGCAAAAACCATATCATTTCCAAGAAAGTTGTTACATGTGTTACATTCAACGTAATTACATCGATACGTGTACAGCTCTTAAATAGGAAGACGAAAAAGAAAATGCTATTTAACTATTACAAGTAAAACAACATTTTTATCCTAATTAAATGATTTATTCTCAATTTTAACAATTTATTTTTATCCCACTTAACCTGTGAGAGGTACTTATCTAAGGACAGACAGCAGACAACAAGGCATCGGTATGATGGATACGTGTGGTGAAGGCGTTAGCTGAATTAAGATAAATGGCTCTAAACCCCAACCTAACTTATTATATACTGGCTTTATAGTCGGAATAGCTATTTCCTATTCAGACTGAAGTTGAGTTTGGTTGCGCCATTAGGAACAAATATCTCCCCTCCCCTGAACGGGTTCCAATCTTGTAGCGATGGGGGGGGTCAGTACCAGCGGGAAGCGGGACCGCTGGGAAGCTAATAGGAACCCATGGCCCGGGAGTGACGACCCCGGGCCGGGAGGAGGCCGCTGTCAGTAGCCTGGCTGTGAGAGTAGCGGGCACACACTCCCTACCCTCACAGCCGTGGTAGGGGTCGCGGGGGAGGAGGAGTACCGGTATCGCGGTGCGCCGTTCTCCCTATCCTCCGCTCGCGAGCGTGGCCGTGGCGCTGGGCACGGTGTCGGTGGGGCCGCAGGGGAAGAGGCGTGTCGGTATTGCGGTGCGCCGCTCTCCCTGTCCTCTGCGGCCGACGCGTGGTAGGCCTGTCTCGGCCGCAGTGGATAGGGACAACCTATCCTCTGCGGCTGAGATGTGGTAGGGCCTGACTTAGTCAGGTCCCAAAAAGTTGAGGGCTGGTTGGGTGGCGGAAACGGGATTCCGTCGCTCGGCTTAACGGCCCTCGGGTGGAAAGGTGCACCCGTGTCAAGTGTGCCTTTACCCTAGCGGGAATTTTGGAGCTTATCCCGCTGGCCGCTCCGACCCTCTCGCTGGAGAGGTGCTTCGAGAGCGAGCCGTGCTGGGGCCGCTGTGGTAGCGGCCACCGCGCCAGGGCTGTGGAGCGAGAGTAGCACACGGTCCTGGCATATATGCGGTAGGGGTTGACTCCGTGTGGTTTTAGTGGGTTCAAGTCCCACATACCCGTCCGGCTTCCCGTGGCTGGATGGACGAGACGAAGGTCTTTCCACACGTTAAAAAAAAAATTAGGAACAAATATCTGGGATTGAACAATAGTTGTGCATGAGGAAAACGGGTTTTTTCAACGACTGTCCAATAAATTTCGGTATCCTATTGGTGTGTAAGTATACGTTTTCCATGCTGGTCTGGGAGCGAAGAAAAGGCATAGAATGTGCCAGCTTGTTTGTCAATCCGCGGAGATTGTTAAAGTCAAGAAATGGGTTTTAAACAGAGGATTTTTGTCATAGGATGGGCAACCCGTCACTATATCTGAATCTCCATTGGGATCCTTTCATTTCTCATAAGGTTAATAATCATAATATGGTTTGTCATAAAGCCTTTCTCATATTTTTTTTATCATAATATTTTATTCAAATAACATTTATAGTAATAATATTTGTTTAGTCATAATCATATATTGTCATACAGATTTTTTTTATAAAATGGTTTATCATAATGGATTTGTCATAATTGTTATGGTCATAAACATAGTTTATGTTTTATTTTGTTCATCTTTTATTTTGTTGATGACATTTGAAGACATTATGTAAAATTTGATATTTGATTATACTTCAAACACTAGTATAGGTTAGGGAGCGGCGAGGGTGGCCCTTGGGCCACCCCTAAGCCGCGAACATAAACAACAAAAAAACAAAAGCTTAACAAATCTTACCTTTTCTCTGAGTGCAACCGTACATTATGAGTTCTCTTTTCTCTGTACATTATGAGTATTATTACTATTATGATTAAATTATATTATGATTATTTATGTTTATGATAATTTGTATTTATTACAAAAAAATTATGTTAAAAAAATTATTATAATTTTAATTTATATTAATTATGATTATGTGAAAAAACATTATTTCGAACTATATTATTACAAATATTTTTATGAGAATCATTAGAGACCCATCTCCATTCTACCAAAAAATCCACTATTAGCTAGGCGTGGCTTTTGAGTCTCTTTTATCTGTCTATCCCGTAAGAGATTAAAACGTGATACTGTATCTATGTATACATTTATAGCTTTGTAGCTAAAACATATTAGGCAATTCGGCAAACCAAGGTGTGGCGTTGACACGTATTGATAGCCTCTACAGGTGGCTATTGCAATAACACATGAAGCATGAAAGCAATTAGAGCCGTTGGTCCCGTCTACTATCGCCAGGTTTGTACCTAAATTAAATGCCTTTAGACAAATACTTAGTGAAATCTGCCATCTAAAATAAATTACAGCATGTCTTCTGGCTTAGCTGAAGAGCAGAAAATGTTCGTCTCGACTAGAGATGGGCGCTTGGATAAATTTCCGGAAGGTAAAAATGGGAAAGAATGGGTAGAATTGGTAAAAAATAATTTATACCCATTTATACCCGATATTTTTTATTTATACCGGGAAGAAATTAAAATGAAAGTAAATTATCCTTATTTTCTTTAATACTGATAAAATAATAATTAAAGTATAAATATTAGGTGTGTTTTGATTATAAGGAAGATAAATAACTAGTTGTTTTCGGTTCAAATATTAAAAAAACATAAACAACAGATTTAAAATCATATGTATTCAAATAATATTTTGAAAATAATGATGCATTTTTAGTATATGGCTGTTTAAAGTAGAATTAACAAAAAAATCAAAACATCTTCAGTTGTATTATAGACTAACTTTTGCCCGCAGCTTCGCCCGCGTGAATTTCCTTCGGGAACAGTGCTTTTTCCCGGGATGAAAAGTATCCTATGTCCTTCTCAGTACTTCTATGTGTATGTGAAATAGGAAGATTGGTTAAGTAGATAAAGTGTGAAGAGGTAACAAACAAACTCACTTTCACATTTATAATATTAGATAGGATTTGGAGGTAACTTCGCAATATTTTTCTATCGAGAAAATTTTATGCAAGCGTGTTTTTGAGAGAGTTAGTAATTAAGTTCCATAACGACCGGTCCTGCGCTGCCCGCATCCGGTCGTTATGGAAATCCTTGGGGGAGGCCTTTGTCCAGCAATGGACGTCTTTCCTCTGACAGAGAGAGAGAGAGTGTAATTAAGTTGGCTGAGATTCGTGTAAGGCGGGCCTTACGATTTACGATTCGATGATCGCCTAGCCGTTCAATAGAATTCCGGCATTTGGCAAACTTGTTCGTCGCCCCGGCATAACATTTATCGTCTAAAACCAGTTGGCTGCGAATGAGTCAGAAAAAAGATACCTATATCTTGTCAGGTCTTTTTGTAACCAAAACGTAAATTGTACACTTTATAAGTACTTTTTTACACAGTACTTAATTTAAAAACTAAATATGTGCTTATTTCATAATAAATCTTAACGATATATTGTAAAATATCGTAATTACAAACATTTTAATTGATTTTAATTTTTACCCGGTATAAATTAAAAATTCCTGGGAAAATATGGGTATAAATGGATAAATTTCCGAGTCTCGGAAATTTATCGGGTGAATGCCCATCTCTAGTCTCGACCGATCACCGGTGATGAGAGAGTGAGGTGGTCAGATAGTCCAGAGTACATATGACTTTTATTGTTAGTGAATTAAATGTACCTCTTTTAATGCCTTTGTTAAGTCTGGCCTTAACCTTCCTTCATAATTTGTAACAAGTAATTTATCTCCTTGCCAATTTTATTACAAGAGTTACAGAACTTCTGTGATAAAATTTAACTAATAAACATTTACACAGAGAGTTATCAACGTTGATATAATTAATTTAAATCTTCTACGAAATATCTTATCTGTGCGGAATTTTTTAAGGATTTATAATTTTAGTTTTTCACGCAAAAACATAGAGTTACACTGACCTCCACAATCCGCACGTGTTGTCCGTATTATTTTTTGCGCAAAAACAAATAGGAACCAACATAAATTTCGGTCTTCTTCTTATCGAGTCTGTTATTTCTAACACTGGCGTCAGATTTTATTCAAGTCGCTCAAAGGCACCTGACATGACTCTTACGACTACCGCCATCTAGTGGCAGTAGCCGTATACATACTAGTAAACTAAACAGTCAGCCAATGTGCAGGTTTCCTCACGATGTTTTCCTTCACCGGAAGCAGGTGGTGATCTATGAGAAAACTACCATACATGAGTCAGATTGGTCTACAAACTCATGTGATATAGGAAGGATTTGAACCCGGGTCCGACCTCAGACGGGTGTCATTACTACTTGGCCACCACCGCTTCGATAGATTTCGGTGAAATTTGACATTCTTGGAACCAACAAAACCCTAAGAAATTCCCACCGGGACAACCCTGAGACGCAGTTAATGTGCATATAATAATCTTTTTAACTTCTTCCTTATTAAATTCCATAATCTTGTAAACTGAACGACAAAGCACACATCATCTCGGTAATCCAAAACAAGAATCTACATATTTAAGGTGAGGTCAACCGAAATGGGTCCCCTAGGCCCTTTCAAACTGATTCACATTGGGCAAGTGAAAAAGTCAACACTTGAGAAGTTTATTTTACGATTTTTAAAGTGACTTACTGCAAAGAAGTAAATACTATAAGTCATCAAAAATATTCAAAAAATACCTGAACATACTAATAAGAATGCCATAATTGTTATCATATGATTCAGGAATAAAGAAAGGCAAATTATCTACTTTATAATTTTGTCCTAATAAAATTACTTTATCATGTTTTTACACCACTACCCAAAAAAGGAATGTCTATTCAGGGTTCATGTATATTTGTGTGAGTTTCTTGATTCCGCCATATTTCTAAATTCTTTGACAGATATACTCGTAGATATGCGAGCGACATATCCTTAGATTCCGATCCCGGGTAACCTTTGTGATGACTATAACTGCAGTGGTGTTTCTTACTCGACTTGCCTGTTTTACTAGACCAGTCTGATGCCTATCATAAGACTGGCCGAAATACTGACGATTTAATTATTAAGTCTCTGTATCCAACCTTCCGTCAAGCGAGCATTTTGAGATTAGATGACTTTGTGATAGAATGAGATTTAAGGATCCCACCCGGTTTTGTAGAGAGCAAAATTTTGGTAATACATTTCGTTGAAAATAGCATAGTCTACTATAAATTTCTTCCGGTACTGTCAAAGCACAGCAGAAACCACTGGTCGTAGCAAGCTTAAATTTGACATGTAGGTTCTTTAGGGAGTAAAGGGGAGAACTAAAAAAAAGTTTCACGGAATGCGGGAAAAACGGGAATTTTAGGCGGCCTTTTCCCAGCAGTGGGACACAACACCTACAGGCTAGTTAAAAAAAAAAATACGTAGTCGCGGGAATAACTTGAATACTTTGTTTACTGTGCAAATAAATGTTATTTATTAGTAAGTAGTACGTCGACGAAATTTGATATTTACAAGTATTCGAATTTCACATATCGTTAATACAATACATGCTTGAATATCCACACTACATTCAATATATTTTTATCTCACAAGTTTATAACTTATAGTTAATTTCGTAAATCGCAAAGGGCAATGTCCAAATTGTCCGGATACAGATTGATAAGTAATTGATGACCGTAACATAGCCGTCACATAATATTATATACTTATTATATGTAACATAAATAGTTCTTTATGTGGTAACTTTAGTTGTAAAATGTTAAACTTCAGTTTTCGAGCAACAAGGACTTCCGCGCGCGGTTTCAGCCCACCTCGATCAGCTGATTGTATATTTGGATAAGAGATCGAAATTTATTTTATTTTAATGTAATTCTTAAAAAAACACGTGGTTCTATGTATGTAGTGCTTTTTAAAGTCATTTCAATATAATGTATAGATACAACCCTGCTTCTCTATATAAGCTTGAATAAAGTAAGAGTGTCATTGATACCGATAGTGAATAGTCCAAAATATATCAAATAAGAAAAAATACTTATAACTGTGACAATAAACAAAGAATTTCGATAACTATTTTGTCATGTAGACAACTATCTATATCATTTCGTTTTTAGCTTCTCCCATTAATCTTCTTATTTCTTATTACAATATATATACAATTTACTTATTACAAGTTATTAGTACAATATAGATATTGACCAAATAAAAAAAAAAAAAATTTATTCTATTCTTTTGGAGAAGAAGAAATTGTACTCGAGTTAAAAAAATCTAAATCGGTTTATTAAATAGTAAAAAATACCACAAAATTGAGAACTACCATATTTTTTCAAGTCAATAAAGCCAACAAATCTCACCTGATTTTTCAATCCTGGGATCAGCTTGTCATATCCCACAACAGTGTAAAACCTCCTTCCACTAACATCCTTAACAAGCCGTGAACCCAAATGCAGCATATTCACAATTTAAAAAAAATAAAATTAAAAAATAAAGTATATTCACATAGCGCGCGCGAACACGCCTAGTTCAGCGGTTATCATGGGCAGCAATGCGAACTTATCAGTAGTAATAATCACGCTGTTGTTCTCATTTGAGGTAAATAAATATTAGTAAATTATATCTATCTAGTTAATAACAAATTATGTCATCAGGCTTGTTTCTTTTTGAGTCAGCGTTTCGAGAATCGATGCATTATGTCTACGTTGGCTCTGTGCTTTTGCAATCGTAACCATAATTGTTATACACAACAATATTTGGGCATGTTGAGAGGATGGATGAAAAGAGATTGACGAAAGGCATTTATAAAGAGGTGAATGGAAGAGTTGGTTAGGGTCGACCTCGAAGAACGCACTTCGACCAGATTGCGGACCTCCTTAAAAAGGGAAATATAAGGAGCAACCATACATAACCGGAGAGCATGTATGAAGAGAGTGATGAGTGTAGAGGAAGCAAGAGAGATCTGTAAGGATCGTAGCAAGTGGAAATCGCTAATCTCTGCCTATCCCCACGGGAAAAAGGCGTGATAATATGTATGTATGTATAATTATATTTTTTTTACTTATCAGTTAGAGCAAGCTCTTTAATATATTCACTTACCTAAGAAATATGCACAACTTATCCGTGGTCACACCATTTTGCCACACCAGTGTGACTTTATGAAGGTTTATTTAGGTACCTATTTGTCCTTTCAAGTCGTAACTACTCAACCGATCATCGTTAAATCATTTTGTTGGGGGAAAATTTTAACCCTTAAGCTGATAAAACATTACACAAAAATATGTGTGGTAAATTAAATATTTTGTTTATTAAATATAATTGTAGTTCATAAGTTTATCCTTACTAATATTATAAATACGAAAGTGAGTTTGTTTGTTTGTTGGTTTGTTTGTTTGTTACCTATTCACGCTTCATCTACTGAACCAATCTTCCTGAAATTTCGCATACACATAGCTGAAGTACGGAGAAGAACATAGGGTAAAAGCACAGTTCCCGTTGGAAATTCACACGGGCGAAGCCGCGGACGAAAGCTAGTATTTTAATAAAACATTTTACAGACAATAACTTTATCGAAAAAACATCTAATATTTTAATTTCAAAGCTAATGAAGTGTCTGAGAGATTCTCTCCCAGGCACGGTTCACCTACCCTGCGGCCATATTTTGTTTGCTCAGTAAACAAAATGATATCTTTATAATAAGGGTATACCCTTCAAACCTAGTGACCCTTAAAACATACTTATTTATCTTTATTTAAAGTTAATAATTGTTTAAACCCGTTCCATTTTAATGTATTTAGTTTAAATGTACTTCATTACTACACGTCTTTATCCCCTACAGGGTAGACAGAGCTGAGAGTATTAGATAAGACTCAAAGGTCACGCTTAACTGAATAGTGGGCCTATAGGAATGGATCTATGCAGGTATAGTGACAGGTTGCTAGCCTATGACAAAAAGCCCCTTCCACTGATTGATTTTTACAATCTGCACACTGTGCTTTGCAATTTCATCAAAATTCGTTAAGTAGAATTTATTTTTTTATTTATTTAAACTTTATTGTACACACATACAAAAGTACAGTACAAAAGCTAAAAGCATTGTCTGACAGTCAAACCTTAGGGTTGAGCAGAGATTTTGCGTGATTGAGAGTAACAAACATTCACACACATCACGTAATTATAAAACTTTTGCATAATGAAATTTTGTCGGCCTCTGTCGCGCAGGCAAAGATTTTTTCTCTAAAAATCAGATTTTTTCTCAAAAAAAAGTTGCAAAATAATCTTTTTCAGATTGACCTGGGTCTTGTATGTTTATCTATATAAGTAGGTACGTATCTATTAAATTATATTATTATTGAGCTAGCATAGTACCACAGTATTTAAAGAATGACCTAGCACAATGAAATATTGTTTGGGGTTAAGTCAATATGTGCACTGAACTGACTAAATGGACGAATAAGAAAAGGTCAACTACGCGTAAGAAACTCCATCTGGCCTTACAACAGTCACAGGACCGCGTTGCCTGGAAGGCCCTAGTCAAGAGAGCCATAGCTACTAGTAGTCACAACCCTAAGCCATAAGGATATACGACTACATAAGGATACGACTTAAATGAAGTACTTAAGTATTTATTATTATCTCGTCAAAATAGATAGACGAAATCTTGCAAGCCTGGTTTATATGGATACTCTGTAAAAATCTGACAAGCTTAGTTTATACGGATACCCTGTAAAATTTGCGGTGTACAATCTACTGGCATTTTATCTTGAGCTCCGCCATGCTTTATAAGGCACGTAGTCGTTATCGTTGGCTCCGGGTGATCAAACAGGTCACTTCACTACAAACATAAGTAAGTACCTATAAATTGTTAGAAAATCCGATACTTTGCTCCCGTGGGATAAAATGTATAGATACTAAATTAATGTTAGACGTGGTTACCTAAGCCATGATTTGCAAAAGATCTAAATATCGAAACGTACATTTTACCCATTTAGGTATACATTTATTTATTTACTAGCTTTTGCCCGCGGCTTCGCCCGCGTGAATTTCCCACGGGAACAGTGCTTTTTCCCGGGATAAAAAGTAGCCTATGTGCTATTCCAGGTCATTATCTACCTCTGTACCAAATTTCATCGAAATCCGTCAAGTAGATTTTGCGTGATTGAGTAACAAACATCCTCACAAACTCACAAATTCACAAACTCACAAACTCACATCCAAACTTTCGCATTTATAATATTAGTATGGATATATAACTCAAAGGTGACTGACTGACTGACATAGTGATCTATCAAAGCACAGCCCAAACCACTGGATGGATCGGGCTGAAATTTGGCATGCAGGTAGATATTATGACGTAGGCAGCCACTAAGAAAGGATTAACGCAAGCGAAGCCGCGGGCGCCAGCTAGTTTGAAATAAATTAAATATCTACTACTTATATACTACTAATACCGTTCGCACTCAGCATTGTGATGTGTTGTCAGTGTTATTCATTAAATTTAATTAAATCCATACTAATATTATAAATGCGAAAGTTTGGATGTGAGTTTGTGAGTTTGTGAATTTGTGAGTTTGTGAGTTTGTGAGGATGTTTGTTACTCAATCACGCAAAATCTACTGGACGGATTTCGATGAAATTTGGTACAGAGGTAGATAATGACCTGGAATAGCACATAGGCTACTTTTTATCCCGGGAAAAAGCACTGTTCCCGTGGGAAATTCACGCGGGCGAAGCCGCGGGCAAAAGCTAGTATTATATATAACAAAACAAAAGAGTTAATTAACCAGTCGGGCGCCCTAGGTACCGCTGGAGCGATGAGGTTCTGAAAGACCTATAGAGCCTCAGAGCGGAAAACTGGCGAGAATTGGTGCAAGACCGCAAAAAATGGCGTCATCTCGTGTCGGAGGCCAAGATCCACTTCGGGTCGCTGCGCCGCAGTAGTAAGTAAGTAAGTAATTAATAGTAACTAATATAACCTAGGACCTTTATTCAGATTTTTCCTTGCAACTAATGTATAAACGTTTTCCTAGACATTTAAATGAAGCAATAGACGTTTGCAAGTTATTATTAGAGAAGGCAAACCAGTAGGTTTGTTGAAGCAAATAGTTGCTACGTCACACATGCTAATGCATCGAGCAGCCTGCCAATTGCATCTGTTTAGTGATCAAACATAGCTGAGCTATGCATTTGAATGCAATTTAACCTTGCTACTACCCCATTTAGAGCTGTGGTATTTTTAATGTTATATTTTTATACAAGATGGGTTTGCTCTTGACCACAATCTTGCCCGAAGACAGAGATGAGGTCTACGGTGTAGCGCGCTCCCAGAAGCAGCATATTCACTTCTGAGGTAGTAAGCCACAAAAAAATATTATGAAGTTAATACCATTGCGTTATGAGAAGCCAACTGCTTCTCATAACGCAAGAAACTCTATTTTGGGGCTAGAGTAATCTGTATGATTTGTCAGTATTGGTAGGTATATCTATTTATTTATTCTGGAAGAATCTGTTTTTTTATTTAAATTCTGAAATTCTAGTTAGATTTCTATTTATAGGTATACCTTTTTGCCATTTGAATTTTCTTACGCCATCTTCTATAATAGGAAATGTTTAATTTAGTAAAAAATATTGTGTAAACAAGTATTTATTTATTGACATTAACAAACTCAAGAAATGATTTAATTTTAGAATAGACCTATAAAATGGACCAATTCATAAAAAAATAAAAATTAAAAGAAAACATTATGTCTAATGGATAAGATAATGTCTATGAACAAAAAACGAAGATATGGCTATCGCAAAAATATGTAAATAAAGTGTGTAAATAATAAAATAACATTAGCGTATATAGTGAATGAAACGTGATCTAACTCGCTTATCATTTTATCAAACATTTTAATGAGTGCCCCTGACCTTACTTCGTTATCATAAAACAAATAGTCTACTCTACAATTATTGTCTTCCTAGTCTCATAATTACTTAATTATCATGTTATATATACTCGTACCTACTTGTTTATTGAATACTAAAAAAGTTATCAATTACAAAATGCCAAACTGAGTAATGAATTTCTTTCGGCATTTCTTCCCAACAATGGTCATTCCGAAATGATACATTTTATAGCTTTGAGTGAGAACGTCGTCGTGATAATTATAAAGGTACCTACAAAGTATAGTACCTTCGAACATTGTACCAAAGTGTATTATCAAAACAATAATATTGTTAATCCACTTATATCTTATCTAAATACTTATGTTGAAACCATTCCGTCTGCTTATAACGCAATGTTCAAGCTATAAATGACGATCTGATAGCTGATTAAAATATTTAATAGGAATTTAAATACTATATAACTATATACTATATAACTACCCATTTATCTAACTAGATATCTATCGCAGAAGATATAAAAGTTAAGCCACAATAATATATACAGTTAGAAACATATTATCATGCCTATTTCTCGTGGCATGATAATATGTATTAAAAAAAATAAGCAAGGCAGAATAACATATCAAGATCACTCCCTGAAAAGCTTAATTATATTAGCTTAAAGTTCCCGCAACTCTCTTGGTCTCGCTCTGATCTAGACAGATAGAGCAAAACATTTGAGGTCACATTTGCTTAAATTGTTTTTAAATGTTTAGGTGTTAAACATAACAATGTGTCTAATTAGTCTCAATAATAGGTATCCTAAGTCAATTTTAACTTTAAAACAATATTAACTATAATACCTTGGACAATGACAACAATTTGATTGTATCAATTTGAGAAGGTTAATTGGTATCTACCACAAAGTATTTGCCTAGACTTAACTAAAATTTAACTTTTAATTTGCATAAATTCGTTTAAAGAAAATATAACTATCTTATAATTTGGATTTCATTAAAAGTAATAAACTACATAGGGGCCGTCCATATATTACGTCATTCTAAATTAGGGGGGGGGGGTTGGTCTGTGGATGACGGTAAATGATAGATGGGGGGGGGGTGTTTCGAAATTGACGTCATTCTCATTTATTTATTTATAGTTTATTTTTCACGTATAAAAAGATTATTTCACGCGTAACGGGACAGGCACTTGACGTTGAGTGGGTTGAAGACGTGGATGAATCGAGCCAAAACTAATATCGGGAGGATGCGGAGATATTACCCGTCATCCAGAATTTAAAAGAATGGGTGAAAACTCCGTGAGAGTTATCCAAAGAAAATTAAAAAATAAGTAGTTATATTATATCAATGATTATTGCCAAAGTAAAAATAATAAAAGGTGATTCTATAACCAAGTGTTTTAATCATATAATACCCTATTTTTCTCAAATCTGCAATGTTTTATTTTGTCAAACTAGTAATGACGTCAATTTTGGGAGAAGGGGGGGGGGGGGTCATTAAGAAATGACGATAGGATGATTATAGGGGGGGGGGGGTCTAAAATCTGAAAAAATCGATGACGTAATTTATGGACGGCCCCATATAGTCTCGAATCACCTGATTTTATAAAAGAAAGAAAATAATTCTGTACTTTGGCAACTAAACCACATGTCCCATTTTATTGTATTAAATTATAAAAAATTACTTACGCCTAAATTAACGCCATGGACTGTAAATTTCCGTTTCGAGAGCTGCTGTATTTTCCCTCTCAATTGATTTCTCACCCCACCGTTCAGATATTGAGAAAACATGTTGATTACTTATCACGATAATGTTAAAAAAACTTAAATTTTCCACTGTTTAGTATATTTTATCAATAAAATTAGAACGCTTTAATCTGTATCATTGTTTTATGGACAATTTACAAAGATATGCGCTTCTAAGTCGATATTATAACAATTACTGATGTATTTGCAATTGCTG
Source organism: Ephestia elutella (assembly GCA_018467065.1). Taxonomy (NCBI): domain Eukaryota; kingdom Metazoa; phylum Arthropoda; class Insecta; order Lepidoptera; family Pyralidae; genus Ephestia; species Ephestia elutella. Next base: position 14,407,718 of record CM031586.1, on the reverse strand, counting down.
TATGCGTGTTGGCAACCCATTTACAACGTGGCTCGGAAGTTGTGTTGCATTCTATATATCTGTACCTTAGAGGCATAAGGGCCTAAGTGACAAATTCCGATTTTTTTTTTATCGCAATATCATGATTGTTTTTTTTTTCTGCATCGAATGGTCTAATACACGTAGTTCTAAGTGGCTTAGATCAAAAACTATTCAATTGCATTAGGCTCCATGTGGAAAAAAACGTCTATAGGCATAAGTGTCAATTTTGTTTTACAACACAATGCTCCAAACACACTTGACATTATTTAATTATTTAAAGGCGCTAAGACACAAAGACCTTTCTGCCGCTATCAAATTTACGTCTTTTAAAAATATGGCGCCAAAAGTTCTTGCAAGTTACGCGCTCGTCCTAATAAAAGAGACAGCGCTATACAGTTTTGTATGCGACTAAGTGAGATGGTCGTATACACATTTTGTGTTGTGACATTATGACATATAGTTGTCATTTTGTTTCGTTCGTTGAGAGAATAGCAAATTCAGTGAATTTAATTTATTTAAATATTAAGAATGAGCAGCAAAAGGAGTGCCCGTATAGCAAAAATGTTTGTTAACATAAAAATACCAAGTAAATCGCCAGAATTACCAGATTGCGAAGGTAAGTACTATTTTAATTTGCAATATAACCTATCTAATTTTTCTGAATAGTTTTCTACTGTTTGTTTGTACTTGCTACTATTGTGTTAGATTTAGTTAGGTACCTATTAATTTTTTTTTACTAACGATCACAAAAAATATGCAGGTACTTACATAAGTTTGATTACGCATTTATGTCAAACTTTATATTGTATCTTTATCATTTTGATGTACTTAGTGTTTACAATGATAAAATTAGGTAAGTAAATAGGTTTATCAGGACCACAGGAGCAGTAGTTTGTATAATATCGACTCCAATGCATATTTTGTTCATGCAATTCTCGGAAGCTAATATCAGTTTGTAATCCTATATCCTATACATATAATAAAACAGTAAAAATATTTTGTCTGTACATTTAGTATTTTTGACTAAAATGGATAGAGGGACACCTAAAAAGAACAATAGAAAGCAAAAATTTTTTTTTGGAATTTCTTGTCTGTCTGTCTGTCTGTCTGTCTGTATGTATGTACGCGTTTCACGCAAAAACTACTGGACGGATTTGAATGAAACTTTTTTTGTTGTATAGCTATTAAGCCTGGGCAACATATAGGCTATAATTCATTTTGAAAACTGGAACACCTGATGAAGAACCATAACAGAACAGCTAAACCATAAGAAATATGGAAATGGTGCCTTAACAAAAGTCGTTCGACCTGATGAGAATTTCCTGCTGACGTATAAAAATTAAAGATCTGGAACATCTGATGAAGAACTGCAAGAGACCAGCTACACTATAACATATATGGAAATGGCACCTTAACAAAAATCGTTCAACCTGATGAGCATTTTCTGCTGACGTATAAAAATTGAAGATCTGGAACATCTGATGAATAACTCCAAGAGACCAGCTACACTATAACATATATGGAAATGGCGCTTTAGCAAAACTTGATTAATCTGATGAGCATTTTCTGTAGACGTTTAAAAATCGAAGACATCTGAAACTGTTTGGAACACAAAAATACTTTTCATCTAAGCGAAACTCACGCGGGCGAAGCCGCGGGCGACAGCTAGTCATTATTAAAACTAAACATTTTTTTTCAAGCACGTATAATAATTTGTCTGACAGTGTTTCAATATTTTTTTAATATAGTCATATATTTTTTATGTTAAGATTTTTATGTATTTTAACGTTATTTTTTTAGATTCAACTCATTCAACGTGTTGCTCCAAAAAACTCGATTACGGAAATGATGATAGTGTTGCTGATAAGGATTTTAACCCTGATGGTTTTGAAAATTCCTCTGATAGTGACCAGCACCAGGAGTATCTTGTAATCTCTTTACACAATCTGAAATTGATGAAGACTTAATACAGCTATCTGATTTGAATATCAGTCCAGAAGAATGTTTTTTTAGAGCCCGTAGAAAAAGAACATTTCTATCCTGTAATTACCACAGCTGAAATACATTTACCTTCTGAACAAGCTAAACCAATTGTATCAGAAACTAAGGTACCTGATACTTCTTTACAAGCTATTCCTGTAAAACAGTCACAAAATGCTATACAAACTACTTCTATACAATAAAAAATTTAAAAGAAGACTTTAAAATATCAAAAGACTTTAAAATACCGGAAACAGTTTGGTGGCAATTGCGACGAGATAACATGGGCGTATTGTTTTACAAAACAAATTTGGATGAAATAAACTTTTCTGAGCTAACACTTATTAGAAACACAAAAACAAACCCTATCATGCCAACCAATTTAGAAGTCGCTAGAATAACAGAAAAACCTATATCAACTGCAAAGTTTAATGATCTAATGACCCTACTACAATGGGTTCCAAAGTCCTGTCACCATTACTACCAAAGCCTGGTGCATTCCAATACTGCAAGTGATGTTCCTGAAGCTGATAGCGTCGATGAGTATAAAACAAATTTTTACCTTGGATATTGATTTATATTGTTATTATTTTTTAGTGATTTTAACTTAATCTCATATTTTGAAATTAAGAAACTTTTGTGTACTTTAGTATAGCATTTTGAAGGCATAAAAACCCCTTATAAAAATTGATCTCCATTATAATAAGCATAAAAGTTTTCTGCTATTGTATCATCAACAAAAAATTGCAATAAGAAACTTATTAATAAACTTACTACTTATTACTTTTTTAAATTGATTAAGTTAATAAAAGAGATTTCTTTTTTGTTTTCTAATTCAAAATTTTGCAGATTATTGATAATACTACTTAACTGTTTATTTTCGTAATAAAAAACGACATGAATAATAAACGTCTTTAATTTTTGTGCCTCCGATACACACCTATTTTAATATATCGTAGGAGGCAAAATATTATAACGGAACATAGACCAGTGATAATTTTTCGATATTTGACAAATTGATTATAATTTGAGCACTATTGAAATATAGACCCAGTATATAGAGTGATGCTGAATATTCGTTAGACCCATAAAGACCCAAATCAAACATGGTATCCCGATTCTCAGGTTTGTTTAGAAGGAAAAGTCGCTATCTTACATATATAGACCTAAATTTATTATTTTTACATTATGACATATAGCTCCATTGTACAATAGTGCTTTAAATTTTAATCAAAATTCAATTTCTCTTTAAATGCATAAGGATCTATCTCTGCATAGGCCGAAATGTTCGCGTGCATAAAGTTCTAATATGTCCCAATTTTCAGAAAAAATTAAATAATATTATTTAAACTTCATGTAAAAAATATATTTCTAAAAATATAAAACCCTAACTAACTAACACACGCACATACAAAAACTTAACTGATTTAGATGAAAACTCTCAAAGCTTTAATTTTTTGAAATGTTATTTTGGCTGTCCTGTAAAATTGATATTAAGCACTTTGACCCTTATGCCTCTAAGGTACAGATATTGTCATCTACTAATAATGTTTAGTTGTTGGATATAATGACGCTCCCGTACAACCGGCTAAAGTAACTTGTGATTTTAGTTCCTTCTAAAACATAATTATCCTGTTATAAACGCGTGTTCTTGGCATAAATATATATTATGTATTCTGGGTTATGTTTCCCGTTATTATTTTTTTAATTTTTAAATATTAGGAAGTTTTTATAATGTGTAATACAGAAACTGTAATATTTTACCTTATGAAAGGTAAATATATTTTGGAAGTGGGTATTATTACGTACTTAAACACGTTGACTGCTATAGGACGGGACAAAAGACGCGGATGTTGGGTCTAGATATTTCGGGGCACGGTATAAACACACATGTTTGACGTATGATGCGATAAAGAGTATCAACTCTATATATGATATAAACAGGCATACCAAAGTTCAATTAAACACATAAAATAAATTTCTATGTCCGTTATTCAGTTCTACAGTTCAAGGATGGACGAAAGGGCAGTGGTTATCTGATATTGAATGTACTATGGTGTATCATCTATATACATAGGTAGGTACTTACTGCGTGAAAATAATTTAATCCATAATAATCGCGTGATAGTATATTATCATATCTAAGAAGCATCGCTGGTGTTATTAGATAACTGTGAAAATAAACGATTAAGGTATTTGGGATAGGTTTCAGTAGACCTTTTGTGTTTTAAGTAAGGAGGGTATACTTTGCAATATTGGCTATTAAATGGTTCTATTCCTACCTCAGAATCCCAACAAAGAAAAAAAATATGAAAGCTAATTTCTTTGTTTGTTTGTTTCCTCTAACGCTTTATCTTCTAAACCAATCTTCCTCAAATTTTGCATACACATAGTTAGAAGTACTGGGAAGACCTTAGGATACCTTTCATACCGGGAAAAAATATTATCCTCGTAGGAAATTCACGCAGGCGAAGCCGCGCTAGAGCTAGTTTGAAATAATATAAACCAACCAAATAGAAGTGGCAAGGCACCTATTTTGTCACCGCCTGATATAAGCCGCAAATGATTCTGAAGCTATTTGCTCAAACATACTTATTAAATTGAATCTAATAAGTAATTTGAATTTTTAGTATTGCTGTATATGCACTGCACACTTGTTATTTATGAGAGTCAGGGCAACAGAAATAATGATTCGTAAGGATCCGTTGGGAAGGGCGATGGAGCGCGCTACGAGTATGCTCGGAGTTTCCCTGCGTGTTCGAATCAGAAATGAGGAGATCCGTAGGAGAACTAAAGTAACCGACATAGCCCGCAGAATCGCCAAACTTAAGTGGCAGTGGGCGGGGCACATAGCTCGTAGAACAGATAGCCGTTGGGGCAGAAAAGTGCTCGAGTGGCGACCACGAACCGGAAAACGTAGTGTTGGCAGGCCTCCCACTCGATGGACGACGACCTGGTGAAGGTCGCGGGTTGCGCATGGATGCGGGCAGCGCAGGACCGGTCGTTGGTGGTAATCCTTGTGGGAGGCCTTTGTCCAGCTGTGGACGTCTTTCGGCTGAGAGAGAGAGAGAGAAGGATCCGTTCAGAAATGCGACCTCTAGCCTAGAGTAAGGGAACACATCCGGACAAAAGCAAAATGGAACTCTTGAAATGGAAGTTCTTGCTAGATCGATAAATTAAAACACGAAACATTCCAGTTCCATACGCCAATGCATAAATAAAAACAGTAAATAAAGCGTCACTAAATATGAAAACAGCAATGCAAACATACAAATTGGCTCAATTAGCTGCTCACGTCCCAATGATTGCGTCCATGCAATGCAAATGCAGTTTTATTTACACTGCAATTCTACTAGGTATACAGTTACTATTGAGTGTCATATCATAACTTCCTAACTAATCCTACTAATATTATAAATGCGAAAGTTTGGATGTGAGTTTGTGAATATGTGAGTATGTGAGGATTTTTGTTACTCAATCACGCAAAATCTACTGGACGGATTTCGATGAAATTTGGCATACGGGTAGAAAAATACCGGGAATAACACATAGGCTACTTTTTATCCCGAAATTGCCACGGGAGCGAAGCCCCGGGGCTCGTAATGCAAAAGTAAGTAAGTAAGTAAAAATACATACGTTAAGGGTAGTTCATTCGATTCAGAAGTACCTGTAATAGACATTCCTTTCATCGCAGCCTCTGAGTTACGTAAAAAAAAATAATGTTCCCGTGGGAAGTTCACGCGGGCGAAGCCGCGGGCAAAAGCTAGTAGGTAAAACGATATTGCTGTAAATTTCATAGAAATCATTGATTCATTGATACAATCATCATTTGTATCAATTAATTTAAAAAAAACATTGAAAGATCACAAGTATTTTGCAGAGATAGGTTCTCTAAACAGCGTAAATGAATACTAAGAAAGGAATTTTGGAAATTCCACTCCTAAGAAGTGGTTAAAGACTAACACGCGGGAGATGCTGAGGGTAAAAACTAATCAGTATAACAAGCGGGTTCTGCTATTAACCTTGTATCTAGATACTACTAGATAGTGATAAATCTCCAGCCACCAGGCTAATCTAACTAGTTTCCAATCTCCACACTTCACTTGAAACTGTAATCGACTTGCTTAGTATATCCTCTATAGTTATCTTAGGGAGTTTAATCTGTTAACTTACTCATAAACACAACTTATTGTGAGTAATTTTTTAAAACTGAGTTTTAAGTATTTCTGTCGCGATAATTACAGCGAAATTTCGTAGGTCCAGAAATAGATTAAAATAAGTTAGGATTATTATAAGTAAAGCTTAGCTATTTCCAAAATAACATGTCTAGTTCAATCTGGATAATCGGATCTAGTTCATAGAATTTATGAATAAATTAAACAATCTTGGTTCGTCAGAGCTCGAAATGAACACCGACCATAATTTAGATGTCAAACTAGTACCAGCATAATTTATGGTGCTCTAAAAATTACACGATTAATTAAATTTATTAACACTATCAACATTGCGTATAATTACGTAACAAGATTAAATACACCATACTTTAGATAGAGTTTTAGACAAACTGCTATAACCTCATCCAATTTCGTGTAGTAGCTTTAGAAATGATGAATCATCTGGTCTTGATTATTCTTTTGATGTATTATTCTCATAGGCTTCATAAATCAAAATATTTAGCTCAAGTAAAACATAAGAGTTATAAATCATTATTTACCTAATTGTTTTTATTATCCCGATAATAGAGATCAATCAAGTAAATACTTATTCCAAGGGATTTCAGCTGTAATACGTCTTCATATAATATCATGGTTTTGTGGAATTATTTTTTACCTACCTTTTCCTCTTCGTTTTGAAAATGATCCGGGCAAGATCAAAGTTTTCAGGCAGAGCAGATAAACTGCGCTTTTTATTTTTAACAATAAATATTTTTGTATGAAAGTTTTAAACAGACTGTTAATTATACATTTTTAATAAACCAAATCTTGTTTAACCATCTGTCGCTGAGAATTCAACAATAAACTGATAAAATGTCAATTTTAAAAACTTCGCAAACATGAAGTAGTATGTACAAATCTGCAAACGAACAGAAAGGAAATAAAGGGGATTGGCTTGCGCCCGTTTACATAATTTAATCGCTGTGGCGCTAGTGTCGCAATATGGCGGCAATCGTGTTACACAGTTTAATCGCTGTGGCGCTGGTGTCGCGCGATGGCGGCAATGGTTTTCAGTCTGCACAATAACGCTCGGATTCGTCGGATTTGCAAGGATTTTCGCGATTAAACTTCAGATGTTGGCGTCAATAATGTTTATTTGGGTTTACGAGAAAAGTAGGTACTAGTTTTAATTATTTTTTTTACTTTAATAAAAAATAGATTATTCAACTAAAACCTAGGGTTGAATTTTGTGATGGAAAACTACAGCTACTAAACCTACAGCCCGTGCGCGGATGATTACAAATCTGTAAATGATTAAAAAGTAATGTATTTTTATAGCTAAGGTAAATAAATATTTATCTACGCAGCTATCTATATCTACACAGAAATAATGTGCCGCTTACTTATAATGCCGGGATGTACCTAACTATGTATTTTTAATTATCTTTACTACCTACATTAAATGTGTACCATTATATTGCCATTACATTTGCGTTAAACTCGGTGTAAGGAATGTATTGTTAATCCTAGCTAACTCAAAGTCATTAATAACATTATTACTACCAAGTTAATACCCAGTTAATCTGGGATTAACAATACCAAGAATAAAGTGGGTTTAAGCTTGGAGTAAGAGATTTTTATTAATAAGACTGATAGGGTATTTTACTATTAGCAAATACTAGGTATATAAACTTTGCTATTAGTTCGCCAATTCGACTCACACTTGGCAAGTTTTCCCTCGCATTACTCTATTACTTTTTTTATTCATTACGCTTTCATGGTCGTAAGTAAGTATTCTTGAGTGAACGAAACGCCACAGAGAATTCATTAGCGGAAATTAGTTCCTTTTATATGGCCCAGTAAATCAGAAACTTTTTCGCCAAATAAGTAGGTAGTTCCAGAACAAATATTGAACTTGGTTCTCACATAACGTATTCGGGGCAACAATTTTTCAAACTTTGCTTATTTTGCTTAGAGAAAAAAAAATATAAAAAGATAGAAATACAATTAGGTAAAGTATTATTTTATTACTGTTTTTTAATAATCATATAGGTATATGTATATCTTATATCATATGACCTACTATATGAGAATTAGATATAGTTTTATTAATAAAAACTGTTTGTAATATATTGGGTAAAACTAAACGCCTGGCGGCGATTACCTCAGAAAATGTGCAGAGCAACTACGCTCTGCTGCCAGAAAATGTGGCAGAGAGAATCCGGACAAACGAAGCGGCGGGAAGAATTCTGTACCGGAACTTCACCGGGAAAAAACCACCGGTAAAAATAAGTACCGGGAAAAAATCTCCACGCGGCACCACGTTTGCCCGACTAAAACCTAACTAACTTAACGCAGTCTGCTACCACCGTAGCTTATGAAGGGAGCTACAGGGCCCTATATGATAACCTAACCTATAAATTAACTACAATTGAACACTTACCAAATTAAATCTTCTTTCTCTTCGGATCCAAACTTGAGTGTCTTCGGGAAGGGGGAATTCCTAATCACCCTACCTAACCCTTGAGATCTCAATTCCCCAGGACAAATAAATAGATTTCTTCCCGTAGTTTCACTCGGGAACAGCCAGATGTGAACAGCCAGCCACGTTTCACCTCTCACAAGAAAAAGTCACAATAACAGAGTTTTTCACAAACACAAAGTTCAATAGTTATTTAACAAACAGGAAATTCACAATTATCACTCAAACTAAACAACAAGCAAAAGACGCGAGATTGCTCCGCGTATTAAAATCAAACCGATATCGCCCTGGACAATGCAATGGCGACCGTCCGCGACGCCATCCACGCTAGCAGTGTGAGAACCCCGAAACGCCTGGCGGCGATAACAGGAAACGCCTGCGTTTAGTTTTACCCAATATATTACAAACATCCCCCCGTCCCGGTCTGAGAAGCAGACCGCTAGCTTACTCTACGGGAAGGCGGGCGAGAGAGGTCACACCTCTCCTTAAAATCGAACCGTCGACCAACACCTCAGCCACACGCGGAGTGCCATCTCCGCCAAGAATCAAACGTAATATGCGAGCTCGTCGCCAAAGCAATGAGGGCAAATTTGCCTCTTTTAACAATACTAAATCACCCTCCCTGGGAGGCTCAGTCCTGTCTGTCCACTTCACTCTTTGCTGCAGCAAATGCAAATATTCAAGCGACCAGCGACGCCAAAAGTCCTGGCTCATTTGCTGCAACATTTGAAAACGCGACAACCGATATACGCGTTCATCCTTCCACGGGTATTCGGGCAGGGCATTCAACGGCCCTCCCACCAAAAAATGACCAGGGGTGAGAGCTTCCAAGTCATTTGGATCTGGAGATAGCGGACAGAGAGGACGAGAGTTGAGGACCGCCTCAACTTTACAAACACTGTGGCCAGCTCTTCAAAAGTTAGAGCCGTTTCTCCGATAATGCGGCGGAGGTGGGTCTTTGCGGATTTCACAGCCGCTTCAAAAATCCCTCCCCAATGGGGGCAACTTGGGGGACTAAACTTCCAGGTTATTCCCCTTTGGGCAGCAATTTGACTTAAACTAGTACAATTTTTATCAATAAACACAGAAACATCCTTAAGATAATTTACAGTTCCTTTATAGTTTGTGCCATTGTCAGACCTAATAAGGGAAGGTAGACCTCGACGCGAAACAAAGCGATCCAACGCGGCGACGAAGGCCTCCGTAGTCAGAGCCGATACCACCTCCAAATGGACAGCCTTGGTGGCCAAACAAACAAATACACACAAATAGCCCTTCACAATACGGGCATTACGAAAGGGAGAAGCCTTGATCGAAAAGGGACCGGCAAAATCGGTTCCAACGCCGTCAAACGGTCTCGAAGGTCGGATTCGATCAGCGGGCAAATCACCCATCTGTGGTTGCATCGTGGATGCCTTCAACCTATAACATGCAATACATCGAAACAGGACACTACGGATTGCTCTTCGGGCAGACAAAATCCAAAATTCGCGTTGCAAAATAGCCAACAAAGCATTGCACCCAGCATGGGCGTTACGAATGTGTCGATCAGACACCAAAAGCTGCACCAAGGGTCCGCCCTTGGGCAACAACAGAGGATGGCGAGTCTCATATGGAAGATCCGCCTTCCGGAGCCTGCCTCCAACCCGAAGAAGCCCATCCGAGTCGATGTACGGGTTCAAACGAGCGACCGCGCCCTTCAACTTAGCGCGTCCGTCGCGCAAGATACGAAGCTCTGACTCAAACCGTCCGGTCTGCACGACACGGACCCAATGCAACAATGCGCTCCGGCGCTCTGCTGCACCTGCAATCGGCTCCAACCGCTTTGCCTGTGGGTTTCTACAATTATGTATGAAACGCTTAATCCAACTGGTAACACCCAGAAGCTTATCCAAGCTGCTATACCGAGCAAGTAGCCAATCCGGCTCCGACGTCGTCTCAGCGACTACAGCATGTACACGGAGCCCAGTCAAACTCAAAGAAGTAACATCTGTCTGACAGACAGGCCAAGAAGTTTCTGATCCCATCAGCCACTCTGGACCCCACCAGAGCGGGTGTGACACCAATTCTGGTGCCGTACAACCTCGGGAAGCACAGTCCGCTGGGTTAAGCTCTCCCGGCACATGTCTCCATGTTATATCAATTCCGATATTTTGAATTTGGGAAACCCTGTTTCCAACAAAAACCTCCAAGGTATGTGGGGCCGCGCGCAACCATGCAAGCGCGACCTGGCTATCCGACCAGGCGAAGATGTCCCGTATCTCGACCGTGGCCGCCAGCTCACATGCAACGTGATGCAACAATTTAGAGAGAAGGTGAGCTCCACTCAACTCAAGCTTGGGAATAGTCAGCCTAGTCCTGATGGGGGCGACCTTGCTCTTCCCTAACAAAAGCGAGACATTGACCCGGCCATCGGCGTCAACTGTCCGCATATAGACTGACGCGGCGTAGCCTCGCTCCGACGCGTCACAAAAGCCATGCAGGCTGGCTCGATATTTCCCGGGGGCAATATTCGACGAGGCAAGGCAATCCGATTGACTTCCTTAATCGATGAAAACAACTCGAGCCAATCATCCAATGGAGGACCAAACAGCGGCTCGTCCCACGAGACGCCCAAAGTCCAAAGTCTCTGAAGAAGACACTTTGCAGAGAATATCACTGGACTGATCCAACCGCTTGGATCAAACATACGAGGCTATTACGGACAACACCGTTCTCTTAGTCCAGACCTTTGGTATTTCCAAGTCCACTTGGAATGTAAAAATATCGGTTAGCGGCTGGTACTGCATGCCCAGCACCGCTATCCTGTTGGGATCATCCACATCCTCAAACAGGTGAGGGTTCTGTTGGTGATCCTCCGGGATCCCTTCTAGAACTCTAGGCTCATTAGACAACCACTTACGTAGCTCGTAGCCACCTGTCTTCAATATTTCAATCAATTCATCCCGCAGTAGGAGGGCCTCCTCAATACTTTGGGCTCCGGTGCACACGTCATCAACATACAAGTCACGTGACAGCACGGAAGCCCCACGGGGAAAGCGGATCCGTTCCCGCTCTGCCAATTCAAGCAATGATCTGATGGCGATATAGGGACTAGATTTCAAACCATACGTGTTTGTGTTGAGTTCATACACCGTCACAGGATCCTCAGGGCGCTCACGCCAGAGTATCAACTGGAATCGCCTGTCCTCAGGATGTATGACTGTCTGGCGGAACATCATCCGGATGTCCGCACCAAAAACCACTTGATGTCTTCTAAAGTTCAAGATGATGTCAATTATGTCCCTATGCAATTTGGGACCCGAATGCAAACACAGATTCAACGAAACCCCGTTCGAAGTGGGTGCGGACCCATCAAAGACAGGTCCGCAACTTTGCCCGTTGAGGCCTTCACCACCGCGTGGTGGGGCAAAAAATAATGCTCAGTTGAGCTCCAATCAACTCGAGCCGGAGACATGTGACCCAAATCCTCGTACTCGCGCATAAATTCAATATATTTATCGCGAAGTACGTGGTCACGCTGCATGCGTCGCTCCATGGACAGCAGTCGTTTCTCCGCAAGCGCCCTACTTTGCCCTAGGCTAGGACGAGAGGCAACAAAGGGTAACCTAGTTACAAACCGACCGGAGGGCAACCTCTCCGTGGTCGATCGAAAAAGGGCTTCGCACTCAGCGTGTTCCGGATCCATCCTGGAACTCATAGGTGGCTCCTCCACCTCCCAAAACCTTTGCATGGTCTTGGCCAAGGACGCAGATGCGACAACCGGTGGCTCCTCCGCGGTGCCATTATCAAACACAGGGCCCATCAGGGCAAAACCAAAAATCGTAGACACTGCCATCAGTGAAGACGAACCCAGAGCCTTCTGTGTACCCAACAAAATCCAACCCAATACGTCCGAGCCCAGGAGCAAGTCCACTGGGCCGGGATGAAAGACAAAGGGGTCGGCCAAATCCAGACCCGAAACCAAAGACAACACACCCGGCGGTATGTCTGTCGAGGGGTGCCAACCCGCAATGGTATCCATTACCATAGCCGAAGTCGTGATCCTCATTGTGGAGGACTTCAGCGAAGAAAAGGTGACAAGTGTCTGGCCCGTCAGACACTTCACTTGTATGCCACCAACTCCAAGAAGTGGCACAGGCGAGTCTTCCACGACTAAACCTAACTGGCGTGCCACTCGAGTGGTAACCAAACTGCTTTGAGCCCCTGAGTCCAACAGAGCTCTCAAATTAATGGCTTCCCCCTACGACCCCATACGCGGACCACCGCGGTAGGGAGCAGAACCGTCCGCGGCTCTGTCCCAGCAAGGGAGCAAGCTAGTTACGGGCTCCCCACTCTCTCCAAACCAGGGGGCGCCACTGACCCGGATAATATGGCGGGCGAGTGCACATCCCCATCTGAGGGGGTATAACCCGCGGCCCGGCCATACATATGGTACGGCGGGTGGTACTCCAGCCGTGGGTACTCGTGCAGCGGCGGAGAAAACCGCTGCGGCTGCATGTGTTGGGTATTGGTAACCCGCGTGGAGGGGGTGTCCCCACTCTCACGTCCGATCTAGGGCCCCCGCCCATGGGGGCCCTATCCGGGGCCTGGCCAGCTACATACTGGCCATGACCTTGGGGCGCGTGGTCCCGGTCCGCCAAGACCCGCGCAGGTACGCGACCCCCTCCCGAGGGGGGTGCGACGAGCGAAGCCGCGTCCTCCGTCCGATGGTGGAGGGCTTCGCGCAGGAGCGCCCCCGCCCATAGGGGACCCCTGCCTCAACAACCGGGGGCCATCCCCGTTCCGGTTCATGCAGAGCATCACGTGGTGCAGCCCACGGCATGCACTGCATGGTATGGCACTGGGACAGTCACGTGCATAGTGACCGCCCAAACAATAAAAGCAAAGTTCATGCCGCCTTTGCCATGCGGCGCCTATCTTGTACTGGCAGTCTCTGCCAGTCCCTGCATTGTAGCAGGCTGTGGCCCATCCGGCCACATTGCAGGCAGTCCGCGTCCCTCGCGACTGCTGCCGTGTGCGCAACCCGCACACCAGCTCCACGCGGTGGCGGTTGCCGTCCCTGTTGGGGCCTACGTTCAGGCGCTCTGGATGGCGCTGAGTCCGTCATGGTATTCTCGGCCGCCCAAACTTCACCAAGTCAGTGAATGTTGGTAGGGTGGTGCTATCCTGCTCCGCATTCTCGCGCTCAAACCGCGAGCGGATGTCATTGGGTAATTTGCCCAATACAATGTGCACCAGCAAAAAGGACCATTGGTCCACCGGCAGCCCCAGTGTGCGGAGCGCGTTACAGGCCACTGTAACGGGCGTGAGCAACTGCAGGCGCAACTGTGCCCTGTTGGCCACCTTGGGCAGGGCCATCAACTGTGCGGCGTGCGCATCCGCTAACAAACGTAAGTTTTGATAGCGGGAGTTCAATAACTCCCAAGCCGTGTCGTACTGGTCGTCCTCCACCCGGAGGTGCTGGATGAGCGACCGCGCTTCATCCTCCAGAGTGGAGAGGAGGTAGGCCATCTTCTGGGCCTTCGACAAATCCTGTCGTGCTACGACCAGGGACTCAAACATATTTTTATATGCTACCCACTCCTCCATCCTACCCCCAAAGTGGGACAGCTGAAGGGTGGGGAGCCGACCAGTAACCGCTGGTCCTTCCTGTCTAACAGGTGTGCGAGGGCTGGTCCGCCAGCCTGTCTCGCCCTTATTGCGGTCACCGCCTCCGCGATATCATCGTGCAGACTCAGGATCTGGTCCATGTCCGCCATGTGACCTGCGTAGGCCTCCGGGGTAAGATCGGCTTCGGTAAGCGCCGCCATGGCCGCTTCCGCGCTAATCAATCGTGAGTGGAGGTGATCCGCTCTTAGCAGTATGGCGCCCTCCCTGTCCTTCCGGGACAGGAGTCCTCCGGCCGTCACAAACCATCTCAATTCGTTGGCGAGTGTCGCCCTAGCATTGGAGGCCTTCGCCATCGCGTCAAGTCACAAACAAAAATAACAAAAGGTAAATAAAAAACAACAAAATCAAGCAACTACACGAAGAACCGCGGTAGGTATGAGAATGGCACAAACCCGGAACGCACGGTACAAACCGCAAACAAATACAAAAAAGGTTACAAATATTCTTATACAAACAAACTAAGAAAAATCTAATAATTTTTACAAACAATTAATTATTTTTTACAAACGAACAAATAGAGGGTAGATAAACTACGCTCTGCTACCAGAAAATGTGCAGAGCAACTACGCTCTGCTGCCAGAAAATGTGGCAGAGAGAATCCGGACAAACGAAGCGGCGGGAAGAATTCTGTACCGGAACTTCACCGGGAAAAACCACCGGTAAAAATAAGTACCGGGAAAAAATCTCCACGCGGCACCACGTTTGCCCGACTAAAACCTAACTAACTTAACGCAGTCTGCTACCACCGTAGCTTATGAAGGGAGCTACAGGGCCCTATATGATAACCTAACCTATAAATTAACTACAATTGAACACTTACCAAATTAAATCTTCTTTCTCTTCGGATCCAAACTTGAGTGTCTTCGGGAAGGGGGAATTCCTAATCACCCTACCTAACCCTTGAGATCTCAATTCCCCAGGACAAATAAATAGATTTCTTCCCGTAGTTTCACTCGGGAACAGCCAGATGTGAACAGCCAGCCACGTTTCACCTCTCACAAGAAAAAGTCACAATAACAGAGTTTTTCACAAACACAAATTCAATAGTTATTTAACAAACAGGAAATTCACAATTATCACTCAAACTAAACAACAAGCAAAAGACGCGAGACCGCTCCGCGTATTAAAATCAAACCGATATCGCCCTGGACAATGCAATGGCGACCGTCCGCGAGCCATTCGCGCTAGCAGTGTGAGAACCCCGAAACGCCTGGCGGCGATAACAGGAAACGCCTGCGTTTAGTTTTACCCAATATATTACAAACAAAAACAGTCAGTTACTATGTTTGTAATACTATCTTTGCTTCAATATGATATTGCCTTTATTTTCCCCGACTGTATTTATAAGAGGCATTCATCTTACTTAATATTAAAATGTTGTATAAACAGATACTTAATAAAGCGAGTTGTATAAATATTGCTTGTTTTTGAAATAAATGTTAGCTGTATTTGTTGTTTTGTAATTAGCTGTATTATAAGCAATACAAATAAATATTTTCATTACTCATACTCTGAAAGTACGTCTGAAGGTGCCTGAAGAGCGGTCCCACCCACTCGGTAACAATGTACTATTAGAGGTTGTAAAACTTAATTATAAAAAATTACCCAATTTCGTCCATGGTTTTAGAACAAAAAGTAATTGATAATTTGATATTGCAGATCAAAGAGTTGGAGTTGCTATAATAATTAGCTTATGATTTAAAAAAAAAGTTATATTTCACAAAACCATAAGCCATATTTCGATTTTTTTAGCACGTTTTTGTAAATATTATATGTTGTTCATGTTCCTAATAAATAACAAATAAATGATTTCCACCTATATCTATGAAAGTAGAAACGCTATTCTTGTAATAATATGAACGTAGATATGTATAATATGCACAGAAATATATTTTTTTAAAGTATGTTAGTCTGTGATAGCAAATACAATATTTCACAAAGGTTGTCAAATCTCATCGTTGTTCATGAGCTTGAATACATTTCCATCACTTACATTGAATGGATTGTGTAAAAAATCCTTTTGTATTCCGTTTCATACAATATTCATAAGCAACTGGATCATTCGTTAATTTATATTTGTACGCCGCAGTGTATTTAAAATAGGCGGTTTAAGTGGACCCATAGAATCCATTAAGGGCTTAAGTTTCAATTTAATTTGTATGCGAACTCAGTCTCCATACACAGAGACATATTTGTTTAATTTAAGTGTTCTACATCCTTGCTTTTACGTGTAATCGCTAAAAGCTGTACCAGACTTGGGTAGTACTTAATATCGATTTTAAAGGTTATACGATTTTAAAATCGAGACGTGACAACCCTACTTATCCTACTGGCGGAAGTTTGGATGTGACTTTGTAATTATATTTGTTAATCAATCGCTCAAAATATATTAGACGGATTTTGATGAAATTTGGTATACGAATAGAAAAATACCGGGAATAATACATAGGGTACTTTTCAGCACAGCTCGTTATAAGTAAATGACCCTGCTCTACGATCTCTATGCCGAATTTCCACGACTTAGACTCTCTGCTTAATAAATCTACATCATACCCATCAAAGTGGAGACTCGATATTAATATATTTACAAACATGTAATATGTAAATTACTTAATTTACGTCTTAGTTAGATTACAAGTTATCTGAGGAACGAACAGGACCCACCTTTGATTTCAATTAGACATCGATTACCCATAATTGCTTCTGAGTATTTAGCCCCTGCACCACAGAATACATAATAGTACAAGTACCTGCTAACTAACTATTTATAGTTAGCTACTCCAACGCGAGCTACTCCAACTACGAAACTCGAAAGGTGTCGATTAATGAAGTCTACGCTCCGACCAGCGCCTATCCAGCTCCAAAACCCCGAGAGCTTTCAGCTCGAGTTGCAGAATCGCTTCGAATGCCTGGGAGACTGCGAAAATCTGGACGATTATAATGACAGGTTCGTGCAAATTGTCCAAACAGCTGGGTCTAAGACCTTCAAAACCCGCTGCTCAAAAGGAACCAAAAAGATCTCGGACCTCACCAACAAACTCATGGAAGAAAGACGAAACTTGGTTCTGCAGTCCTCTGATGATGCTGCTCAGTATCGACGTCTAAATAGACAGATCTCTAAGTCCCTAACTCGCGATTTACGCCAATTCAATACTGACCGTATTGAAGAGGCGATTAAGCGTAATAAGGGCTCAAAAGTTTTTGCAAGGGATCTGTCTGTTGGTCAAAGCCAACTGACCAAGCTGAAGACTGAGGATGGGAGAATCATTTCGTCGAAGCCAGAGCTGTTGGAAGAGGTTGAGAAGTTCTACGGACAATTATACACCAGCGTACGCGCACCTGTCAGTAATCTGGCCAAAGATCCAAGAGCCAGATTGACCCGACACTACACCGAAGATATCCCGGACGTCAGCCTATACGAGATTAAAATGGCTCTCAAACAGTTAAAAAACAATAAGGCACCGGGTGACGATGGAATCACGGCTGAGCTTCTGAAAGCAGGTGGAACGCCGGTATAAAAAGCTCTTCAGAAGCTATTTGATTCCGTCATACTCGAGGGACAAACGCCTACGGCATGGCACAGAAGTGTGGTGGTACTCTTCTTCAAAAAAGGTGACAAAACCTTATTGAAGAATTATAGGCCTATCTCACTTCTGAGCCATGTCTACAAACTGTTTTCGAGAGTCATTACGAATCGTCTCGCTCGCAGGTTTGACGACTTCCAGCCTCCCGAACAAGCCGGTTTCCGAAAAGGCTTTAGTACCGTAGACCACTTACATACGCTGCGGCAGATTATACAGAAGACTGAGGAGTATAATCAGCCCTTATGCTTGGCGTTTGTGGACTACGAGAAAGCCTTCGATTCGATCGAGACCTGGGCTGTGCTACAGTCTCTCCAACGGTGCCAAATTGACTATCGATATATCGAAGCGCTGAAGTGTTTGTACGAAAACGCCACCATGTCGGTTCGTCTCCAGGATCAGGGCTCGAAACCTATCCAGTTGCAGCGAGGGGTGAGACAGGGAGACGTTATATCTCCGAAACTGTTCACCGCCGCCCTGGAAGATGTTTTCAAGCTCCTGGACTGGGGCGGACTCGGTATCAATATCAACGGCGAGTACATCACTCACCTTCGATTCGCTGACGATATCGTAGTCATGGCTGAGACCTTGGAAGACCTAGGCACAATGCTCGATGGCCTCTGTAGAGCCTCTCAACAAGTGGGTCTAAAAATGAACATGGACAAGACGAAAATCATGTCTAACAGCCGTGTCGCACCCACTCCTCTAAAGGTTGGAGACTCTACACTCGAAGTTGTTGACAATTATGTATACCTGGGACAAACAGTTCAGTTAGGTAAGTCCAACTTCGAGAAAGAGGTCAATCGTCGAATCCAACTCGGCTGGGCAGCGTTCGGGAAGCTTCGCGATATCTTCTCGTCCAAAATACCGCAGTGTCTCAAGACTAAGGTCTTTGACCAGTGTGTGTTGCCAGTAATGACATACGGAACAGAGACGTGGTCGCTTACTATGGGCCTCATAAGGAGGCTCAAGGTCACCCAAAGGGCGATGGAGCGCGCTATGCTCGGAGTTTCCCTGCGTGATCGAATCAGAAATGAGGAGATCCGTAGGAGAACTAAAGTAACCGACATAGCCCGCAGAATCGCCAATCTTAAGTGGCAGTGGGCGGGGCACATAGCTCGTAGAACAGATAGCCGTTGGGGCAGAAAAGTTCTCGAGTGGCGACCACGAACCGGAAAACGTAGTGTTGGCAGGCCTCCCACTCGGTGGACCGATGACCTGGTGAAGGTCGCGGGACGCGCATGGATGCGGGCAGCGCAGGACCGGTCGTTGTGGAAATCCTTGGGGGAGGCCTTTGTCCAGCAGTGGACGTCTTTCGGCTGAGAGAGAGAGAGAGACTCCAACGCATTTTCAAGGGTCGAAAACTTTCATAGCAACACAATTAGTTTAAAAGATTTCTCTTTCTTTTTCAACTAATTGGGGCTTATACTTAAATTTAGTTTTCGGTGAATTGTCAATTTACGAAATAAAATTTCTTTATTAGAAAATTGCAACCACTTAGCACTTTGCTCTGCATGACCCTAAGTTAGTCTGGTATAAAATGCTTAAGCAGTAAGTCCGCCCATTGTACTTTTACACATGTATCTTGTGCAATAAAGTTTAAATAAATAAATTGCATTTTTTAGTTATCTTGAATTTTTTGAAATTCAATAATTTTCTAATGAGTTTACTACCCAGGACCCCACCCTTTTGGTCATGTAATATATTGCTTACAAACTTCGAGCAAGCAAGGAAGTCCGTGTTGCTCTATGCTTACAACATCTTCGACTCAGATATTTTTATTCGAAACTTCTAGAATTTATTTTGCTGTCGGTATCTTGGTTCCGCTGCCTGCCAAGATGTCCAATGTTGTTATCGAAGCATTTAACTCGTTTTGAAAACAGGAAGCCATAACTTTCTCCCTGACGCTATATACTGCACAGGTAAGGGTGGTTATTCACAATTAACCTAAAAAAACTGGTATCAAAATTATATAACTGGTCTTAAATTATCATCTAATGTGATTCTAGGATAAAGGAATATTGATTCTAAGAACCAATTTGATAAAATCTAATATGAATCTAGGAGAAAAGAATATTGATTCTAAGAACCAATTTGATATAATCGAATGTGATTCTATAAAAAAATAATATGATTCTGAGAACCAATATGATATTTGAGAAGCTCGGTAGCGCAGTCATCGCGCGTTCGGCCTGCGATAGTGGTGGCTAAGCAACTTTTGTAGGTCACGAGAGATGGGTGACCAAAAATGTATTCAACTCGAGCTTCGCAAGGCACCGTAAACCGTTGTGGTTCCGGCAGTATTCGCAGCCGTTCAAAACCTCCAATCCACATATGGCCCGTATGGTGGGAGGCCCATTCTCCTTATTCATCCATAATGAAGTCTAGTGGGCACTGAACTGGCAGATCAGCTATTGTAATGTCCCCACTGGGCCAGCAGTGGGGAATGACTGATGATAAATAATAAGAAATCGGATCTTGCATCTAGCTAAGGAGTGTATTATAAAACAGAGAAGAAAAATCATATTTCATAACAAGTTATGAAATTTGGGTTACGAAAGTGCATGAAGGGTAGTGTATTGGCTTCATCTCAGTGTAACCTCACCCTTAATGCTCTATTAAAAGATTTGGCAACAGTACAAAAGTTATTTCTAGTAACGTATTTCACAAATTCATCCTTTTGCGCTTCACACAAGTTGGAGCCAACTTGATCGTACAATGAGCTCATGGTAGCTTCATATTTCATAAATATTTTTCTGATAACGTAAATAAATATAATGCAAAACTTCAGTAATTGGTGGCGTAATTGAGAGTTGAGACATGAAAGCATAAAAAAGAAACAAAGACAAAAAATCTCATTTATTATTGTAAAAATAAGAGAGGATAAATAATGTAGAGTACAAGCCTCATCTTTCCTGAACAATGTTAGCATTACAATTACAATGTTTTACGCAAAAAACTGCCATTACGCTCATCGCGTCTTCTATTCTATTTTACGCAATTGCTTTCATAATAAAGATTTTAAAATTGAGAAACCTCTCTACCTTTCGCGAGAGCCTACGGCGGCCTACTTTGCAATTCAAATAATGTAAAAAGCTTTGAACGCAGATTATATCTGGGGGTAATCCATAATTGTTCGCTCCAGCCGTGTCAAGAAGTTGAAAATCAAATGGAGTTCATATCGTGATTATATTTATGCCTACGATCATGCAAGTTATACACGTTAATCCAACCCGCACAACTATATTGTCTTCAAGCATTTCCCAAGTGGTTGCCTGGAAGAAATTGCTTACAGCAATAAGGCCACCTTTTGCACATCTTCTTCTCTCTTTAGTTTTAAATTTACTTTATGTATACCTACAATGTACTTACGTGTGTGAAATAGAGTACACGTATTGTACAAGTATTGTATTGTTCCAATGTACAATTCCAGTTAAGAATTTCTCTGCGTGAACTTGAAAAACTGACTGATTATAATTTACGCTAGTGAAAAATGAAACAATGTATTCGATACCTATGTGTGAATTTGAACTTTGAATAAAAATCTGATAAATGGCATTTATCACTCAATTAACACACATCAAATTCAGTTAACTCATGGAAGTAATAGGTATGATTTTATTATCCCTGAAATCATAAATTATCATTGGGCAGTCATATGAAAACAGATAAATGTAGTCAAAGAAGGCAAAGAAATGTTAATTTATTTATGGCGAGCTCCATATGGTTATAATTCCTTGGTTCAGACGAAAGTGATTTTGGGAATCTACTGAGATACCAAATTCTATACGCAGCATAATGAAAGTGGTATGTATAAATGTATTGTATATATATATTGTGGACAAAGAAACCTTAGGTGACAGGGCGACAGGTAGTTAACATCACTATTTCACGTGAACTTAAATTAACTTTTAAATGACTTTGTGTAACCAAATAAAAGTTTAGGAACTAAATAACATTTTGTAGGTAGCAACCACATGTTCTAGAATGTGTCCAAATATATGGCGCGTGAAAAATAATGTTTCTCCGCTATTTACGACACTTTTCGACCCTTTTATTTATGGAGTGATACATAACTTTTAGTTCTAAGATTTCTTACAGTAAACTTGTGTCATGATTTTTTTAAATTTATAGCGTATTTGGCTATATGCCACACGCATTGTTCAGAATTATAATTTAGTTTTTAAGTTTTAGTTTTATTTCGTGTGTATGGGTGTCATAAAAGGCGACTAAGGGATTAAAAACACCGGAGGATGGGCAGCAGCATCTTTCCGCGTACTATGCCATCACACTGCGATCGCCAACCCGCCTGCCAAGCGTGGCGATTACGGCAAAACCCCCCACGGATAAAATCCTTGGGGGAGGCCTTTGTCCAGCAGTGGACGTCTTTAGGCTGAGAGAGAGAGAGAGAGTTTTATTTTCTTGTCAAGTAGTTTCATTACAATCCAAAAATAAAATAAAAATCTTTAACTTTCCCTACTTTCAGCCGTAGTTACTTTTAAATATAAGTGGTAAGTATAAGGTATAACGGTGTATTCCTCCCACCTAGCAAAATTTTTTGTTGTTTTGAATGAAATGACTTTTTGTGTTTTGAATGACTTTTTCTCATTAAGAAAAAGTCGCTATATACCACTATACTTTTCCCACTCTTCCCCTTCCTCATGGGTCAAATGGTGGGGAACAGCGGGTATACACTGGTACATGACTAGTACGTAAATACAAAGCTAAATTTCATCCTTTGTTTATTTTAAAAGGGTCGCAAAAACAGAACCTTTGACCATCCATATTGAAAGGATACAGTAATTTGTTATCTCAGGTTTTCCGCCAATTACTTATTTTTCCGACGTCCAAAGGAGTGCTGTAATTTAAAATAAAAGTGGCCAAGTAAGGGTTGGAAATACCCAATGGTTCCGTATCTTGGAAGACTTAATTCGTGTTAATTAATGTTGTTAATCTTAACAAACCATATGCCATGGGGTCCCACCTAGAGCATCCGCCAATTAATAACTACAAAATGATAATAGATGGCGACTTTGAAATTAATTTAATACTGTATACTTTGATGTCACGCCATCTATTGAGAAAATATGAACTATGCAACTTTTAGTAATGTTCAAAGCACGGTCAGTGAAGTGTGCTTTGCATATATTTTTTTCCATGCTCTGTGCTGAACTCTAGCGGCTATTTCTTTACTGATTATTGCCTACTGATGAATAATTACTATTAACTTTAGAAAGGCGTTTTGTTAACTGTCATAAAATAACATCATCTTTCCCCTTTTTCAGAAGCATAGCTACATTCTTTGGAGACCTGTGGGGAATTCATTGGCACTGCCTCCCAGTGCCTCACGCTCATACCAATGCCGGGGTTCCCTTTCCGACTAGGCCCCTGAGAAGACACCCTATTGTTACGCTACTGGCTCGGGGCCTCTGAAGCCCGGGAACCCCGTATAAAAGATATACGTAGCTTTTCCCGTGTTATTTGTTATCGAAAGAGTTTAACAATTTCAGTCGGATACCCTAAAAAGAAAAAGTTTCCGGGAGATTTGTTACCGTCTTGTAATTTGCATCTCTTACTCGTTACAGTTTAGAAGACGGATTTCTAGCCCGGATTCGTGCTTCTTCAAATCCCTGCAATACATCTCGAAGGGAACAGATTGTTTGGGGGACGCTTTTCTATCACAATGATTTATCTATGCGTATCTTTGGTACCTTTTGCTACGAAAGGTTTCGGGTTACGGTAAAAAAAAAAAAAATTTTGATTATATAATTATTTTTAACGTGAAAAAGTGCCTTTGAAGGCCAAGTTTTCAATCAAATATTTTCAATTTTGACTTCGAATTAAATAAAGTGTTTTTTAATGGAAATGATTTTTCATATTCAAATGTTTATTTAACTGTCATACTTTCCAGTACAACGTAAAAGTTGTGTTTCAGAATCTTTTTTTAAGACGTATCTTTTTATACAGGATGTTTTTTAAATCATTGGCATCCTTTCTACTGGTGAAAGTACTCATGAACATGAGCAACTTTTTGTATGGGACCGACTCAATCCGATGGAAAAAAAATCTGCTGTTCCATACTATTTTCCAATACCTACTCACCCGAAATGTATGGAACAGCTGATTTTTTTTTCCATCGGATTGAGTCGGTCGCATACAAAAAGTTGCTCATGTTCATGAGTACTTTCACCAGTAGAAATGATGCCAATGATTTAAAAAACATCCTGTATAGCTTAATTTGTATGTGGAAAAAAGATTGACACTTTTATCCCCGTAAATTCGATGATTTGCCCTAAACCCGACCTTTTTTCAGGGATAACATGCAAAAGTATGTAAAAATAAGGAAAAACAAAATACACCGCCCTAGGTTGGATGTGGTAAAGCATATTTTGACAATTCAGATCTATTTTGCAAGTAACATTGGCCATATGTGTATTCAGACATGATTGTATGCAAATACGAATATGCCACCGGTTAGGTTTCCCATTGTCATTCAGATTATGGATTGTCAATAACAAAAAGTTAGAAATTGTTCAAAGTCAAAGTCAAATTTTTTATTGAAACTTGGCCTTCAAAGAAGGCTCTTTTTCACGTCGATAACTAATTATTTAATCATAATATTTTATGTCTCAAAGCTACAAACTACTAGCATTTCGGAACGACCACTGCTGAGAAGAAATGCCGAAAGAAACTCATGAAACAGTCTGTTAAAATAATTTCCATTTTGTAATAAAACAACCCCTGAAAAATAGGAAGCAGTTCTTTCAGTTTTATTTTATAAGTAGTTTTGTACCTGACAACAAAGTACCTATTGAATATTATTCTTGAATTCTTGATCTCTTCAAATACGTGTAGTAATTAATGGGATACAAATGTTATTAATACTAAAGTTTGTATTTTCGGATGCGATCGCTAAGAAGATCTTTATAAAATTTGTGCACATTGGTACTGTCATAATTTAATTTTATTATATCCTCTTATTACTATAAGTGAAGTCGTGTACTACAACTAGAAATAAATAAATCAGAATCAATTTTGCAGGAAATATTCCAAGTCAGTTTATACAATTCGTTAGTTATTCATGAGGTTGATTCGCTCAGCAAATGTGTGCCTACATCATTGACATTTTCACGTAAATCCCTTTAATAGGAACAATAGAAACAATACTAAGACTATCTGCATTATATTTCAACTCTTAAGTGATAATTTGTATGTAAGGTTCACTTCTAGAGCCACCGTTCCCCGTGAAAATTGTTAAAAAAAATACCAAAGGGTATTTTTTCACATTGCGTGTTTTTGAGGTCTAAACTTAGCCGAAAAAACTTACGCAATGTGACCTTAAAAGGCTGCCATTGCTAGAGTAGTGGAAGATTGATGGTAGATCTACCGCAGTGTAATGTATAATCAAGATGTTTTATGGGGTTCAAGTCCCGCATGCAATATAAAGAAGGTTGGAAGAATTTACTTGACCAGCAGGGCTAACATGCGCGCCACGACATAATTTTGTCGTGGCATTTTGTCGATATGAGACGACATATCTCTATATGTCTACAGTCGCTAACATGGCAGCACAGTCAAATCATGTCCTTCTGTCAAATGAAGACTTCGTGACAATTTGTCTACGAACCCTAACATGCGCGCGAAATTGAATCGATTTTTGAAATGTTTTGATGCATGATACATGATAAATTTGTCGTCAAATATTTTTTCGACGACAAGCGACGAGAAAAAAATGTACTCGAATCTTGCGGGATATCTGGATTGGATACCTACTAATTAAAGTTGTTGATTGTGTATTTTTTTGAAATGTTTTGATGCATGATACATGATAAATTTGTCGTCAAATATTTTTTCGACGACAAGCGACGAGAAAAAAATGTACTCGAATCTTGCGGGATATCTGGATTGGATACCTACTAATTAAAGTTGTTGATTGTGTATTTTTTTATCCAATATGGTCGATATTTTTTTATGTAAATACATTTATAGGCGCGGCTAGACAGTAAAATCGACTCGAATGCCGCGACAGAAAATAGCGTGACCGTCGTGCCAGGATGCTAAGATGTTATACATCTGCCTGGCATCCCGTGAAGGCCAATTTTTCGGGATGAGGTTTACAAAAATAATATTTTTGGATCCAAGATGGCAGACAATTTTTTTTTTAATTTTACAATTATGGGTTTCGTTTTACAGGTTTTTGGGGACGCTGATGACGAAAATAATATTTATTTTGAGATCCAAGATGGCGGACAATTTTTTTCTGGCACTTTTGTTTTTGATATACAGTTACTCGAGTATGAAACGATACACATGTTGTAAAATTTTTAAAAATATTGTCTGCCATCTTGGATCTCAAAATAAATGTTATTTTCGTCATCAGCGTCCCTAGAAACCTATAAAACAATACCCATATGTTAAATTTAAAGAAAAAAATTGTCCGCCATCTTGGATTTCTAAATAAATGTTATTTTCATCATTAGCGTCCCCAAAAACCTATAAAACGATACCCATATGTTAAATTTAAAGAAAAAAAATTGTCCGCCATTTTGGATTTCTAAATAAATATTATTTTCATCATTAGAGTCCCCAAAAACCTATAAAACGATACCCATATGTTAAATTTAAAGAAAAAAATTGTCTGCCATCTTGGATATGATACTGAAGATATGAGTATGTCATCTAAATAGCTTTGTTGGATTGGAGGGATCGGCGTCGATCCGCACAAGTTTTTTTTAAACATACAACCCTTAAATTAGTAACGCACTGCCATACTAAATCGAAAATGAAATCAGTATGGCCGTGCGGTACGCCCCCCTCCGTCCCTCGCCCCACACACCCCCCACGATTGCCCCGCGTAGAGGCATTCGATGACCGACTGTATGAACCATATAGGTAGGCTGTGCTATTTTACAAAAAACTTGACGTACCGAGAAGAGAAAGCCAAGTCACGTCGAGATAGCTCTCTTTCGTGGCGCGCATGTTACGGTAAACGACAAAATTGTCGAATTCGACAAATTATGTCATGTCGTCTTAGAGATATGTCGTGACGCGCATGTTAGCCCTGCAGGCTAAGGCCCACCCCACCACGGCTGTAGAACCTTAATCGATGATGATCACCTCATAATGAGGCTATAATAGTAGTTACAAATTATTATATAAATATGTATGTGTGTGTATGTTATATACATTAACTAGAATTCCTGAATTTAAATTATAAGTTCAAAAGCGGCAAACTTCAAAGTAAAATAAAAAAAGAAGTGAAATATTTCTACTGACTTTAAGAATATCATTTTAAAAGTTTTTAATTAAAGTGCTAAGTTTCCTTCCATTGATTGTCTGTTAAAAATTAAAAGGATTTTGCAAGTTCTAAGACCAAGTTTCAGTAATTTTGGAGGCTTGACGTGATCAGAATTTTGTAAAAGTTCGCTACTATTTTGTTTGACTTCTTTTTTTAATTAATCTTTATTCTTTATCACGTTTTACAAATTGAAATTTTAATTTGTCTTTCAGATTTTGGGACGTGATTTCCAGAAAATCATAGTGAACACGTTTTGTGGTTTTAGCCTTTGTGGACGAGGAGCGACCATCTGCTTTACACGTACAAAAATTGGACCCAAAATTCCATTATCGTCTGTCATTGAAAGTTTCTTCTGCCAATGATATTTCTATAGCTCATTTTTCTTATTTCGCATGTAAACGTGGAAGCCTATGGTGGAAGCATGGATCAATTAACAAGCTGTACGCAGTTGTTATTTTTTCCATGAACGAAAGTGAGTCTCTCATACCTGGAAACTATAAAATAAATTTCTTTAACCCTTCTCATATGCAACATTTTATCTTAGTTCAAAAAGTATATGTAGGGCTTTAACTTTCGGGATTTTATTTATAACAGACACCGGGTCAGGTGAAACTAAAATAACAGCTTGTAATTTGCTTATGAAAAATAACCTTCTCATATATTCTGCAATTTTTGGAAGGAAATCGACAAAATTTTGGGCTCTTTTTCTGCTTAGTCAAGTATCAGCAAGGGAATTTGTTCTAATATACCTTTTTGTGTATGTCTATTTTGCGTATCATTTTAGTGAAGCTATAAGCGTAAGCGTATCGTATCAACAAATACCTTCGACTAGACCCTTTTTCTAATCATTGGACATTGAAAATATCAAAGTTATTTCATATAAGATCCCTTCCTTTATTGCATATGTATTTATGTACGCAGCAGTAAGGGTTGAGTTCAGTCAACCTATTTACTTTTGTAGGAGTAACAAAAATGTTCGGTATCAGGATGTAGATATTTGCGAAAGGTAGACGGCGGGCCATCAGAGGACCTAATAAATGGCATATTGTAAGCGTTGTATTTTTATATACTTTGTGCTACGAAAAAATGTTATTATATTTCTATATTATTGTATATTAAAACCTCTTACGTAACAAGTATACGAAGATAAAAAACCTTCATGAAATATCTATGTATTCCTAATATCTATTACTTCCAGGCACAGAGTTTTAAGTCTGTGACTCCAGGAGCCAGACACAATGATATTCGAATAGTATGTATGAGTTTTATTTTCATGCCCGTCTTGTAAGAAAACTATACAGAACCTTGTCACTTTCTTCCATGGAAGTAATATGTACAAAGTACTTATTACTTCCATGCTTTCTTCATCAATCAAGACAGCAACACATTGTCAACTTCAAAAACAAACTTTATAACCTAAACAATAAAAATTGAAACAATGCTATGCACCTATTTAAAAAATACGCAATAAAGCAATGACGATGAGTCCCGCGGAATCTTCACTAACACACAGTTACTTTCTGTACTCCGCAATACTGGCTCTCAAACTTTTGCTCCTTCTGCCCTTGACTAATATTGTGTGCAATCCTATGAAACTGCAGCGAGTAAATATCAGTGATATCAAGAACCTCACGCCTTTCTGGCTTGTGGCAGGGTTGTACGTCACGACTAAGCCCGATCAGCTGACTGCAGTGATGCTGATAAGAGTTTATGTTATAGCAAGATTTGTGGCAGCCCTCAGTTATATTACCAAGATACCAAGGATAGCGACAGAAACCGCGTTCTTCCTATCATTCGCAATCACTTGCTATATGGGATTTACGGTCGTGTATACTTACAGAAAAGCCATTTGAAATTGTGCTGGATTTAGTCAGTTTGTGTCTTTTGGCCTTTTTTGAACTGTGTCTTGTGTTGTGTATGTTTTAAAATCATTTTGATAAATAAAGAGTTATTTTTTTGTTGTTCAAACTTGTGACTTTGGTACCTGATATCGCCTGATCAGTTTAATCGAAGAAAATGTGAACTTCATTAAATAACATTGACTTTTCATAAATTATGGCTTTCTATTTGGTTTTAACACCAGCCTTTTTAATTTCCATTGTTTTCCTCAGATAGGTTTATTCAATACTTTGAAAATTGTAATCTTATTCACTGTACTAAAACGACATCAAATTATCGTAAAATCACAAATAATCAAGTTGGGAAAAAGTGATTCGTGATGATGAAAAGTTATAAAAAGGTCAAAAAGAGCATCGGAAAAGTGAGAGTTAATTCAAAGTTCACGTTTAATTTTGTATACGAGTCGAAATCGGGCTTTGAAGTAGAGTTGTTGACTTTCCCTTTGGGAGCTCGTTGACGGCAAAGGTCACCGTCGGAAGTTCGTGCTAAAAGGAGCAAACGAATATGAAGTTTATTATTTGTATTTTTACTTTGGTTACACGACTGCCCAAAAAAGGAGTGTTGTGTTTTCAGAATTCATGTGTTTTGGCGTGCTGTGAACTTTATTAAGATCCCTTTCGCTATTTTCTTATCTAATTAATATTTTAATAATTTGTAGAGATGTTAGAACTAACTTTTGAAAGAAGATTGCTTGAGTGAAAAATTATGTCATAGTCATCGAGATATTATGTACTAATAGTAGTTGTATTTCGATGGTCATAGTAGAAAAGTTATGCCAATAAAAAAAAATGTTATTTAGGAGTGAGTATACTTATAGGATCGAAAAGTGATGTCTTAATTTATCCTTCAGATAAAGGATAATACTGACGAAGTATTAAACTATGTAGATCCATAAAATATAAAATACTTTTATTTCTACAAAGCGATTCTTGGCACATGAAATCGTATATCTTTGTTTGAACATATTTTTCATATACGACTGTCAGGTCGTGTATTAATTTTTCTTGTCAAGTGACAATGACAGCCAGGTCGGGTTTGTTATTAAATTTCTCATTTTTATTTTAAATATTATTTGCAATAGAAAAATAAATCAAGTTATCGTAATGTTTTTTACGAGCTGAATCTTGGAATGTTTGGTAAAGCGAGTAATTCTGACTCTGCGATTTTACTGGATTATCCATTGGCTAAAACGTATATGGTTCACGCTGCATTACTTGCCATCAAGTTACTGGCGCTGAGTCCTATGGCTGCTATGACGTGGGTGAGGAAAGGCTTCTTCGCAAACCCTGATATAGTGAGACGAGCTTATTTTTCTGAACTGAAGAACTTAGCGCCTTACTGGATAGTGGGAGCGCTGTATATCACCACAAACCCGCCCATGCAGTTAGGAATCAGTCTATTTAGAATATACACTTTATCAAGAGTGGTCATAATATTGGGCTACATGGCGAGGCCCGCCCCGGCCGTGTTGGCTGACTTGGCTCTAGTAACGTCGTATATGATAAACTGTTATATGTGTCTTTGGGTCGTCTTTTACTACAGAAAATCGCTGTAATCGTCGCTATTCGTCTAAGATTGCAATATTATGTTAATAAATCGAGTATACTATTTTGTAAATAAACAATTGTTTTTTTTTTTTTTTTAGTTTATTCTATTTTAAAGCTTTGTCCTTTTTCTATTGTATTGCTGCAGTTCTATGGTCCATTATTGTTACTAAGTTTTTTTTTCAGAACATACGAAAGATTTATTTTTTCATAACCCAGTTACTAAGTAAGTTATGTTTAATACGCATGGCGCAAACCCCAGCATCTGATTGATATTCTTATGAAAATGAAATTTCAAGTTTTGGCTACTTTTAGTCTCAACATAATCACACTTCAGACAGACGTACTTACAGAGCAGTGTTTTTATGTTTGTAGTTACTAAAAAAAACATGTTTTATCTGAACAAACAGTATGGTGTGGCTTATTAATTAATGTTATCACAAATCCATTATTGCGACTTTTTTAGCATTATTTGTAGATATTTAAAAAAGTGTATAGATTTACATCGTATTTCAACGCGAGTAGTAATCTACATTTTTGTTCATATTTTTAATAGTCATCAGAATGGAAATTCTGTTGTTGTTGTATATAGCTACCACGATATCCTTAATTTTGTCCGTTATCTTGTTGTGTACCTGGTGCTTCGTTACAAAATGGCGGACTTTACAACATTATATCAGTATGGCCCAAATTGTAGTAGGAACTATACACCTATGCTTTATGTCCCTCTTGGATCTTTTGGATCCTATAAGTTCCTTTGAGGTTTATGAAGTGATTACAATTATTAATGGTATTCTGTTGCAATTGAATCTGTGTTGCTCCCTCACTGCTGCCTTGGTTGCCTACGTGAAGTTAGTCATCGTACACATTGGAAGAATCACAGCAGAAAAACGTAAAGTGACAGCTTGTACTCTGGGTATGTTTGTCATGAACACCGTTATCGAAAAAGTATTTGTTACAAAATTTATGGGACTTGATGACAGTAGTGAAATATACGCAAGAATCTACATGTTCGGTCTTATATCGATGCTCAATTTGACTCTGTTTATTAATATCATTATAAGACTTATGTACAGTGATAATACTCGTATCAAACGAAATAAAAATACTACTCATGTGATTTCTTTGATTGGAGTAGGTATTATTTGTGACTCAGGAACATTTTTTTACATCACAATGATTCTATTTGGAGATAGTTGGATTTCAACGGTTGGGTTTTTGATAATCATATTTAGGTTGATTCCCCAAGCTTTATTCTTACTTTTAAAGAAAACTTCAAGAGAAAATATAAGGATGTATTTCGGAAAAAGAAGTCACGTGAAAGGAGGAGGTATTCCTCGAAGCACATCCATTTTTAAGCGCACCTAAACAATTTTTCGAAGCACACCTTTCTTTTCCTTCGAGGAATAGTTTTGGTGCGCTTCATTTGGTGCGCTTAAAAATAAGTGTGCTTCAAGGAATACCTCAGAGATGTTGATTGTCAATTATTGACTTAATTTTATGTGAGTAGTTCAATTAAAAATAAAGATATTTGTAAAATACCTAAAAAATTTTTGCTTTATACATGGCATTGTGCTAAACAGACATTTTTAATCCTAATCCTAACTAATATTATAAATGCGAAAGTGAGTTTGTTTGTATGTTTGTTTATTTATTTGTTTGTTATATTTTCACGTCTTATCTACTGAACCAGTTTTCCTGAAATTTCGTATACACATAGTTAGAAGTACTAAGAAGGGCATAGGGTACTAGGCATAGGGCTTTCATCCCGGGAAAAAGCACTGTTCCCGTGAGAAAAGCTGGTTATAAATAAATACCAAACTTTTGCATACGTAACATAAGAATAATATACCTACGTTCAGAACTATAATTACAATAATGATAATCTAATCACAAATGATTATATTTGATCTTCATTTCTGTTGAAACTTTGTGTCTCTACCGATTCTCCGAGTATATAATATACTAATTATTTCCGAGTATTTAATATACTAATTATTTTTTAATACCATGATAACAAAAAAAAATACTGACGATAGTATTTTTTATTTATTTATCCATTTGCAAATGGTATTTCAATCGCTGACAGTAGGTACCCAGTTCAACATAAAGCCGTGTGATGGATGAGAACTTAACAATCCAGTCGTGGATTGTGGGTCATCCATCAATCACGTGTTCCCGAAGGACTGGGACATAAATAGCCAAATATCCATACTTCCCTTATACTAAAACGGTTAAAAATGGGTAAGTATGTTTGTCCGTTCTTAGTTATGAGTTCACGTCTGAACTTAAGCAAAAGGCATACAATTTGCGTATACTTACAACTGTCATTTCAGGAAACCTTATGCGATAGTGAAGTCTACAACACAAACATAATATAACGCGCCACTCTTGTGAATTCACTCAAAGCACAATAATATATACAGCCTATCAAAAATGAGGTTTGGACTTTGTTTACAGCTCAACTGCTTTGCAGACTAGAAATGCCTATTATTAAAAAGGTGATGCAGCGAACGAAAGTCTACTATGCTAAGCACGTATCAACAATCAATATCAATATACATATAATAAAACTGTAACTGGTCTAAGTGTGTACATAGGAAATATTTAAGAAAAGAACTAGGAGGGGTCTTTATAGGGCCAATAGAAGCCAAAACGATTTTTTTTTAGAATCTTAGTCTGTCTGTCTTTCTGTCTGTATGTTTGTACGCGCATCACGCTAAAACTACTGGGCCAAATTTGATGCGGTTTTCACTATTGTATTATAGAAGGTCTAACTTAAAATCTGGCGTAGGTTTCATCTTGATACGCCGCTTAAAACCTGAGATATAAACAATAGTAATTTACGCGCGGACGAAATCGCGGGCACAGGCTAGTGACCAGTAAGACTAAGATGATGATGAAAACCACATCCCAAGAAACCTTGATGAATGACCAACAAGTCACTCGTAAATGAGTATATAATATCTTCATCATCAATCAAGTATTCCTGTGAGATTTGACGGTCCTTTATTTTGTAGAGAACTTGCAAACATTTTAACAAAATAAGTTCTACTAAGTTGTGGAGAAAACTTTCTTTCTGTTATCCCCAGACCCGGCTATTTTCAGAAGACTAGTTCAGACACAACTAGCGATGTGCCGCCGAGAAATTTCCTGTTTCCAAAAACCCTTGAAAACTTCCGAAAATTCTCAGAAATTTCTTGTGTTTTGAGAAAAAGTTTTCCGTTCTCGAGAATATTTCCGAGAAATTTCCAAGAAACTTTCCACTGTTTCTTTGAACATTTCGGGAACGGCACATCAATAGACACAACCAAAAAAGTGAAATTACAGTCCGTATCCATACAGAACATAGGTAGAGTAAAATCTTAAGCTTAGCACAGCGGATTAAAGCACGCAGGCGCGACTCAGCACGCAGAACCGATGGTAGATGGAGCCACAGAATTAATAAAACTAATACGTAATGGAGCAGAAGCACCGTAACGACAAGGAAGTATGCAAATAAATGATTATGAATTATAAGGACGAATCCAGCCTTTGCGTCAGGGGGGTGTCACTTAGTGGTCGAGTGTGTGGTCTCTACTGCCTGGCTTGGCGCTGTCCCCGGGTTATTTTGAGTATAGAAAACATACCAAGAAGGTCCCAGAGGGAAGTCATGATTCCCTTGACTTCCCCCCTAAATCCGCCCATGATGACAGGCGCAGCATGGATATCCACCAAACAGGTTTTTTTTGGACTAGCCTTTTTCTTCCACTCGTCTCTCTCTGAAGCAAGTCGTGGCCACTCAGGTAAGAATTTGTCTATGTCGTCCTGCCATCTCCTTCCTTCCACCAACCAGGTATTCTGACAGTATCGTCAGCCGCAGGATGACGCTGGATGCAGATATTTGCAAACCGATCTATGGGAGAAGACGTTTAGCAGTGGACTTCTTAGGGCTTTGCGTCATGCCCTAAGAAGTCCACTAGCTAGGTAGCGTAGCTAGTGATAATATCTTTGTCCTGTTTTTAGGTACAGTCAGATGCAGAGAATCCTGACCTACCTCAGGCTTTTCTGTATCTGACTGTACGAAGCTATTTCTTAACTCAATCTTAATTTTAGCAATCGTTAACAATTTCTCCTGTTTAGCAGATTTTCCCAAAATTATTTCCTTATAATAAAAACAAGGATTGTATAATATGATTGTGAGTACATAATACGTCTTGTGAACGTGTAATTAGTTTCTCGAGATGAACCAAACTCCCTTTAACCCTGACAAGGGTGCATACTACCCTTTTGCGCCCAAACAGCTGTAATATATTAGAGGTTTTGAACACTGATTTATCTGGAGTGGTTAAAGTTTACGCACGCTATACGAGTATAAGGGAGATTATCAATGGCCTATCTCATCTAGTTTAAATACGACTTGTTGCCGAAACAGACCCGTCATCTCCCAACTACACTATATTAGTTTAGACCTAAATACAACTAAACTAAATACTGTGCCTAAATAATCTAGGTGAAATCGCTGCATTGTGAAGTAAATCTTGCGTTCAGAGAATATTATAGGTACAGTACTGACCATGGAAATTTGTATACACAATTAGTGCACTCAAGGGAATTTACTCGGGAGATCTGAGTTTCCAAGCCATTAGCATTTCCGCTTTGTTTTGTAATCTATAATAGGTGAAATGGAGAGGTCTTACACAACATAACATCATTTATATTTGGGGAAGATGTTAACAGAAGTTTCGTCAAAATCCATCCAGTAGATTTTACGTGATTTAGTATCAAACATACATCCTCCCACGCATCCAATAATGGAATAAAAGAAAGGCACATAATTATAATGGAATTAAAGAAATTCAAAAAAATATTTCATAATTTTATTATTTTCGTTTTTGCAACCTATAAGAATTATTCAAGTCAAGAGCATTGTAACCCTCAAACAGTAAATAACTTTCTTTGATCGAGCTGACAAATTAGATAAGAAAACACGTGTCAACATTGATTTACAATTTAAATTTTTGACTTGTCGTCGACATATAATCGTCTAGAATCTAGTTCAAGGTCTACAAATTAACGAGCGAAGGCAAGGTAAGTCCGCCTTGCCTTACACCACACTCAAGCCTACACAACTCCGATATTGCTCCCACCTACCTGACTGACTAAGCCTTGAAGGCACTCATTATTCTTTACCATACAAATGTTGGTAAAACAACAAACAGGAAAAAGCTGAACAAAGTTGTCGTGCCCTCAGGCGATCGTCCAACGCACAACCGACCTTTTTATGAATTTATTTCGATATTTATTTGCAAAAATCGTATTCAAAGGACTAAATTCTGAGTCAAAACAAATATTTGCCAGACGGTTTCGGTATATGTGCTCCGTAGGCAAACCTTTTTTGATATAAAAAGAAATTGCTAGTTTGCGAGTTTTAAAGGCTTCAAATGAAAATATATTTATTAAAGGGAATATATTTATTAAATGAAAATATATTTATTATTTTTTAATATACCAGAGAAAAGATTATCGATTACATCTAAAAAAAGGGACGTGGATTCAAATTTTAACATAAACTGCGATTCAGCGAAAATTATGGAAATTCGTACGAAAAACCAAATCGACGTATGCAAAGCCAAGGGCAACAGGCTGGTTATCAAAATTGCCATTGCCAGAACAATAAAAAAGAATCATAAATTTTATGATTTATGTACCAAAACCGTAATTTGATAAGGGTGTTCCGATACGGGAAACAAATTAGATTATTTGTCCGGTATCCTCGTTGTCTTTCGTACCTATATTTTTTGTATATCTGTTTATTAATTTGTTTGAATAAAAATGTGTTTTTGTAGAAATTCCTGTTATGTAATTAATTAGAGAAGAAGATAAAATGTTTTTTATAAGAAAACTTACATTTCGTTTATTTTACTTAGTTTACCTTACAACTTTTACGAAACAGGCAACACGTCGCTTATAACTGTCTTACTACAAAACGATGTCTATTGCTAAACACATTACCCGTTCATAAGAAAAAGATACTGACAACTAGAAAATGTCATTAAAGCACATGTATTTTAATTGTAAGGGTAATGTGTTTAACAAGTATTTAACTTTAGACATCGTTTTTTAGTAAGACAGTAAGATTTTTCAACTCACAACAACATCAACTCAAGTAATAAGTACTGTTGTATGTAAGTACTTATTACTTCCATGGTTAAACTCTAATGACAAAGAAAGTATAAAAAGCAAAAAATTACAGTGTTCATTCCATATAAACAAATTCACATTTTCCCGGAAAAATTAAATCACAAAATTCGATTATTCAAATCATTGCTGATTTTGATTTATTCAGTCGTAATAATCAGGGACTTCGAATATAATGAATTAAATTGAATGCGTCTGTTATCTTAATATGATTTGGACTTGGGTCGTTCCTTTTCATTATAAGAGTTGTTGTTGTAGGTCGGTTTTCATGATTAATCCTCTTTATCTACGCGCTTTGTAGTTGCTAGTAGTTTGTAGCTTTGAGACATAATATAATTAGTTATCGACGTGAAAAAGAGCCTTCTTTGAAGGCCAAGTTTCAATAAAAAATTTGACTTTGACTTTGGCTTTGAGTGCCTGACAGTACTACTAGTCTATTTCTAAAATTATGTTGGAATATAATTTTCAAGTACAAAAAAATAAGATGTTCCTGAGATTTTAAATGCAGATACGCATCGGGTCGAGGCGCCGGGTCCGAGCCGGCCGTTACGCGCCGACATCCTCCAGACACAAAAATTCTGCTGGAGCAAAAATGTAAATGAGATCCATGTACTTTATATGTATATTAAAATCATGGAAGTAATAAGTACTTTGTACTAATTACTTCCATGATTAAAATAGAATGATAGACTGAACTGCCTGATAGATATAACCATAGACATAGAAAAAAACATATCTGACATCCCGCTTCCTCAGCTGTCTGTGTCTCCAAGTAAAATTTAAAAAAAAACTATCTACCAAACCAAGCCGAAACCGAACATAAAAACTTGAAATTTTATTCAAAGTTTCAGTGGGCTAAGAAACGAATTTTGGAAATCCTAAGAGGAAAAAATGGAAGAAAACAAATTGCCGAGGGCACAAGCTATGAAACTCATAAATCTTCTATATCTGCTCATATAAACTTCAAATTTTGCGACATTTCAAAAGTTACATCTGCAGAACCATTAGCATTTCTTCTGGCGAGAAAATAGAAACACTAACACCAGCTTTAATTTGCACTTCTCTCACTGGGGAAATCTGCTAGTTGGTAACCCACGTTTTAATGAAAAACTTAATAGTATAAAAGAAGTGAGATAGTGACATTTTGAATACTTTTAATACCTACGCAAAATTAAAAAAAAAAATGCCATTTGAATAAATTAAACCCTTACATTACATATTACAGCCTTAGATCTAAAGTCTTGGAAGAAGGAGAGAGAGGCATTTGCCCAGTACTGGAACATTGATGGCTATCAAATAAATAATTACATATGATAACATTACTAGACATACCGCACATTACTAGATAACTCCACTTTGTACATCTATCCGTCTACCAAAACAAGTTTCAGTAAGTTGGAAAAGATTGTTAGCTATGATAGTTCTAGGCTGTTTGGGGTACCATCAGGCGGCCCTAAGTACTTACGCAGTTAGGATATCTTGGTACTTCAAGATATCTGCTGTGCCGTACTGGCTGATATTAGGTATACGGCAATCGTCATGCGCCCCTCGTCCCGCGCATGAGGTACACCACGGCCTCATAACTGGTGTTCCCCCGTATTGCTAGACTAACATTAATATGGATAGAAGTTGGTACAGAACAACTTGATATTAACTATGAGTGGCGACTGCTCGCACTCAGGCACCCGACCGTACGCCGAGACGGATCTCAATGTAATGAGTCACAGCTCAGTGCGGGTGGCCGGGAACAAGCTCCGCTAGTACGCCACATCCCTCCCTTCTTTTAATGATTTTAATACAGACAAAGGTTGTCAATAAATTTAGTGACCACTAGTATGAAATCAAAATCAAAAGTAACCCTTTACATCAAATTTCAAATTA
The DNA here is from genome assembly GCA_018467065.1 of Ephestia elutella. Taxonomy (NCBI): domain Eukaryota; kingdom Metazoa; phylum Arthropoda; class Insecta; order Lepidoptera; family Pyralidae; genus Ephestia; species Ephestia elutella. The sequence continues at coordinate 14,369,025 of CM031586.1, read as the reverse complement.
TACAGCATCACAATTCTTAAAGCTGCAAACTACCAGCGTTTCGGAACGACCACTGCTGAGAAGAAACGCCGAAAGAAACTCATTACAGTATTGGTCCCTATTATGTCATTCTGACATGACATGTTTTCTATTTTTTATTTTGATATGTTTTTACATGACGTATAAAGAACGCGAACAATCTCATAGGAATCATATAAATATCTGCATCAATAAATTTCGATTCTCATCTCGCAAATCGGGATCATTAAAATATTCTGCGACATTTCCTTTACCGAAAGTCATTTAGTTTCACAGATTTCAATCTCATCATAACCAACAAAGTTTAAATTATCAGTCAACATATCCACTTTCCCAACATCGGCCACTTTTCCTTTTTTTTTGTTCTTATGTCTTTCGTACTATAAATTCATCCCCATGATGTCAGAGGTCGATACTAGGTTTTCAGTTAACCGAATTGTAATAATAACCACGTATCATTGTATTTTACTCAAAAATGCATGTAATGTGATCATTATTTTGACAACCTTGTTTGAGCAAAGTCGACTTTGCCGTTCTGTTTTCAAATAGCGGCCGACAAAGTTTTGCTGGCCGCTCTAACAGGCCGGCAAAACATTGATGGCCGCTATTTTGACGTATCAACGTTTTGAAAATCGAATGCAATAAGATTTTATTTAAAACAGCTGTTTGTATAGAGATAGGTAAAAAAAGATTTTATTCCATATTTGGCTGTATAGTTCCAACTACCATTGCTTAAAAAAAACCAAAGAAGTAACAAAAGCGCGGTTCAGCGAAAATTTTGTGTTTATTTAGTGACTTTTTGATAAAAATGACTCTGAAAGCGAAAATTCTTCCGATTCAATGTGTTTAACACCGCCAGACATAAAAGATGAAGATAAATTTTGGTTGAAAATTTGATACCGCGAAACTCAAACGAAAAATATAAGCTTGCATATGAAAAAATTGTGCAGTGGAAAATCAGTAGGAAATCTAAATATTTATCCGAAAATGTTTTTCTTGCGTATTTCAATGATCTTTCCAACAAAATGAAGCCTTCGTCTCTCTGGAATACCTATTCAATGTTAAAGTGTATGGTTCTGGTAAAGCATAAAATGATGAAATAAATGAAGAAATAATACAGCAGTCACACACCGCATTAGAATTATCGCAAACTATTAGTAATATCAAACCGGGAAAGTCGGTGTTGAATTTTAGTAACTGTACTTTTCATGATTGTCATTTTAATTAAATTTCTAGTTAATTAATATATATTTATTCAAATTACTTGCTGGTTTTATTTAGATTAGATACTTGCATTTTTGAGTAAAGCACTATACAAGCCTTGGCCCACAATGACTGCTTCGCTAGTCACGCTATGATTGCCTCGAGCTAGCCTAGCTACGCTCTAGGCCTTCCAGCTTGGCCATCGTTGCAGCCCTTGCTGTCCTCGCTGTGTCGGCCTCGACCTCCGGTCTCGGCCGACATCTCAGCTCGTCCATCAAGTGCTGCACGCTGACCGCGCTGTGTCGGCCTGGAGCTGCGCTACGCTGCGCTCTCGGCCATCATCAGCGCGACCAGCAAAGTAGTCATTATAGGCCGCGGCAGTAATGTACTATATTTATATGTGGTTTCATCATTTTTTTTTTTCAAGTATTTTAGATTGGACTACCAGGTTTGATGTTTGTAGAAATAGTATTCTGTAATAATTACTACAGTTGGAAAATGAACAATGACAACTGTTACAATGTGTCAAAACTTTAAAGAAATGTCAGAAATATTGTTAGTTATTTTGGACAGGAAGGAAATTATGGATCTACATATAGCCGGATCAGCCTATAGATCATCTCTATAAAAAACTATACAGATAAGGATTTGCTATCAACAAATCATGATGCGTTGTTTACAAGCAAAATCTGTTTAAAACAACTAATAATTAATTAATCTAATTTTATCCAAGGATCAGCATTTCTAATCAACTTGGCAATACTGTCACTCTTCTGAGCAACATCTTGTCATGACTGTATAACATATTTTTTTTTTTTTTTTTGTTTTATTTTAGTTTTTAAAATGATTAATTTTTCTTTATTACAATAATTATATTAATAAATTATATGTAATATTCCTATTATTGTTTATAACAATACATATTCATTGTACTTATTCATGTACCTATCAGCTGAGAAGTGACTATTCCGTATTTCTCCACCAAACTCAATTTGGCAACGAGCTTTTTGTAACTTGCCTATAGCATGCATGTTCAGCATGTAATTCGAGTTTTTAGTAATCTATGTGTATATTTTTTCTACTATACATATATTATATTACAATGCAACAACATTAATTTGCTAACATTGGTCATCACCAAGATAGCTGTCAGACATATACATGTACCTACAATATTTTTCTAACACATTTATTTTTAAATAACAACCCAACAACATGGATTTGCTGACATTGGACGTCTTTCCAATAATTTTATACTCGTAGCTGCTACACCACAATCATTACTTTTCTACCTTCGTTGGAATAGCTGTTAAATTTATAACAGTCGTTACTTTATCCGTTATTGTCGTTACTCTTTACGAATTAGCTGTTAACAGTAGGACTCTTTTTTTTTTTTTGTAGGATAGCATACCACTAGACTCAGGTTGATTGAAAAAAATCATTTGACCCGACCGAGAAATTAACCCGGGACCACACAAGGAGGCTGTCTTTATTGTCCTTACACATTGTTTTATTGTCCACATTTGTGGATTATTGCTGTTAACAGTCGCTTGTGTGTAGGATGGCACACTACTAGACCCAGGTCGATTCAAAAAGATAATTTGACCTGACCGAGAATTTATCCCGGGACCACACACAGAGGTCATCATTGTCCTTACACATATTTTTCCTCACAAAACTCACGTATTGTATATTATCAATAAATATAAACTTCAATACCTGGTTGGAAGAACATTATTCCATAGCACATTAGTATTTACTTAAATATCTATAATATTGATTTATTTAAAATTATACTTTGGTTTATAAAGGTAACTTTAGCAATTTAATGCTGATTTCTTGCAATTTAATTGCCAAGCTCGAGTAATTTAATTTATCAATAGTACAAGTAACATTGATTTGATACAATGATCTTAAATATTTTAACTGTGTTGTCGTGACAACTCTAGTGATCATTTTTTATTTAATCCGTCAATGATCTATAGAAAATAACCTCTATCTACACATTTACAATTGGAAATTTTAATTTCTTATTTCTTTCAAACACTTGGTTGACTGGAAGAAATCCCTTTTTGGGATAAGTCCGCCATTGTACGTCTCTCTTTTTGTTTCATTATGTATAAAGAGTTTACAAACAAACAAAACTAAACTATAGATAGTTTGTTTTTTCATCGTATTATGGTATTTAGTGCATTAAAGAACAATTAGTGTACTTTGTCCATGCATGTGTAGTACCTACACCTACTTGCTCATTGTTGTACAATTGTGATGTAAATTAATGTAAACATACTCGTATATAAACAACCGAGTGTGCCTTCGTTAATTAAAGTAGTTATAATATTGAAAAGTATCAAAATCGTTAGGTATAAACCAGTTATCTGTATTGATCAGGACCGAACGATCATACTAAAATCGTTCGCAATAAATTTAATTCACGTTTTCACCATTGAGAAAATATGAAATTCCTCTAAATAAAATACCATTGTATTTTACAGAGTAGACTGTAAATGCATAATAAAGTTAAGTAGGTACATAAAAATCTATTAATCTATAGAATATTGGTTTCCTAGTGGCTTAAACTTTGTACATGTATATACTTATCGACATATTTTTACATATTGTGTTTAAGTACCTATGCTAAGTACTCATTCCTGCTTTTATTTTTTGGTACTCGTATTCAAATTCGTCAATTTTCAGGCAGCACTATTGGTTACTTTAGGTATTTCTATTTATTTTACTTATTTCTTATTGAATATACATTACATTATAGTGTACAATACACTTACAGTACATTTCTTACACTTCCAAACTCATATTACAAAAATTGAAGATTTGTTGTTTTTGTTATACTGTAATGAAAATCTTAATCACTGGATCAATTTGAAATTTCTTATTTCATCAGAATTGTACGGTTTCACCGCACATACAAATCGCCCGGTAAGCATTATTACACGAATGCATATTTTTGTCTATCTATCAATCAGTTTACGATTCACCTTCGCACATCATCGCATCGCGTTCGTGTACTCATTAGCATTTAAGTATTTTCGAATACATTTGCTTTTATCTCAGCAGCATCTATTTATTTATTATCTTATCAGCATCAGCTACTCAGGTGTTAACATACAAGAAAGATACATTATTTTTGAATAACAAAGGTTACCCTTATATGCAATGCAAAACATAGGATACCCGACCCGTGCAAAGCCGTGATGGGCCGCCGTATTACATAAACCAGTCCTAGCTCCTCGAACATTGGAATCACAGAGAAGAAATACAGTGAACAAGTCTCAAACAAACATTCAGTAATGTAAATTGTATACTGGACACATTATATGTGTTACGGTCAATCATAAGCTGAAATTATACTATGGTTAAACATTATATACTTTGAAACCAGATGAATTATTTTAATAATTGTAAAAAAATTCTTCTTTTGTGGATTTTATTGCATCTCGGCAGGTAGTTTGTTTACAAGACTAGCCAAGTTCGAACTATTTGGTTTAAAGGATTCTTATATGTTGAGACTCATATCAAGGCTGATTACCCATAGTTCCTTCCCAAATTAACCTGCGTCCCTGTACTGCTCAAATACCTATTTCTATTTTAATATACTCTTAGTTCAAATTCTGTTGCTTTTTTCCAACACGATATTCAAATATACATTTTATATGGCTAACACAATGTTTACCTGTAAATAGTACACCATCGATTAACTATCAGTTAATAATATTCATTCTGGTTTGGAACCAGGGACACAGGATTTTTCTAGTTCGGGTATCAACCGACCACAATCCCTGGTTGCATTTATATTAAATAATACCGTCTAAGTATTAACTTTAAAGACGAAGTTTTAACTGATTGATTGATTGTGGTGACGAAATAAATATTTTTATTTTCAATAAAATAAACAGGTTTTTTTTCTATTCTGAAAATAGCAAAGGTAATCCATACTTTAGAAGATGAAAATTTGAAAATTCGCTGTATCTGTCAAGTGACACGACATCGAGCTTCAAACGGTAGAAGATGGTGGCGCCACTGTCACGTAAAGAGTGAGCTCTGTGTTATATTATGTTTAAAAATAGAAAAGTTGTAAATTTCGATTAATATACCTATGGATTATATAGTGCCAGACTTTATATATGTGCGTTAATGTTATCTCAGAAAACAAAGAGCTGAATAAAACAATAAATAAGCAAATCAATGAACCTATTATAGAAAGTGAAAGAAGTGACAAATTAAAAAGCATTTATCATTATAACAATCTGTGAAGTTCTTGGAGTGTCATCAGTGCATGAGTTTACAAACACAGTGGGCAAAAACTTAAAAATTCTAAAATTTTAACATTGGCACGACCGTTTAAATATTCAAAATCAAATTTGGACTTTGGACTCCGCAAACTCACAATATCATAACAAAGTTTTTACACCATTCAAGGCACGTAGTGACATCTAGCGGGGAGTAGGGAGAATAAATTTGCAGTCTCTATAAGCACCTGAGATAATATATATATATTTGCCACTAGGTGGAACCCCAAATAATAAAATGGAGAAAGTATGTGTGAAATGTAAGCAAATAATAAAAGGAAGGCAGTATCTGTCCTGTTCTGTCTGTGGGAAGTACTATGACCTCAACTGTACTAATACTGAAAAAGATATACAATAATGACAACATCGCAAAAGGCTAGCTGGAAATGCGGCGACTGTTACAGTAAGAAACGATCACAACCTATAAAAAAAACCAAAAATATTATTACAGCAGATATTGATGACAATTCTTCATATTCAGAAACTCCAAAATCTGTAGAACAGACCAAAAGGATTAAGAATATGGAAAAAGCAATACCAGTCAAGAGAGTACTGCAAAGTCACATATCAATGTGCAGAACCAATCATGTTCTCCGAGTCTCAAAAAGTCGGAGTGCAGAACCAACCAAGTTCTTCTGAGTCTCAAAAATACAACAGGCAACAAATATGCAATTAATGTATCCACAGAAAACTCATTTGAATCTTTGAATGACGAAATCGAGCAGGAAGTAGATAGCTCTCCAAGTGTACGGGATGTATTAATAAGAAGCACACCGGACCTAAGGGCCTACGAAGACGAACAAAAATACAAGAAATGCAAAAAACGATACAAGACCTTGAGAGCAAACTAACTTCAGCTAATCATGAAATAGACAACATAAATTCGGAGAATATTGAACTAAAGAAGATTATTACGGCTAAAGATCGGAAGATATTGCAACTTCTTGAAATATGTGGATCAACAAAAAAAACACCGCGATTAAAGAAGAGCTCAAATATTGATCGAAGTGGTTTGCAGTTTGATACACTGCCAACAGATGGGGCTAGTAGTTAAGAAATTCCTCAAGAAATTCAAATGGAAACAGTAAATGACAGTGACAGTGACAGGCACCAAGATAACCTGTCTGCGAGTGTTATTGGTTTGTGTAAACAAATAGAAGTAAAAAAAAATGAAGTATCGTTGATCAATGCTAGTGAAAAAACTGTACAGCGACGAGTTATGATCTTTTCTGATGAGCGAGGCAAGGGTATGAGAAATATTTTACAAAATCTTTAGGACATAATTTTCTAGTAATGTGCATTATCAAACCTTATGCCACTACAGATCAGATTTTAAACTCCTGTAGACTTTTCTGTGATGATTTTACCAAGGATGACTACGTGATTATATTTTCCGGTTCGCATGATAAAAATCCCTTGAAATTTCAATCTTACCTTTACTATAGTTTACACAATATGTTGAATACAAATATTCTAGTTGGTGAAGTCATCAAAAACCATTATCTCAATGTACAGTCAATCAATAATATGATAAGGAAGACATGTTCTCAAATTAATAATGTATATTTTGTAGACATAATTGACCATAATATGAGAAGTGGCTTTTTTAACAAATTAAGTGCATGTAGATTGTTTTTGAGACAGATATTACAAATTAAGTATAAAAATAATTTCATAATCTATAAAAATAATACACATTTAAAATCCTTTCAGAATGTCAAAAGTGTAAGTACACAAACTGATTGTTTATCTTTAGGAGTTAACCGGTCTTCTCAAACTGATTGTACTGATTGTGAAATGCCTAGCAATAATGATGATTTTTTTCGTGACTAACATACCCTGTAATGCAGACTCTCATACTAAACTTAATATTTACTACCAGAACGTATGTGGTTTAAACAGTAAAAAGTATGAGTTGGAATTATATAAAGAATCCTTAAATATGGAGTTGCATTACATGTGTATAGGAGAGCATTTTCTTAATAAAACATCAGCCCCCCTGTTTAATATGGATAATTACCAATTAGTATCACATAATGTAAGAAGTAAAAAAATTAGAGGAGAGTCTCTTATTTTAGGACAACTAGGTAGGAAATGTGAGGATTTGCCGATATGTAAAGATATGTACAAGTGTGAAGTATTTGAAATATGTGGTGTAAGGGATGTCGAAAGTAATATTTATATTTTCTGTGTGTATAGAAACACAGATGAGAAAAATATTGATGATTTCATGGACATTTTGGAAAAATTATTGAATTATTGTTTAAACAAAAATTGTATAATCTGCGGGGATTTTAATATAAATTTGCTTAAAGATGACAAACACAAACAAAATTTTTAAATTTGCTAAAAAGCTATAACTTTCGTGCTCTTTATTACTGACGAATATACCTTTTCACGTGGTCTTTCATGTCTTGATAATTATGTTACAAAATTTACCTGAAGAAAATGTTTTGAGTATCAATGTAGATCATAACAACATAGGAGATGGTCATGCTGCACTTTTATGTAGCCTTTCTCTTGAAATTAAATCAGGCAACAGGAATGACAGTAAATATTTTGTATTAATAAAAGGGTATTTAATAGCCGCAGCAATAACTTATTTCGTGAAAATATTAGGAAATGGAACTGGTCTGATATGGGAATAAATGGTTTCTTAAAGAGTTTTAAAAATATTTTTGATACATGTTTTAAGAAAAGAAGGACACGTATACACTATAATAGGGCAAACAACTCTTCATGGATTACTAAGGGTATAAAAGTAGCAAGCAAAATGAAAAGATTCTTATGTAATTTTAACAAAACTGAATGTCATGAAACTGTGCAGCATTACAAATCGAATTATATAAGAATATACCGTAAAGTGATTAGGGGAACGCAAAAAAAATGCTATAAGTAAGAGAAATAGATAATACTGAAAATTTGACAAAGGGGGTAAGGAAAATAGTAAACAAGAATAGACAAAAGGTAAAGAAAAACTCTGAACGAAAAAATTTTGTTACAAATAGACAGCAAAAAAATTTATGATCAAACAGAAGTGGCAGATATCCTATGTGATTGCTTTACGGTGCCACCTACAAACTCTAATACAAAAAAGACCCAATCAATATACTAAAGACAAATGTGGATAGAGAGAATAATATGCAATGGAAAACAATTACACCATTTGAGATAAGAAAAATAGTTAGGTCTATGGACTGCAAAAAATCATGCGGACATGATGAAATACCAGTAAAATTATTTAAAGATAACATAGATATTTTAGCATTGCCATTAACTTATTTTTATAATATGTGTGTAGAAAATCAAATTTTTCCGGAACAATTAAAAATAGCAAAGGTGATCCCAATACATAAAAAGGGATCAAAAAAAGATCCAGGGAATTTTAGACCTATTTCACTTTTATCCATATTCTCAAAAATTTTTGGCATGCTCATTAAAACGAGGTTGCTTGAACATTTAAATGTGAATGCTATACTGGGGAGTGAACAATATGGCTATCGTAAAAACATTGGGACTAGGGAAGCGATAGATACTTTCGTAGACGAAATTGTAGCAAAGTTAAACGACAAGAAAAAGGTATCTAGTATGTTCCTTGATCTCAGTTCCGCGTTTGACATGGTTGATCCTGCTATTTTGTTGCAAAAACTGGAACACTACGGAGTGCGAGGTAACATGCTACAACTATTTAAATCTTACTTGGAAAAAATCGTAAGCAATTCGTAGAGTTAAAGAATCTTGAGGGAGACTCACAAGTAATAGTTAAATCTAGAATACTAAACAAGAAAATAGGAGTTCCGCAGGGATCAATCCTAGGACCAATTCTGTTTCTTGTTTTCATTAATGATTTGCCAAAATATATTCAAAATATACATAGTGACATTAAAGTAATTTTATTTGCAGACGATACTAATGCAGTAATATCAGACACAGATACAAATGACCTGAATAGTAAGACAAATACAATTTTATATAATTTTTATGAGTGGTTTAGTGCTAATAATTTAAAATTAAACTGTGATAAGACTAAAGTAATTCTTTTTAAATCGACGACGAGAAATTCTGAGACTCTTGACATTGTACTTAATGGGGATAAGGTTGACGTAGTAAAAGACACAAAATTCTTAGGTATCCATATCGATGAGCAACTAAATTGGAAACAGGAGCTGGCATCACTTGAATCTTCTATAGCTTCTGCTTGTTATGTAATCAGGACTCTTCGTCACGAAATTGATGTGGTTCATTTAAAAAAAGTATACTTTGCCCTGGTAGAATCCAAATTAAGATATAGTATAAAACTATGGGGTAATAGCTATGAGTACAATAAGGAGGCAGCTTTTAAATTACAAAAAAGGGCAATTCGTGCAATGGTTGGCATTCCCTCATGGGACTCATGTAAGCCATTCTTTGTCAGTCTAGGTATCCTAACTGTCCCCAGTTTGTACCTTTTGATCCTTCTTACAGATCTAAAAAACGCCTGCCCACGTTAGAATCAAGTGATGAAAGGCAAGCACGGGAAAGTACCAGAAGAGGAGCACTTAGACGTGATATTGTCCCCAGCTTACAAATAATGAAGCATAATGCTCAATTCCAAGCATACAAAGCTTTCAATAAGTTGCCTAAAGAGATTAAGCAGACGGAAAGTCTTAAACTGTTTAAGGAAAAATTAAAATCATATTTATTAGAAAAAAATTATTACTCTATCGACGAATATTACAATAATTAAATGATAAATTGATGAATCTACTATAGTCCATATTTTGTTATTATTTTCATGACATCCCATGACATTTTCTTTTTTCTTTAATTTCGTTTTAATGTATTGTTGTTTATGTAATGTAATGTTTATTGTTATCCTATTAGTTATTGAATGAATAGTAATAAGTATTATATAATAATGTAATTGAATTCATACACAATGTTTATTGTTTTTGAATAAATAAATAAACATTTTTATGGTAAATCGTTAAATGGACAATCGAAGTTAAATTAAAAGTAATTGAGTTATATACTTCGCCCTCAGCAAAATAATCAATCAATTAGTGGGTAATATGATATTCCGTCTTGTGTCCTGCCGGTCCAGCCGATGACCTCAAGATTCGTATCACTGTATTTACGTTTTAACCTGAAGTTTCCACATAAGGAAACCAAAATATGCATTCATATTTTAAATGTACTGAAAAAAACCATTGTTAACAGAATAACTTACATTGTATTAAGCGGCAAGCTACAATAGCTAGGTCATACAACAGCTAGGTGCCGCTCATCATTCGAGTCATTAAATATTACGTGAAATATACATACAATCTGTATTTGTCTTTCATTGTTCAGTACTAAACATTTTCTTTCATATATATATTTTTTTTCAAATGAGGGTAATATTCATAACTATCACGGCAACTATGACCAAGCGATAGAGGCAGGAAAATATTGAAATTAATATTTATATAGAAAAGTATTGTTGTTGATTTACTTTTGAGGCGTCTATAGGACTAAAGCCAACAAGGTCATTTTGTATCCTTTGACTGAATTATTGATTAATGAGATGGCTAATAATAGTATACGATATATTAATATTATTTTTTATCTTTGAGGATTCTACCCTCGAATAAGTATCTAATTCTAACGCAGGCGGTAGCCCAGCGATAGGATCATAAAATTAAATTGAATATACCTTCTTCTTTTTTTTTTTTTTTTTTTGAGTATAAGAATGATAAAAATAAACTTACAAAATCCCATCCTCGTCGCCATGTGCCGTACTGGCTGATATTAGGTATACGGCAATCGTCATGCGCCCCTCGTCCCGCGCATGAGGTACACCACGGCCTCATAACTGGTGTTCCCCCGTATTGCTAGACTAAAATTAATATGGATAGAAGTTGGTACAGAACAACTTGATATTAACTATGAGTGGCGACTGCTCGCACTCAGGCACCCGACCGTACGCCGAGACGGATCTCAATGTAATGAGTCACAGCTCAGTGCGGGTGGCCGGGAACAAGCTCCGCTAGTACGCCACATCTGCAAACGCTCAAACAATATTGAACTCAGATTTGCATTACAACGGAGATATTCGAATATCTTTAAAACTATTAGGCTCAAGTACGAATAGTTTCAGATTAGCAGCCAACTACCCACATTTTGGGGTTTCGACACTTCATTATTAGAGACTCTTATATCCCTGACTAGATACGTCAGAAATCATTATAGGCTTAAGTACGTAGTAAAGAAGGAATTCTAGTCCAACTATCTATTTTTGTCTGATCAATAGCTTAAGTAGCTGAAAGAAAAGAAACTGCGATTTGTCATTTCGATGTCTTTGTGTGAGAGAAATATTCTCAAGAACAAAGATGTGAGGGTCGATTTTTTTAATCCGCTGCTGATCTACTCATTTTTTTGTCAATGTTTCATGCGAGCTACGGCAAGAACAAACGCTAATCTGAATTTTAGAGCTAACAGATGGTACAAATCCTCCTCAATATATTGTTTTGACTAAAATATGCCTATGTCAGTATAATTTCCTCGAAAAATAACTAAAAAAGGGCCACGCAGAAAGGAAAAAAAGTGGAGTGGTACTTAATATTCCTGTCGCGTTGGTAACTGATCTGGATCGACGGCCATCCCTATTGTAATCAATTACAGACTTAAATTAATTATGTACATTTTTTTTTATTTTGAAGCATCAATTATTAATTGGTTGTGGTTAAGACAAATTGAGTGGTTAAGACGTCCGCCTGTGGTCGATAGATTGCAGGTTCAAATCCTACTCTTGGCTTATTCTTAGTTTTCATAGACTACTATTTGTTTCCGGTGAAGAAATACATCGTGAGGAAACCTGCACTCTAGTTAATGATAGATCAGCTAATATACAAAGTGTCCCTTCATCAATGTCGGAGCTTTTAATGGTATGTTATATGGCATTTTTTATGGACAAATCACCACTCAAAACTTTTTTTTATAATTTTTTTTTAACTTTTGTTTTATAATAAACATTTTAATGGGCTAGTCTATTCACAAGAAGCGAACATGGAAGTTGTACAAAGTACTTATTACTTCCATGGAAGCGAATAATTCAAAAACTTACTTTTGTTTTTGTTGCCCTTAATATTGAAACATTTTTTTTTTATTGTTGTCTACATGTTTAACTTTTAAATAAGACCTATTTTATGTCAATAGCACTTTTACACGAGTAGTTATGATTGATTTAGTATATGAGCCAGAAAAAAAAAAATAGGCTGCCATTTTACTACTGTAGAAGAAAAAAAGTTATGAATGGTGATTTGTTCATAAAAAATGCCATATAACATACCATTAAAGGCTCCGAGACTGATGACGGGACACATTGTATATGTGAAATTGGTAAGGTGACTAAAAAAGATTTCAAAATATTTGGAACGGGATAATTAAACTAACGGGTTAATAAATTAACGGGATAATTCACTGATTCGGTGTTTAAAGTAAACAATAGAAATTGTAGTGTAAAGACAAAAATATTTATTAATAATCCTTTCTTCCATCCTTTCCAGGAACGGAACAATTTTTCAACAAAGACATACAAAAAAATGTAACGCATGACATAAATACTCAGCAAAAAAATAATGCAAAACTAATAACTACTTCGGCCAAAAACTGTTATGGTGAAAGGACAACATCCTATATAGTCCCGCGCTTACTTAATAACTTACAACAACCTTTTATACAAAGTGTTACAAAAACGTTAAAAGTAAACTAAAATGCCATTTCTTGAACAACCTGTAGATGTTTCGCCAAGAACCAGTTTTGCACTAGTCATTGTTCAATGTTTGTTTTCGTATACATTTATGTTATTGAAATGAAAATATATTTATTCACATGAAACATAGTACAAAATTAAGTAAGTAATAATTTTAGTAAGTATTATTATTAAATTAATTAATTAATTAATTATTAATTAGATAAGTAAGTAACTCAATTTTATGCACGTGGTTAGATTGTATGCAGATCGCAGTGCATCCAGTTAAACCTTCGTGGTTTTGGATAGCATATAAATGATCTTTATTTTATGTTTTGATTTAATAAACAAGAATAAATAAAAACAATTTTAAAACAAAATTACCCTTTGTAAGAAAAACACCATTTCAACTTATCTAAAAATAACAGCGAGCGCTCCTAGCATTGTCGTAAAATAAATTCATCTAATCCTCTCATTTATTCAAATTTCTACCAAGAAATGACAAGGGCGAAAGGATTTAAAACTGCTCAGGTATTATCATAATGCGCGGTACGAATTTCTGGAATCTTCCGTAGCATTTTACCTAAACACGGACATAATTAATTTAATTTTATCATTAACCTTTACAAAATTTAGTCGGAATAATCTCCAATCTCTGCAAATAGGCCATTCTTATTAATTTTGTGCTGTTAACCTTTTCTCCTAACTTACCCACGGTATTTACTTGGACTACCTCCGTGGCTCCCTTCCGGTCTCTAGGAAAGTCCTGGATTTGATTTCCGGTGCGGATTAATATTTTTTTACAACATTTAACATTTTCGCATTTTTTTAGTCCATTTCTTTAGGTGTATTTTATTTCCATAAAGTCATAGCCTGTTCGTAAGGAATACTTAACTTTATGTTCATTTCATTCATCTTTGAGGAATATAGGAGTTTTCATAAACATTTATAGGTACTAGGTTCAGGGTGCCTTGTATCCAATATTTTTATGTCCATTTAAATGTATTATCAGTAAAAAAGACATAGGTACTAAAAGAGATATTCTAAAGAGGTACTATCTCAGTTCAAAGTTTTTAATCACAATAAATTTTGACTTCGTAATTAGAATAACCGTTACCAAAATACTGAGCCACAAAAACCAACTGACAGTAAAAAGTTATATTTTACGGTAAAAAGTACGATTTCCCACTTTTAAATTTTTATTTTTGACGCGTGGGACGCAGGCCTTCGTTCTCTTTTTATGTAATACTAGCTGCGCCCCGGGGCTTCGCTCCCGTTGGAATTTCGGGATGAAAAGTACCTTATGTGCTATTCCCGGTATTTTTCTACCCGTGTACCAATTTACATCGAAATCCGTCCAGTAGATTTTGCGTGATTTGAGTAACAAACATCCTCACAAACTCACATCCAAACTTTCGCATTTATAATATTTTCAGGATATTTGGATTAGGATCCCGCGACCTTCACCAGGTCGTCGGACCACCGACTGGGAGGCCTGTAAACACTACGTTTTCCGGTTCGTGGTCGCCACTCGAGAACTTTTCTGCCCCAACGGCTATCTGTTCTACGAACTATGTGCCCCGCCCACTGCCACTTTAGTGATAGATCGTCCAAGCTAATGTCTTTCTAGAAGCACCTTCTGGAAGGATTTCAATAGGCCTGCGAGCAGGATGACGTTTTGTATGTAATTGTGTGTACGTCCTTCTAGCAGCACAATGTATTCTGGAAGGACCAACTGTTTCCCAACAAAAATCCGGATTCGTAAACATTTGGTCGTTATTTTTAACCACGACGCTAAAAGAAGGGTGTTATTAGTTGATACGTCAATGTCCTATGTAAATCCTTCCTCCCTTGTTTGAATTGTTTCTTTTTCATTGTCACTGGACTGCAAGGAGCTTGACGAAGATGTATTAGAAGGATTTGAATGAATGTGTTGATGTTCAGGAGAGCATGTCAGTTCTGAATTAATGTCCGGGTCTACGTACTCTATTATACTTCTACAAACACTACTTATTGTGCCGTCCATATCCCACAATACTTTTAGTTTCTCGTTTTTAAAACATTTTGAATTAATTCCGTAGCAATATAATGTAGCGAAAAAATGCCAAAATGTTGACGACTCCAGGGGCCCTATTTTTGAAAGTATGACATACCGCCGAAAACGAATAGACTATTATGTTGCACTCGTCCTATTATGTCATGTCACTAAAAACATAAAAGTCGTATTTTTTAAATCACTCGTCTAGCAATGTTGCCAGTGATATGAAAATAATGCGAGAAATAATTTCTGCTCCATTCTACGCAACGAAAACCTAATCGGTAACGAATCGTAAAAGAGAGAGTTTAATCAAAGAGAACGTAAGTGTTAAACGGAACGCAAAAATGAAATTCTAATAGACACCATCTATATCCGTATCCGGTTGTCTATGTCATTCATGATTTTGACGTAAAAAACGTTCGACTACCAACTCATACGAAAACGAGTGGTCTAGACCACTCGTTGCGAATTATTCGACATAGACAATTCAAAAATACGGAATAATTGATATCGAATGAAAAATCATTCGGCTCACGCTTTTTTGGTAAGTCACACTTTCAAAAATAGGGCTCCAGGCGTTGTTACTACCCGGCGCGTCGCGTATGTCACTAGCGAGCGCACGCGGTCTCCACGTCTAAACTGTGCAGCCATCCTGCTCAGACTGAAGATAAAACGATGAGACAAACACACCCAGAAAGAGAAAAGGACAGACTATCTACTTGTATAAAAATCAGGCCTGCTAGCAGTACTATTTAGTCACAATAATACATTTATTTTGCGTCCTTCCGGCAAGACAGTCCAGAGTCCTGCTAGCAGGACTCTGGACGATTTATCATTAAACTTACTTGCGGGATGCGCATGGATGCGGGCAACGCTGGACCGGTCGTTGTGGAAATCCTTGGGGGAGGCCTTTGTCCAGCAGTGGACGTCTTTCGGCTGAGAGAGAGAGAGAGGATTAGGATAAGTAAGATTTGGTCAGTAAAAAAAAAGAAAAAAATGGAATTTAACGAGCGTTTAATTAAAATAGTCAAATCAAAAAGCGTGTATTACCACAGATTACTAAATAGTTACTACGTAAGTATTACTCCGTCTTCCTGTCACAAACTTCCACCCTTATCACGAGCCCCACAGATTGTGGGAAAGATACATCAATAACACGTAGTTCTAGGTAAGCATCAAAAGCAGCAAACACAGCACGACGCGATGCGTCAATATCATCCAGGTGCATAGGTTCAGTGGTCCGTTGGTAACAAACGGAAATAAAAACACTTGTATGTAATCTCCATTTATTCTTACCAGTCCTATCATTTAAACAATCTTACCATGTCTTTTTATGATTTTACAACAATATAAATTAAAATAGACTTTTTAGGAAATTACTTTCGTGGTTAATTAATGTTTTACTTTAAAATGTTTAGGTTTGAACTAATATTTGATTTATTTTCAACAAAATTCAAAAAAAGTACTGTGAAAATTGTTTACATGATAGGACTGGTAAGAATAAATGGAGTTTAGTTATATTATTATCCTTTCAATTTCACAATTTTAAATGAACTTTGCCTGAGGGCGTCATTTTTCACTTTTTATTTATAGTCCTCCATTTTTCTGTCTCGGCTTTGTAAAGGATACTAACAATATTTTATGGGGCTTTGTATAAAATTTTACATTATTCTTCCCGGGATGAAATAACTAGACCCTGCATGCGAATATTTAACGTTATTATCAAATCACATAGAATACAATTAAGTTCTTCCATTTTTATGGATTGTTATCATTAAAAATACCATATCCAGGAATTTTAAAAGCACGGTTGGCATCTGAACACAGATCTGAATCTGAATTAAAAAAAAAAACAAAAAAAAAATGGGCACTTACCATCGAAATACAACTATATTATTGTAGCCGAGTGATCATAATGCATTTACGTGACAAAAATTTTATGTCCGTACAGTTACTTCCTACTTTTGAGGAGTTCCCTCATTGAAAGCCGATCCTAGGTGCACCATCAGCTCATGCACCATCAAAAATACCATATCCAGGAATTTTAAAAGCACGATTGGCATCTGAATCTGAATTTAAAAAAAAAAAAAACAAAAAAAAATTGGCACTTACCATCGAAATACAACTACATTATTGTAGCCGAGTGATCATAATGCATAATTGCGTGTCTTTTGTTTTGTATTGTATTTTATTTTTATAAGTAGCTTTTGCCTGCGACTTCGCCTGCGTAATTTAGTATTTGATTTGGTTTGTAATGCTACAACATGTGTTTTTATGTATCTTTCTAGTTAAGGAGGAGCGGGGTCTCCTAACACAGGCTCTTTGATGTCTAAAAGGAGGCTCCATCCATTATAAGTAAAACTGTACCTTGTTACTGCAATAAATACATTTTTATTTTTTATTATTTTTATTTTTTAATTGCAATGTGCGCAGAGAATCCGGGCAAACGAAATGGCGGGAGGGTTCGGTACCGAAAAATTTACCGGGTAAAAAAAATACCGGTAAAAACCTCGACCCGGCACTACGTCTGTCCGACTAAAACCTAACTTAACCTATACGCAGACTGCTACCACCATAGCTTATAACGGGAGCTACAGGGCCCTTTACACTAAACCTAACTTAATAACTAATCTTCAAGTCACCAATTTGAATCTCCCTGATCCAACTTCGAGTGTCTTCGGAGAGGGGGGGGGTTGGTCCCTAATCACCCAAACTACCCCCTTGAGATCTCAGTCCCCAGAACAAATACCTGTCTTTCTTCTAGAAGGTCCACTCGACGACGGCTGGATGTGAGCAGGCAGCCACAATTCCCGTCTCACAGCAAACAGTCTAAATACATTTCTTTTGCACAACACAAATTATCGCGAGCTTATTAGTTATTTAACAACGATGAAATACACAATTACAATTCAAACTAACAATTAAACAATCACAAGTCAAACTAGTTAACAGACTCAGGATCTGGTCCAGGTCCGCCACGTGACCTGCGTAGACCTCCGGGGCAAGGTCGGCTTCGGTAAGCGCCGCCATGGCCGCTTCCGCGTTGTTCAATCGTGAGCGGAGCTGATCCGCTCTTTCCAGTATAGCGGCCTCCCTGTCCTTCCGGGACAGGAGTCCACCGGACGTCACAAACCATCTCAATTCGTTGGCGAGTGTCGCCTTAGCATGGGAGACCTTCGCCATCGCGTCAAGTCACAACCAAAATAAAAAAAAAACAATTAATTATTTTTTACAAACGAACAAATAGAGGGTAGAACAACTACGCTCTGCTGCACCATAGCTTATAACGGGAGCTACAGGGCCCTTTACACTACTACATTTCTTTCGCACAACACAAATTATCGCGAGCTTATTAGTTATTTAACAACGATGAAATACACAATTACAATTCAAACTAACAATTAAGCCTGCATCACACGTTTTTAGCCAAAACAGGCGTTACTGAATTGACCCTGGTGCCAAAACTAGATCATTATTGATAATAAAAATATTACTATAGGCTTCTCAAATAACTGCTACTACTTATACGAGACAGATAAAAATGTTTTGCCTTTTATTTTTGCGTAAATACCTTCCAGAAAACACGAAAAATAAGGTTCACGGCTTTAACGAAATCATTATGTAAAACACAAATTATAATTTCTACATAATGTTAAATCGCGAGTTTATTAAACTAGCTACAAGTTGCTCGTTTTAGATTTTTGAAAAATAACTCGAAAAAAATATTATATATCGTAACAATTCACTAAGAAATTCCCCATACATTTTTTGTATGGCAATGCCATCGCTCAATTTAAACGAGTTCCAAGCCCACGAAAAATCAGTCTGCCGGTAAGAGTCAAGGGGAATCCACGTCGCTCTGCTGCTCGGGAGGCATTTAATTTTCGCGTGTTCATGTATTCACAGACAGCAGAGAGTAATGTAGATCAGAGTTACATATTTATTACTTTTAATCTTTTTAAAATTTATATAGGTACCATTTTCTTACTCATGAATGATGGCCGACAATTTTTGATGAAATAGAAATCGTAATAAATCGCAATAATATAAATCGTAATAAATCGAAATCATAGAAATCGAAATAAATCTAAATCAAGATCCAAGATGGCGGACAACTTTTTTTTTTAATTTTGCGATATGTATATCGTTTCATAAGTTTTTCAGTGCGCTGATTACGAAAATAACATTTTTTTTGAGATCCAAGATGGCGGACAACTTTTTTTTTCAATTTTACAATATGGGTACCTATGTTTTTATAGGTTTTTCGGTGCGCTAATGACAAAAATAACATTTATTTTGAGATCCAAGATGGCGGGCAGTTTTTTTTTTTCAAGTTACCAATATGGGTATGGTTATATAGGTTTTTGGGGACACTGATGACGAAAATAACATTTATTTTGAGATCCAAGATGGAGGACAGTTTTTTATTTTATTTTACAATATGGGTATCGTTTTCTAGGTTTTTGGGGACGCTGATGACGAAAATAACATTTATTTTGAGATCCAAGATGGAGGACAGCTTTTTATTTTATTTTACAATATGGGTATCATTTTTTAGGTTTTTGGGGACGCTGATGTCGAAAATAACATTTATTTTGAGATCCAAGATGGCTGACAGTTTTTTTATTATTTTACAATATGGGTATCGTTTTCTAGGTTTTTGGGGACGCTGATGACGAAAATAACATTTATTTTGAGATCCAAGATGGAGGACAGTTTTTTATTTTATTTTACAATATGGGTATCGTTTTATGGGTTTTTGGGGACGCTGATGACCAAAATAACATTTATTTTAAGATCAGCGTCCCCGAAAACCTATTAAACGATACCCATATTGTAAAATAATAAAAAAACTGTCAGCCATCTTGGATCTCAAAATAAATGTTATTTTCGTCATCAGCGTCCCCAAAAACCTAAAATATGATACCCATATTGTAAAATAAAATAAAACACTGTCCTCCATCTTGGATCTCAAAATAAATGTTATTTTCGTCATCAGCGTCCCCAAAAACCTAGAAAACGATACCCATATTGTAAAATAAAATAAAAAACTGTCATCCATCTTGGATCTCAAAATAAATGTTATTTTCGTCATCAGCGTCCCCAAAAACCTATATAACCATACCCCTATTGTAAACTTGAAAAAAAAAAACTGCCCGCCATCTTGGATCTCAAAATAAATATTAATTTTGTCATTAGCGCACCGAAAAACCTATAAAAACATACCCATATTGTAAAATTGAAAAAAAAAGTTGTCCGCCATCTTGGATCTCAAAATAAATGTTTTTTCGTCATCAGCGTCCTCAAAAACCTACAACATGTTAACCATATTGCAAAATTGAAAAAAAAAATTGTCCGCCATCTTGGATTTCAAAATAAATGTCATTTTCGTAATCAGCGCACTGAAACACTTATAAAACGATACCCATATTGCAAAATTAAAAAAAAGTTGTCCGCCATCTTGGATCCAAAAATACTATTTTTGTAAACCTCATCCCGAAAAATTGGCCTTCATGGGATGCCAGGCAGATGTTTAACATCTTAGCATCCTGGCACGACGGTCATGCTATTTTCTGTAGCGGCATTCGTGTCCATTTTACTGCCAAGTCGCGCCAAGTATGTTTTACATAAGAAAATGGTCGTAATTTTATTTTTAGTATTCATTACCATAAAACAAGAAAAAAAAACTATATAGGTACCAACAAATCCTTTGCCGGATCCCTGTCACTTATTACTTCGGGTTGGCGGCAATCTCACGTCGATGTGTGCATGTGACTTGCACACAGCCAGCTGAGGTCTATCAAATACCTAAACTCGGTCGGGCGCGCGGACGTGATACACTCTTAAACAATCACAAGTCAAACTAGTTAACAGACCGTTCACACGCGGTCGTAAAACTGACCAACAAGATGGTCGACCCGCACCGGCGGGGATATATCACGCGGTATGACCTCACACGCGCGCGATCCAAACGCTACTTTTAATGGCCGTCTCGCGACGCAAGCCGGGTCCTTGCCATGAGAACCCCGCGGCCGCCTAGCGGCAGCAATGCGAAACGCCCGCGTTTCGTTTCAAGCAATTATATTACAAACATGCAATATTATCAGAACTGAACCCACATGTAAAATTTCAACCCTGTTAGGATTAGCGAAAGTAGGTAGGTCAAAGTCAAATATAACTTGCGAGATTTGATTTCAGACAGTTTTCAGACAGACAGACAGACAGTAAAAGTTAGTAAAAGCTTGTTAAAAACGAGCGAGCTGTCAACGTACATGCGTTGACATCTATAAGCTCGCCATTCCTGGCATAAGTAAGTACCTACTTTTCAGAACTCCCAAAGATTCACAACAAAAACTTATTATTTGAAAGCCCAAATTCAAGCACAAATATTTCTTTGTTACCATAAATAGACATAATTTCATTAATTTAATAAAACAGGAGACGAAGCCACGGAAATGTGAAAACCAAGTCTTAGTTAAATCATATTGTAAAGCCCTAAGTGAAAACGCTCAGCTGTTTTAATGAAATACGAAAGTATATTGCCCCACTGATAAAGAGTTTGGGTAAAGTTACTTAATTGAATAAAAGCTTTCCAACTTACCAGATTTAAATTAATGAGATATCGTATGACTTAGCCATTTTTTTACTCATAGCAGTCGTATTTTTTAAGTTAGGTATTCCTGTAAAAATATTTCAAGATAATCAAAAAATAATAGAATAAATATATACCCACCCCATCCATTAATACAAATAGCATACTAAACTCATTTCTTGTTAACACTTTTTAGTATTTCTTAGAAAAGATTTGTGTTCACTTTTAGATTTTTATAACCTCAAATCATAGAGCAACACGGTCGCACGCGAAAGACTTATTTGCTCGAAGCCTTAAATAGTTGATCTAAATATCTCCATTATATATCACAAACTATACAAACTTATACTACCCTATAATGAATATAAACTATTCATCTGCATACATTACTCTTTTGTTTCCCTTACGTATTTCTTATTATATAGAAAAACGAGCAATGCATATTTTATATTGAAGAAAATGTAAAATTTCCACTGGTTTTATACTATG
The DNA here is from genome assembly GCA_018467065.1 of Ephestia elutella. Classification (NCBI taxonomy): domain Eukaryota; kingdom Metazoa; phylum Arthropoda; class Insecta; order Lepidoptera; family Pyralidae; genus Ephestia; species Ephestia elutella. Next base: position 14,346,667 of record CM031586.1, on the reverse strand, counting down.
ATACTTACTGGAAACTTAAAACCGACACCAGTGTTATATTTATGGGTCTCTAATGATTGTCATAAAAATATTTGTAATAATATAGTTCGAAATAATGTTTTTTCACATAATCATAATTAATATAAATTTAAATTAAAATAATATTTTTTTAAATAATTTTTTAACATGATTGTTTTGTAATAAATACAAATTATCATAAACATAAATAATCATAATATAATTTAATCATAATAGTAATACTCATATTATACAGAGAAAAGAGAACTTATAATGTACGGATGCACTCAGAAAAAAAGGTAAGAATTGTTAAGTTTTGTTTTTTTGTTGTTTATGTTCGCGGCTTAGCCGGCTCCGCCGCACCCTAACCTATACTAGTGTTTATGTCAACTTAATGTGAAATAGGTATAATCAAATTTTACATAATGTCTTCAAATGTCATCAACAAAATAAAAGACGAAGAAAAAATAAAAAAATATATATGTTTATGATAATAACAATTATGACAAATCCATTATGATAAACCATTTTATAAAAAAAATCTGTATGACAATCTATGATTATGACTAAACAAATATTATTACAATAAATATTATTTGAATAAAATATTATGATAAAAAAAATATGAGAAAGGATTTATGACAAACCATATTATGATTATTACCTAACCTTATGAGAAATGAAAGGATCCCTATATTTATAACATACTAGCTTTAGCCCGCGGCTTCGCCCGCGTGAATTTCCCACGGGAACAGTGCTTTTTCCCGGGATGAAAGGTACCCTATGTCCTTCTACGTACAGTGGCCCACATAGAAAAGTACACCACCTCGATCTTAGTATGAGGGCAGCGCGTTCGTTTGTTTACGCGCGCAATCGTGCTCTCAATATAACGTTTGTGTCTTAATAAAAGTTTGTGTCAGAAGAGTGTCATACAACATTTCGTCACTCGAGTCACACCTTCATTGGCGTAGCGGTTGCTCGCTATGCCTAGAAATGATTGATCGACTGTTCGAATCTTATTAGTTTATAAGTTAAGTTATAAGTTTTTAAGTTATAATTGATCTTTACCGTCATATCCTTTCCTTTTTTTCTATGTTTATGTGTTTGCGACCAACATAATATTGGTTTTCAAAGAGTTAATTTAAAAATATCAGAATGATAGGAAATAAAACAAAAATTGTAATAATATTTATTTATTTCAGACATTACAGTCCATTTAGGTAATATATACATTTATATCCATAAAATATACCTGTATTATTGGTTAATAAGCAATTTATTTACAAAAATAAAAGTTTTCATTTGAACAATGCCTACAGATTATCTAAATATGTTTAAGTCGGATAAGGAGGCCAGTTTGACCATGAGTAGTGAATAAACATGTTACATAGTAAGGAAATCTTACTTTTGTGACAATAGCATCACTCTCATTTTATTTATATAATTATACATTACATATATATTATATACTCTGATCAGTCTCATAATAAAAATCTTATTTACTTGGATGCATTTCTAACTCACCGGGACCCATCGACGACATCCATCCCCAATAACCTAAAGTGATCCTACAGCTTGATCTGCATGGCAGAACATTATCTTTACAATAGCGTGTGCCCCTGTTCCTCCATAATATTTTTCGGCCATCCTTATCCGACTTAAATGTCTTTTCATCAGTAAATATTACTATATTATTACTCCAATCAAAATTTAAGTATTGCTGGGCAAACCGAACGCGTTCCCTTTGATGCGCAGGTGTCAGGTCTATTTTCCTCGCAGGCCTGCAACATTTTAGGCCAGATGCCTTAAGATGTCTTCCCACGGTCTCTAAAGAGAGACCATAATAAACGGCGGCTTTTCTTGTGGGAGAAATGGTTGTTGCGAGTGAAGAGCTGTTATTTCTCTGTGACGTGCTGACTTCGGAGTATAAGCAACAGGCAACGGTCCACTTCTCAAACACTGCACATCACCTGTGTCTCCATAACGTTTGACCCACAGTCGGACAGTCCGTTTCTAGAAAAAATAATCGAATATTAATTTCAATACTCATTAAACTAGATTCAATCAACAAAAGACTACTAAAAAAATACAAATAGTTCAAAACCAAAAGAAAACATCTATAAAACCTGTATAACTTAATTCAACAATGGCTAAAAGTACTTACGGTTATATGAAATTCACGACAAATTGCTCCGATACTCATATTTTGTTCATACAGAACAATGATTTTTACTTTAACAAACATTGTTAAACGCGGCATAATAGAATACAGAGATTTATTTACACAAGTCAATTGATATTGCGTATTGAAGACAGCTAAACGCCAACTAAATCTCTTGAGAATATTCACTTATTACAACCATCAGTCATACGTATAATTCTTGCGCATTTTATCAAATTACCCTCTTTAGAAATTATAACGTTGAGATTGAAATTTAACATCGGTATCCGTGATACAAAACACGCCTGTTACCGAGATAAGTAGACGAGAAACGAATGAGTCATTGCTCGTACGTGTTCCGTTTCCATTGCTGCACATACAAGTGAAAAATATATATTGGAGCTGCAAAAGCGGTAACCTATAACGTCATGTAGATGTTTTACGAATATTGTAAATTTTATAAGGTGGTATACTTTTCTATGTGGGCCACTGTACTTCTAACTATGTGCAAAATTTCAGGAAGATTGGTTCAGTAGATAAAGCGTGAAGAGGTAACAAACCAACAAACAAACTCACTTTCGCATTTATAATATTAGTTAGGATTACGATAGGATAAAAAAATAATACTAATTCTTTCGTTACGGAGACATTTCTTTTTTTATGGAAGCATAATTAAGTAAATAAATAAAGTCAAACAAAATAACGCTTGAATAAAATCCACGACATTAAAATTGTAAACTGTGATATACTTAGTTATTATAGTAGGTAGATTCATTATTATTACTATCAGTCATAAAATAAAGGCATAGTGAACGGACGTCTGCTTCTCATTTCTTCCCGGATCCCTTAATGGCGACGAGATAGTAACCTAAAAGCTCTGTCTATTGTGCTAAAAGCGTGCAAGATGTCGATCGGGAAGAAGTAAAACAAGAAAAAGTTGAGCTAAGTAAATGAATAAGCAAGAAATCGGTTTCGAGCAAAAAACATGCTCTACTTTCAAGAGAAACTACGGCTGAGATAAACGTAGGAATTTATCGGATATTTTAGATAGGTATTCCTCGATCATATTACGATAACAACACCCTGAAAGCCTGTTTTCTTGCTAGCATTTCACTTCAATATCTGTGTTAGTGAAAAATATCATATACACCGCCAAAAAACTACCGTATTAGATAGGAGAAAGTTTGCAAAGTTGCGAAGATTTAGATAAATAGAATTCCATAATGACACTGATACGAGCAAAGGTACTTGGACCTTTATTACTTACCCAACCTTTTTTCAACTTTCGGCATTTCTTCTCAGCAGTGGTCGTTCCGAAATTAGTAGTTTGTAGCTTTCAGAGTTACAATACAATATGATTATATAATTAGTTTATGACGTAAAAAAGGTGCCTGTAAAGGCCAAGTTTCAATAAAGTATTTTGACTTTGACAAACTCTGCTACAGATCTCAAGTTTATATCCCTTAAATTTCACAAAAAACAAATCCTAACAGGAGCCAAGCTTCGGGCGCAGCTAAATAAGTTAATAAACATTATTCATTATCAACTCTGACCATTTTGCACAATAAACATTCTTAGACCCTAGGAGTTGACAATAAAGAATAGTTCTGTCTATCCCGTAATGGAGTAGACGTGCAAATATTTATTGTTACTTGTACCTTGGTCGTGAGTCGTGTCGGAATTTCTATAAGAAGGGCAGAAGGGTCGGCTCGGGGCTCGTCGAGGGAAATTCAAATTGCGATAATATTGAGAGGATTTTCTTCTTAGTACACATTCATTCATTTCATTTCACATTCCCACCAAAAACTGTGAGCCGAATGATTTGATGAGACTTATTACAAGCTCGTGTATCGATATTTATATGACTGTCAGTCATATGTGGGAATAGTTTGCAAAAATAGTAGTGAAATAATGCAAAAATAAGTATATTTACCTACATATTTACACGTGCAATGCGTGGACATAGAGACGGTGTGATTTGGTAGTTAGCATACTCTCTTTACCGTCTCTAATTTCAAACATATCTGGTATTCCACAAAATAGTAAGATAAAATAGTGTTATGTTTAGGGAAAACGTAGGCTGTTATGTAAAACATAACGTATACCGAAAGTCAAAATATGGAAATTACAGATTAATTCATAGAACCTGAATTCAAAAGAGGGATCCAGTGAATAGTGAATGAAAAATACACGCCGCAATAATGAAAATAAACAAAATTCTTAAATTTAGAAATACAAGAGAAAGACGCTAGCACCCTCGTACGGTGGTACTCGTAGAAATTCGATTAAGTTCAGTATAATCACAATGAACTGAACTAATGTCATGTTACAAATAGAAACACAGAGCAACCAAAACTTGTTATGAAAATTACTGAAATTTTAAAAACTCATCGACATGTTACATATTCTGTTTTAAATTATTTTAATGTCAAGTCTTACAGGATGCTATATTTACTTTTAATTAATTACTTATGCAAATAAATTCTGTTTATAACGAGGACTCACAAGTGTTATTCATTTAGGCATCAAAGTACTAGAAGATGATCTTAGAATATCTCCGAAGTATATATGTTTTGTAAAATCCTAAACCTCTTAAGTCTTAACGAATTGGATAAACTTTTCTTGTATACTTGGAACTCAACAAGTTAATTATTTTAAGATATAAAAGACGACTGATAACTCACATAGCCTATATCAGTAGGAGGAATGCTAGGAATCTAAAAATACCTCTCACATGAAAATCTGTTAGGTAAGCCGTTCAGGACGTATAGTAGAATAATAGTACATTGTGATATAAGTGCGGTAAGTTGAAAATTACAGCCGAGGCGATATTGCTAGCCCGAGCCGTAGGCGAGTGCTACAAGAAAGGCAGAGGCTGTAATTTTAAAGGGCACGTATGTCATACGACGGTTTATAACATATTTGCGAGGAAATATTTAAATAAAACTCGGAAAACGAGGAAAGATAAATAATGGTTTTAATTTATTGTCAAAATTAATTTAAAGAATTTTAATTTTTATTTATTTTATCTCCTTATCCTATCTTATTTTATTTATGTAATGACTGTAATAATTTGACTGTGTATTTTATGATATTTCTTTTCATAATTGTAAGTTGTTATTGAATAAAAAAAAAAAGTTTTATCTCCTAAAGCTAATTTTATTCATAAAATGTTGACCACTTTTCTGACATAAAAACTCTTTGCTAAGATTTAAAAAAGTATCATTAGTTTTTAGACGGAGCATGCGTTTTACTTTACAATAACGCACAAGTGCGTAATGAGATGCAATACAATATAAGACCCAAGAGCTGGCGTCTTTTTTGCTCAGCGCATAAGCCTCGCAGTTCAGCGGGGTAATGCGGCGAGTATCCTGGGCACACTGCCTCGGTGCGGCGCGTTCGAGGAGATTTTTTATTTGTAAACGTAATAATAATATTGCTATATACAATATTGGAATTGGTGAAATAAGTGACACTTTACGAGCAAATATGTTATAAAGAAACATACATACATGAACCCTGAAAACATAACAGTACAAAATAAGTCTTGTTTTGTCAGTCGTGTTTGTGTACCAATACATTCTATAACAGAAAATACCAACATATGGCGAAACGGAAAATAGATAAAACGTGTGTCGGGGCATTATTACTTGAACATATCGCGCGAAATATATAACGAACCGCATGGCCACAAGTACGCGCGCCACGCGGCAGCGGTGAGCGGATTTACTCATCATTGCGTGCGCTACTAACTGACCGCTATGCATTGAACGTGTCGACCGCGCAATGGTGACAGAAACCGCTCACCGCTGCCGCGTGACGCGCGTACTCGTGGCCATGCGGGAAGACCGGGACTGAGAATTGGGATTAACCCTCATAAACCCTTAAGAAAATTGTTTATACCCACCACGCTGGAATAAAATCTGTTTTATTTTTATGTGAACCCTTTTCTTGATCTTTGGTTTGGTTCTGGCTCAAAGAACTTTGTAAAAACCTCGTTTACAGCTTTTGTATTTGACTTTGAAGACATACAAGACAAGGACTGTATAATGTGTGTGTATCTAACCTAAACTGAGCCATATTAATGTCTCAATAATGTTAAGCAAGGCACTAATTAGCTAAGCGTGGCCTTCGAGTCTCACGACTCCTGGCTCTGTCTACCCCGTAAGGGATAAAAACGTGATTCTATGTATAATGTTAAGTCATTAGTAGTATTTTTTGCACATTTCTGATTAATACTATGCAAAAAATTACTTTGCGAAACTGTTGAGACACCATAACGACAGAATCAACCCCTTGAAAGGCTTTATCTGTATAATTGCTATTAAGTCAACCAAAAGTTGAGAAATTTAAATTGATTTCCTCAATCTTGGGATAGACCGCTTCCTCGATGGAGCGTAGTGCGTGTGTGCTATGCGAGTGACCGTGGAGAATGCGAACAGGAATTTCTTGTGTCAGGAATTTTTCTCGTCATCCGACGGCCATCCATATATTCAGTTTACTAGGAAATATTGAATTCTAGTATTTTGCTACGTAGTACTTATATTAATTCTGTGACTTTGCTTTGAGCTCGAAGTTCTTTCGAAGTTCTTTCGAAGTTCTAAGAGCATATTTTGGGATTTCTATGGATAGAATTAGTTCGTACACGAGTAGAAAACATAGATTACATTTTTATTCCGGAAAATCCTGTGTTGTAATGTAGCTAAAAATATATAGAACGTGCAAATTACCGATTTTTTTTACTGCTAAGGGGCATTACATATGGAGTAATTCCGGAGAAATATCTACACGTGTGACATTGAGGAAAACGAGGAAACTCATAATGGCGGGAATGGGCGGGAATATGTCTCCCGAGGACCGGGGTCACGCAGAGGTTACCTGGCTGAATAATGTTGCAAAAGATAGAGATATTACGCAGCCGAGTTCTGATGACCCTTTCTTTGGGAGAAGTCCCTGATGGGTTGAGGAGATTAGAAATTGTATGACTGTTGCTAGAGTTATAGGTTTTAAAATCGTTATCCATATTTGAAGCCGAACGCAGTATAATTTTCTTTTCTAACATGTTAGCCACTCATACAATGATAATCATTTATCATTCAAGCCACTCTATATATTACTGTCATGTATTTTCTTAATCCGTAGGTACATACAAAAGTCTGTTGGATATATTAATCCGAGCCAGACATTAATAAATATCAGTTGTTGACTTATCCTATTTGTTCCTCGTAAACCAATATTACTGTAGAAACTACACACATTCGAACTGAAGGCTAAGTCAAAGTTATGTTGCTAAAAGAGTCAAAAATACGAAAGAAATATCTGTCGCAAAAATAACTAAAATAGAAGGCCTCGCCGATAAGATTTTATGCATTTCCCGCCAAGTGAATCGGAATAACAACTGTCATCTCCGGCATTCTTTTTCTAAAACAGAAAATCCATAGAAATACAAATCAGATAAAATTTGAATTTCAAATGGAATGTTCGAATTTGTTTTTCCATTTTTCGCCTTTACCAAGTCCTTATCTCCTTTTGCCACCGTTAAATTTTGAATTCCGGACTGGAGGCTTTGCAAAATTGTACACTTCGTCGAGTACACAATATCGAAAAGAGCGTTGATTTTTCTGGAGCAGAGCGGTGTACTCCTCTGCAGCCGGCGACATGTCGTTATATGCTTTGGAAACTAAACATTACATTTTGCTTTAATTGCTTGCAGATTTGTTTTTAAGCGACTTCAAACTTAAACTAGATTTTTTACTTTGTTTATATTGCCGTCCATTTTTGTTTCCAGTAAAATTCGCAAGTATTCTTTAAAAAGTGAATCAACAAACATTTAATAGGCATAATAAATTCGTAAAATTTTGTACAATAGACGATTTCATTAAATATAAACTGACAGCGTTATTTGATAACTTACATTGTTGGAAGTCAAACTAAATTTAGATCTGTTGTTGTTTCGCTATCGCTTGAAGTCAAAACAAAAAGTGTTTTGACTTATTTTAATTGCAAAATTATAAGTTATAGAGTATAGTTCGTTGTTAAACATAAATATTTTTTTCTCTAATTTTTAAATGTTAAACTACCTATATGTACCTAAATAAAATTTTAATAAATTTAATGTAACTTTTATTTACTTATTCCCATAAGTAAATACAATGAGGGATTTTCCGAGACCCAAATTAACTCTCCAACTACCTCTATCGCTCGCTATCTAGCTGCCACTGCCTACAAAGGCCGACAATTCGTCAGACCACCTTTCATTTTCGGCTTGCCTCTCGCTCTTTTGCCACCAGTCGGGACCCAAGATGTAACTATTTTTGTCCATCTTTCCATTCCCATACGGCTGACGTGGCCCGCCCAGTTCCACTTTAATCTTGCCGACTTCTTACCAACGTCTGTTATTTGTGTGATGTTTTGTGTTTGTATACCTAAATAAAATTTTAATAAACTTAATGTAATTTTTATTTACTTATGAGAGGTTATGTACAATTGTACAGTCAGGTGCAGAGAAACCTGACCCCCTGTCTTACAGAATCCTATCTCAAGTTATCCATGAAAAAAATATATATTTAAAAATTTGAACAAAAATACTGGCAAGTAAGAAACAGCTCTACAAAGTATTGCCAAATAAAATTAGAGATTACGATTTATACGGGGTAACTGCGGACAGTTTGGACCTGTTCCAATCCACAGATTATATATAACTGCCCAATCGCAGCCGGCGGCGAGCCAAGCTACAGATTGTTTATGTTCTTACTTGTAACGGAACGGATTAAGAAAACTTTGAGACAGTTTCACCTTTTTCACTAATCACAAGCTTGTAAAATTGGTTATATACATATATTACATTTTCTTATTAATGGAAATGGATTTAGCATTTGTTTAATAAACTGTTTAGATACTACCGGAGTTTTTTGATATGTAGATACTTATATCTTAAATTAAAAACTAACTGTACGTAAGTCGTAAGAATCAAAAAATCGTAAAAAAATAAGTATTGTTGGTTTTTTACAGAACACAAACTTTTCTCCTAATGGTTCTTATAACTGTTGAATCCTTTTAAGGGATAATTCAATTAACACCAAATTATTTCGCTTCAGCGACGCTTATTGACACAGATCAAATTAATTTTCTACTGTATCTTGTTAACTGTCAGCGAAAATTGTAAGGATCAGCTCTATTCGTGGATTAAATGGCGGGAAATTCAATGTAACAAAATATAATAAGCGATGAATATTATACCAATATACTTAATTGTTGTTTGATATTCATTATTCATAATCTGAATTTGCGATTTTTTTTTATTTTTCGTCGACATACTAATTTATATAACTAAGTAACTACTTCATCATTGTCAATGAAGCCTTTTATCAGTACCAGTCATAGTGGTTTTTTTTTAAATATGATTGCTTGTAAAATTACTATAAGTTATTTTAGGTAGGTACTTACTGCTACCCTGAAATTGTAACAGAAACAGAGCTTTGGGGTACTATCTACAGTCATTTATCCTCAAACCTTACTGAAATATAATTACGTAGGTACTCAAAATCCCTAAATTCACGTAACTAGTCGTTCGCTGCGAACGTAGACCTCGCGACTATTAAAATACAATATTTATTTTCACAAAAAATTAAATATCTCAAAAACGGCTGGACCGATTTTGATCCCCAACGAACTTGAAAATTCTATTAACCATCCCTACATATATTCCAACTTTCATCAAAATCGGAACAACGGTTCGAGAGTTATCGCGGAACAAACATACATACATACATACAAACAATGTGTTTTTCGCTCCAACTTGAATTATAGCCCTCGCTCGCTTCGCTCGCTCGGTCAATAAAATCATCTAAGACCCTATTCAGTATGAATTTGTGATCATTTTCACTTCAACCGAAAATGGCATTTGAAATCCTTTCCACATTTTCTATTTGTCACATTCTGTTTTCACTGAAATATGGAGTTCTATGAAAATGATACGTGCCCAACATAGCGACGATTCGCGTCGACTTATATGATTTTGCGATGCGCAAATTTACTCAAGACGTAATTTATTTATGACTAGCGCTCCGCCCCGGCTTTACTTGGGAGGTACGTACTTTAATTGTATCCTATGTTACTCAGAAATAATGGAGCTTTCTATTCGTTAAATAATATTCGAAATCGCTTCAGCTTTAAAAAATTCGTAAGCATATTTCTTAAATTTATTATCAAAATGCACTAATGCTTAGGTACAGTTTATGGCATAGATTTAGTATTACTGATGGCGTTATGTCTTCTGCATTACTCTTGAAATGCGAGTGTGTGGTAAAGTGGCAACTTAATCAAAAAAAAATTTTATTCATCCGCGTCATATAATTAATTATTTTCTAGACGATATTTCGTTAGGGATCTTTATTAGTATTTTTAATTTATATTCTTTTATTGATTTATTTATACATACAGCATCTAATACCTGCTGTAAAAATTTGTCTCTATTACACTAGGGTCCGATACCCAAGTCCGATTTATATATATTCGAAAGGATATACTATATCGTTAGGTAGGTAAAAAAATCTAAAAATATTATTTCTTGTTCTCTACACAACAAACATGAAAATGAACTTACAAAATGATTATTTTCAACGAAGACATCTCTGAACTTTAATATTGCGGTACGTCTCGTCTCGTCACCATAAAATTATGCACACCAATCTCTGGTTTTAGAGGTCAGCACTTCAATAGAAAAACTTGAAAAACAATTGTTTTTCAAGTTTTTTGTTTTACATAATTGTTTTACAAATTTTGCTTGCGAGATTTGCTAAGAGATTTAAGGGATTAATCCCTTAGCAGATCACGCAAGCAAAATTTGTAATCTACCCCTTTAGATACAGGCATACACGTCTGCTTATATTAAAAATTATTTTTTTGCAATAAATGCGTGAACAAAAGATTGTAGGTGGGTAATAATATAGATAACAGGATAACATACAAAATACATCAAAACTAGCCAAAAATAAGTTCGAAAATCGATAATTTTAAATAGGTACATAAGTCATATATTTCTTCGATATTTAAACGCCAAAAATATATTTACCTAATTATTGACTGTGTTGCCAAATTTTACGCAAGATTTTAATAAAACCAACTGTAAGATACGGAACACTCGAACATTAAGATTATCGCGCTTGTTCAGTTTTCTTAAAAGCACCGCGCTTGATGTGATTTTTCAACTTGTTCGCTCCACTCCACTGCTTTTAGCGATATACGTAGGTTAGGTACCTACTTACTCAATAAAATGGCTTGAATAGAAAAGCATCTTATTCCGGAAGGATATACGGAAGTTAATTTTGTGCACTATGTAATTGTTTTATTTACATTTTTATATGAACTCCTTTTTAGGATTATTGATGTATAATTTTTTTAACTTTTTTTCGGTTATTATATTTTTTAGGTTATACAAAAAATACTGTCAGCTGGCGCAGTATGCAGCAGTCTGTGGAATGCATCGATGTAAAATGACAAAATACTTAATAAATATTTTTCTGTCATTTCAGAAGTTACATAATCATAAAATTTGTATCGATGTTTGTCATCAGAAAATAGAAGTAAGTGCATAACGCCAGCTATAATCGGGCCGAAACCTAAACTCCCGTATGACGTATGTCACTTTGACAATAATAGTGATGTACCTAAACACGAATCGCTGCGATTTTATTTGATGTTATGTAAAAAAAAACAAATCGAAATAAAATAATAATTTTTATTAATCAGAAGTCTGAACCTGAGTCTGAGTCGCTGTCATCGTCAATAACATGGATAATAAATTCATTGTGAATAATATTATCTACTTGATGTCACGATTCGATACGATTGCGTGAATTCTTGTCCCTTTTTCTTTCTTTTTTTGTATTACTTTAATGCTAAATATTTTAAATCTTAAAACGCAATAATTTTTATATCCAGCATTTACAAACATTGTTTATTAAATTGATAAATTAAACGATGTATCACGTTTTTTTACATTTTCACTATCGATTTATTGTAGACGGATGCGATGGAACTCCCTAAACGGGCAAGCCGGAAGTTCAAGTACTACATTTCCGCGCATAGATTTAAAATTTAAAAAAATCGGAACTTCATGGGCTTGACCCTGATGACACCTGTCATACGGGAGTTTAGGTTTCGGCCCGATTCATGATCACCTGGAAAAACCAGTGACTATGAGCGAGGCCTATATTCTCCATCGGCGGCGGTGCTTCGCTTTTTGAAGGAGATATCGGCTGGCTCGAATGAAAACAATATACCAATCTCCTTGCGCAGAAAAGGCCTGATTTTGAGGCGGAAAGAGTCCTCGGAAGAAGTAAGGCAGTTAGTATGAGTATGACATGATCACATTTCTGATCAAGGCGTTCACATCCCTATTTGATTAAACCCCTAAAACAAACGTCGGCCATCAAGCGGAAGTAGCAATGTAAGTATACCAAGTATAAAAATAGATACTTACGAGCCGGCGATATTAACTTGATGAAGAACGTTAATTCTGTTACTTGAGACAATGAGGTGACTCTGAGTAGGCTTAAATATATATTTTAGGGTTCCGTATCTCAAAGGGAAAAAGTGAACCCTCATAGCATGACTTTGTTGTCCGCCTGTCTATCCTACCGAGATACCTACTTTTTCTCAGAAACACGTATCAAAAATAAAATTTATTTCAGAGGCTTGGGCTTACAGTCTTTATCAGCTATACACAAGTCAATGCAATCAAAAGATATGTAAAGATTTCATTATCAAAATATTCTATGAATGAAGCCAAAAATAAACTTTCGTCAACAATAACTAATAGCAGTTCACTGTCACCGCAAAAACTTATAGCATTCCGAATTGAGACATTTATTGACCTTTTCAATTCAATCGTCCCTTTTTGCAGAGACAGGTCACGTCATTGATTAGTATTCATTACTCATCGCCGCATCGCCAAGCATCGCTGAAATTCTAAGGGCGCTTATTTTCCCGACGAGACATTGGCATTGGCAGACCGCAAGGGCGGGCTATATGACGTTGTAATGCTAATATCAACGTTGTTCGAAGTTCTTATTTTTTCCATGATAACAGGCATTTATAGCCTGACGGAATATAAAAACCCTCGCCATGTTGCGAAAAAGCAATAGAACTAATTTCTTGTACTGGCAACTAATTTTAAAACCCGTCTGTCATTTCTCCTGTCAAAGTTTGACTTTCTATCAAGGGCGGATCCAGTAGGTATTTTTTTCTGGAAAGGGCACCGTTTTCCATTCTCGAGAATATTTCGGAGAAATTTTTAAGTTTCCGATTTTTCTTTGAACATTTCGAGAACGGCACATCACTAATGGTGGCGGATAATTTTTTTGGAAATACTTTCTTGTAAGAAATTATTACTACTAAATCCTGTTATTTTAACAACTCGAATCTTAATTTGGGGTGGGGGGGGCCGTGCCCCCGTGCTACCACCCTTTACATCCGCTACTGCTTTTAATAATGTTGCAATATAAAACGCATAAGTGCTGCCTCTAATTCAGGGTTTTTATATTTCTGGTCAGGCTTTACAAGAATATTTCAATTTTATGTTTTGTTTTTTTTGAGACTCATATTTTTTGCCAGTCAAAAAAGTTTAGAATATTTCAGATACCAAAAACAAACTTATTATAAAATTCAATTTCATCGTCTTTATTCACCTTGGTGTCGTAAAAAAAACAAACTTGCATTTATTTGTCAATAAAATAATTGTTCGCAATTACCTCAAGTTCAACTGTCAAACTTCCCTTTCAAAGTATTTTTGAGGCATTCTTTTTATAATTCCATTTGTTTCAAGTCCCAAGGTAACGGCCCTGTAATGTGGATGGTCGTAAAATATTTCTGTGTCGTGCTATTAAGACGGATTCGAGGGTGTTGTTCCAAAGAATTCATATCTTTTATGTCGCATTTACACATTGACCCGACCTAGGATGGGTTGCACCGCCTTACTTTGACAGTAACAGTAACTTTATCTGCTTTAACCGAACCGGTAAGGCAAAATATTACTTGCCCCAGTTGTTAAATAGCATCACAAAAGTCAACGTTATTGTTACCAACCTGTGTGTGTGTGTATATGTGTTACTGTTACCTGTTGTTGTATTGTTGTTGTGCTGTGTATTTGCTGTTAACTTTGACACAAACCTTAACAATAAACTTTAATTTCGGTCCAACCCATAGAGTTAGGTACATCCTGTATTAGCTTTATGGTCCAACCTACCTACTTACTTACATCTACTGTCACTAAGCGATGTAGGTACGTGAACGTGAACTTAAAATGGGAACCCACCACTTTATCGCAATTTACTTCAACGATTTTCATGTCCCATAAAACCATTCGCAGATATTTTAATACAATATGTAACAAATCCTTAAATCTGTTTACATCGAAATTTCATTTACACGATTATTCATTACGTACAAACACACTCTATCGTTATTTCTTTTCATATTTTATGTATTTCATCGAAATAATGAAACATCAAAGTTTTGTTACCAATAATTTTATTTCCACGTAAGTTTCAGTTTGCAATATATTTGAAATATCAAATATTATATTATTATGTTACCATATATAGATAGATTAATCTGGTAGTATTGTATTGATCAACAGTAAATTTATAACTAGCCCATTAATTATAAATGCATCACAAATCCGACTCAGAGCACCCCGACTCCACGTGGCTCAACTTTGTCATATACTAGAGTGTTATTCCTTCGCGCGGAACCAGAAGGCTCGCGAAGGAGGTCCTGAGAAAATGAGGGCACGAGGCCGAAGCGAAGCGAGGGGGGGAGGTGGCGAGCGAAGCGAGCCGGCGACCTCTCGAGCGGAGCGAGGTTAAGTGCCCGAATGAATCGAAGGGCCAACGGAGCGAGTCTTCTGGTGGAGCCACCCAGAAATACTTGCTTGCTGCATGCTTGCATGCTTGCTGCATGCCTGCTTGCATGCTTGCTGCATGCTTGCTGCATGCTTCCTGCATGCTTCCTGCATGCTTGCTGCATGCTTGCTGCATGTTTGCTGCATGCTTGCTGCATGTTTGCATGCTTGCTGCATGCCTGCTTGCATGTTTGCTGCATGCTTGCTGAATGCTTGCTGCATGCCTGCTGCATGCCTGCTGCATGCTTGCTGTATGCCTGCTGTATGCCTGCTGCATGCTTGCTGCATGCTTGTTTCATGCTTGCTGCATGCTTGCTGATGCTTGCTGATGCTTGCTACATGTTTGTTGTGCTTGCTGCATGCATGCTTGCTGTATGCCTTAATCTTGCTATACCTTTTTGCATGTTTTAAGCAACAACAAGCGAATGCAGCGTTCGATGAAACGTTACTGCGATTAAAAGTTATGATGCGCATCGTTACATATTGAAACATGTTATTATAAATGGTTACATCGATATCTTAATACATGTGTGAATTGTTAGTTTGATATATCGTTTTTCTTGGAATAGTAGAAATGTTATAACGTTTTTTTAGGAAATGTTGTTTGATATTATGAAACTGCGATAATAAGTTTTTCGATGTTTTAAGAAAAAAATATATTGAAAAACGTGGAATAGTTTTCTGGGACATGATAATCGATGTGATAAAAATCTGTATTTTAATAGACACCCACTTAAAATTAATATAACTAGTATAATTGGATAAATATTTCTAAATAGCCACCGAAGCATAGTCTGGAATAAAATACTTCTGTCCTACTGTCAGTTATTTCAAACATCGCTCATGCTACACAGAGTATAAACAAACAAGTTTAATTCCAAAAGGAACAAGTCAAACATTTGCGAGTTCCGAATCGTACTTAGGAAGCTCAGCATCAAGTCGTGTTCAAAAGCAGCTGTTACCTTCCCAGGGTTGCAAACGACTTTGTTAGGAGTATTTACAACCGCTGCAGAACAATTCCCAACAAATTGTTGGTAATGTCGTATTGTTATTCAGTTTTGATACAAGTGCCTTCGCAATTGAGGTTCGCGAGAGTGTGAATTTAATTTTGCTGAGTTCTGTTTCCTAATTTAATTCGAAAATCTGATTTTGCATGTTGCTGCCAAGTTTGTTTTTGTCATTACTTTAAGTGGATTTTCTATAGATCTCCATTCCAAATTTAGTATAATTTTTTTCCGCCGTTTTTGGATTGCCCTAATATTTATAAGCCCTTTTAAGAGCTATCAATCAATCACTTTATTTGTAAAACCCAGGGTTAGGCTCTTGTCTGTGGAGTTCCATACATCTTTCGCATTGCTAACTATTTTACTTCCCGATACGACACGACGACGCTAACTTTCTATATTTGCTTCATATAACTCTGTCTTGGTTTTTCCTAGACCACTTTTTCCTTTTATCTTTCCTTCTATGATGGATAAGTTCTATCCTAAGAATTTATCGTGTCGTATTAAGTGACCTAAATCAAATCGATACATATATACCTATAATTATAACTACCGAGGCAAATAGAACAGAATACGTATAGACCGTATAGTTTACCTGATTGTATAGGGAAAATTCGACTTTGGAAAAGCTACACAAACTATGCATTGTCACCAAAATTGAAGCAAGGCCCAGGAGTATTGTTCAGATCGATCTGTTTACTCCAAGCTTTTTCATTCAAAGGCGGGCGCTACCTTCAAACTTCCTCTCACATAAACATTTCTCATTCTATCCGTGCCTGACAATAATCCACTCATCCAACGCAATATCTTCATTTCAGTGTGCAAGCTCCATTTTCTCTTGTACTTTAGTGGTGTGTTCGATTTAAATTAACATTTCAATTTTTTTTAAAAAAGCGTTGAATAGTCGCTACAAAATTACAACTCGAAAGAACAACTTAATTCGGCGTTACCTACACATTCTAAATAGCAATAATAAAATTGGACATATAATGTTCTTAAAACTGTATTAATTAATGGTAGTATGTACTACCAACGTATTGCACATATACTAACACGTATTGGAACACTACCAAAGAAAAAATACACTAACGCGAAACAGTACTGAAGTGTTCCAATACGTTTTCCAAAATCGGATGACGAAGTCCTATGCTATGGTATAGAGGGATTATTGTAAATTCGTCCCTAGAGTTAATTCGGTACTTAAAAACTTTCTATAAATTCGTCCCTCGTTGTTGTTTTAATAGTAAATTCAGTACGTAAGGTTTTCCGTACAGACAGCAACAAAAATGAAGCACCCAATGAGTCCAATGAGTCACGTAAGTTCGTAAGTATACCGAGTCGCGCACACATACCAAACTTCATGGCCAACACCCACCACATTCACCCAGGTTACTAGGGTATTATATTATCTGTGCCCAGGTTCAATCTTTAGCCCGCCCGTGATTAAAAATACTTAGATAGTGAATAAAAATAATTTCTTACGAAAAATTTGTATGGAATCCTAATAAACAAATTGCTTAAGTTCCGTTATGATATTACGAAAGAACTTTACCAAAGTGGCATAGTATTACCCAGTAGGATGCATATTAAAAATTCTATAGGAATTTATTAGTTTCCCGAACAAAGACCCTTTGTTCTGAGTGCCTTCCTCGTGATTTATTTATACAATAATACAGAATTACGTTACCGAGCGAAAAAAATGTGAGAAAATGCTTTTAAATTGTGCGAGGGAGATTTAGGAAAAACATTATCTTCTTTCAGATTTCATAAGGCAATACTTTCATTTTTGCTTTGCAATAAAGTTTTTATTTGCGAGGAAGTTAAAGTAGTTTTGTCGCTTTGATAGATTTGTGTAAGTATTATATTGTTTTAACTAGTGGTTCGCCGCGAACTTAGATCTCGCGATTATTATTTTAAAAAATCTCAAAAACGGCTGAACCGATTTGTTGCGCAACGAACTTAAAAATACTATGGATAGTTGCTACACGTATTCTTAATATCATCAAAATTAATTCAACGGTTCGAGAGTTATCGCGGAACAAACATACACACATACAAATAATGTGTTTTCGCCCCAACTTGATTATAGCCTCTTTTCGGAAAATTACCTAGGTAATTCTTTACAAATATGTCTCTGAAGATACGAAGCCAAAACCGAA
Organism: Ephestia elutella; assembly: GCA_018467065.1. NCBI lineage: Eukaryota > Metazoa > Arthropoda > Insecta > Lepidoptera > Pyralidae > Ephestia > Ephestia elutella. The sequence goes on along the minus strand of CM031586.1, from coordinate 14,328,442 downwards.
AAGCGAAAAGAAATAGGACGTTTTTGGGTTGATCATAATTACCTAACATAAATTGCCACGCATCATCAATTATGTATACGTAATATATTCAGTCTGTGTCGAACCCAAAAATAATAAATCAATCGAAAATATGAGAGTGATCCGACCATTAATCTGAAATCGGCAGATGAATTTAATGAAAAGAGAAGCGATGGCCGAAGCTCGCCCTATTCAAATGGAAATCAAACGTTTGATTGGTCGATACCATTTTTCAGGGTTATTCATATTCATATTCATTTATTCACATCAATTTGTAAACGTACATGCACATCTTAAATCTACATATTTACAAATTTACCTTTGCAGGCGTTGTGAATATAGGGTACAGGAAAATCTACAACTTTTTTCAATAAATATAGTTCACAAAACAGTATTAAATAATTTAAATCATGTTCCATGTCAATCCTAAAATGTAAATTATCTGTAATAAATTAATAATTATAGCAAAAAATAAAATAAAAAAAACAAATATATGGGAATAGTTACAACGTCATTTAGTAAATTATTAATATCACAGTTTGTCAGTCCAATAGTCGTTTAGATTATAATAACTTTTAGCAATCATTAATTTTTTTAATTCATTGTCAAATTGTTTACCTTGAAGGGTTTTAATTGAATTTGGCAAATGGTTGTAGGCTTTTATTGCCATGTAATATGGACTACTTTTGTACAATGCGAGATGTGGGGTAGGTACCACCAAATCATTACCGCGGCGTGAGACGTAACGGCTAGGTTTGTCAGCATTTTTTTCAAAAAAGCGCGGGTGCTTCCGTACGAAGCGGCACAATTCATAAATATACATGCTAGTTACCGTAAGAATATTAAGTTTTTTAAACAGTTCGCGGCATGTTTCTCTCGGCTTAGTGAAAGTTATTATTCTTACGCAACGTTTCTGCATCACAAATACCGCCTGGACTTCGGCTGAGTTTCCCCAAAAGATCAACCCGTATCTTATCCAGGCAGCGGCATGACTGTGGTAAGTAGTGAGGGCGCATTCCATATTCGTACTTTTTCTAATTTGTCGTAATGCGTAGGAGAATTTACTTAACTTGCTAACAACTGATTCTACATGGTTTTTCCAGGTTAACGTTGAGTCCATTTTGATACCCAGAATTGAAAATGTATCTACCATTTCAATATTTTTATTATCATGAGATATATTTAAAGGTATTTCATTTCTTTGGTATGGCCGAAGATGCATTATTTTAGTTTTTTTCGAAGTTCAGCTCCAGTCCTATATTGTCACAATGATTTGTTATCTTTCGGAGGGCCTCAGAGAGAATATTTTTTAATTCATTTGAGCTGTCGTAATCGCAAGATATAACGAGTGTCGCATCATCCGCGAATAGGACAATTTTATGCGGCTCGACTACAGTGGGCAAGTTATTGATATATACAAGGAATAGTAAGCAACCCAACACGCTGCCCTGTGGGATGGACCCTTGTACCAAGCTACTAGATGACCGATACTGTAATATTTCTCTACTGGCTTCGGAATAGTGAGGTATTTGTACGGCTTGTTGTCTATCTGCTAAGTAAGAAGACAGCCACAGTTTAGCTGGCCCGCGTATTCCTAGAGCGTCTAACTGCGTCAGCAAGATGTTATGCTTTACTCGATCATATGCCTTAGACATATCCATGAACACTGTTATTACACATTTATTTTCGTTTAGAGAGTCATATATCTCCTTGCAACAGTCGAATACAGCCGATATTGTCGAGTGGTTTTGCCTAAAGCCATGTTGATTTTTATGTATTACATGAAACTTTTCCATGAATGTACCTATTTTTTTACAAATCGGTTTCTCAAAGACTTTAGAAAAGACTGATGAGAGAGCAATGGGCCGATAATTAGTAGGACTCGACTTATCTCCTTTTTTAAATATAGGTTTTATTATAGTTATTTTTAAGCGTTCTGGAAATACTCCTTCGTCATATGATTGATTAATCAAGAAAGTCAATGGTTTTATAAATTCTTCAACGCAGTGTGCCAACAATGTAGCAGGTATTTCATCATAGCCGCTAGTATTATTTCGCTTAAGTCCTAATATTACTTTTTTTATTTCTATTTCGCTTACGTTGTCTAAAAAAATTGTATTTGTTAATGTTGATATATTAGATTGCCATGTCAAAGTTTTATTATTATTTACGCTAAGAAAATAATTGTTAAATATGTTAGCTACTTCTTTAGGACACGTTATAGTTTCATTATTTTTTATTAATTCTATGTTTTCATACGGTTTAATGTCATTTCTACTAGTATTTATTTTCTCATTTATAATATGCCACATTTGTTTGTATTTATTCTTAGAATTGTTTATAATTTTTATGTTATGTCTTCTTTTGCAGTTAGAAATATTTTTTTTTAATATTTGGCTGTATTTTTTTGAATAGTTTTTAAGGTTTTCACTTTTAAATTTAGTTGTAAGATAATGCAAGATACGTTTATGGTAGCAACATTTCCTTATTCCTTTTGTAATCCATTTTGATTTAAACGTCTGTGTGTTCTTTACTTTAACTTTTCTTTTAGGTATATGTAAATCCAACAATTCTTTAACTTTGTTTTCGAATAAATTATAATTGTCATTTGTGTTATTGTTGGGTAAGAAAATGTTTTCCCAGTTTATTTTACTAAGGGCATCTCTATAAGCTTCCATGGTTGTGTTGTTAAAAAATCGTTTGACTATGTAATAAAAAGTTAAGGATTTTTTGAATCGTTCCTTTAATGGAATATGGCCAATGAGTGTTTTATGATCTGAAATCCCGTAATCGTGAACTTCAGCAATCATATTTACGTTATTATTTACGATAAATTGATCAATACACGACAAAGTTTTATCTCGTGTTACTGCGTTTATTAAGCAATGTAGACCAAATGATTTTAACAAGTTTATGAATCTTTTGGATTCTTTTTATTTTTCCTGATATCTATATTAATATCACCGGCTATAACAATCCTTTTTTATCCGATTGCTTAGAAATGTGATTCAATAGTGCCTCCATTTGTTTGAAAAATATATCTACGTTATTTCCCGGTTGGTATATTGATATTAATAGTAAATTATGGTCCAGTACTTCTACTGCACAAAGTTCAATAATAAATTCAACCGTGAAAGCTTGAATATCAAGGCGCTCTATGGTATTTATATATTTTTTCGCGAATATTGCGACGCCGCCATGAGTATGTTTTTCCCTAATGAATTTAGCACGTAAATCATAACCCTCCAAGGTGTATTGTTGATAATTGTCAGGTTTTAGCCAATGTTCATTAATTAATATTAAATCTACGTCAAGGTCATTTAGAAGGATTTCTAATTCGTCAGTTTTGTTTGTCAGACTTTGCATGTTTTGACACATAACATTACAATTTTTAGGTACGAAAGGAAGACATTTTTGATATAACACTATCTAAACTAGTATCCAAAAGTATCTGATTTTCATTATCCAGATCTGTCATAATATTCGCTTCTTGATGGATACTTGACATAAATCTTATTAGGTTATATACAATATTTTTAATGCCTAGATAGTTTATTTTTCCATCGTGATTATTAAACATTTTAAAAGTGTATTCAAGATTTTTGTTACTATCTAGAATATAACAATACTGGTATTTATAATTATCTACATAGAATAAATGATTAAATAGTTCAATTCTTTTATTATAAATATTAGCTTGTGAATTAAGTTTGAAGCTGGGCAAGCATATTATTACATTGGTGTGTTGAACCTCTAAGAGCTTAGCTTTAATATAACTAACTAATTCTGGATAATATTTAGACACATAAAAATCTGTCTCTCCTAAAACTATTATACAAAAGTCATTGTACGTAAATCCAATTAATTTTTCCTGCAGTCCATTTAGCAGCTCTTTAATATTTGCACCTGGCTTCCTATAATGGCACATTGTATGGTCTTCAAATTGGCTGTTGAAAACTTTGGATATTTTTTCATTGTCAGTATTACTTAAGATAGCCAGTTTTGATTGTTTATTTATATAGCATATACTATTTATTTCATTTTTTCGAGATTTTTTATTGTCAATTATTTTTCCTACTTCGCAATATTCTGCAACAATATTACTTAATTTTTTCATTATTTCTGATGCTGTCTGGTCGAGATTTTCTTGAAGTTTAGTAATATTTTTGATTAATCCATCTATTTTTGTTTCAATTTGTTCACTGCTATGTTGTTCATATTGGTGAATGTTGGGGTTATAACGAAGGGGCGTTATCTCTCTATTGAAGTCTTGTGATAAAAAACTTCGTCTTTTTTTACCCCTAGGAGTGCTTAAGTGCTTGATGCTGGTAGAGTCTACACATAGCTTTTTGAGTGTATCTATTTCCTGTGCCTGTTTTTCCGTTTGTCTTTTTAGTTCATTTTTTCTACAATTGTGTCATCGAGTTCGTTTTGTGTGGACTCCAGTTTTTGTTTCAATTGTTCGTTTTCTATTTGTATTTTATACAGCATTTCTTCAATTTCCTGGCTTATAAATTCTGCATTTTTGGGTAGCATTTGACTGTCGAGTAGATTTAGGGAGTCGGTTGATAAAGACTTAGCTATTGTAGCACTTGGTGGAGGGACATTGGATTTTTCTGGGCTAATAGTACAGATTATGTTGCCATCCAATGAGGTTAAGATTTTATTTGTGTTTGTTTCCCCTGTCATATTATCTGCAATATTTGTAGTAGAGTCTGTACTCACTGTGTCGCTTGGTGAACTCTTAGATTCTACTGGGCTAAGATTATGTATCGGTTGTTCATTTTCTTGACTTAAGTATTCGTTTGCAGGTTTGTCAACTATAGAACTTGTATCCGACGTATATTTCTTCCTTCTTGTCATAGGCTTATCTGTTTGGTGTTTTAATTCCGGTTTAGCTACTGGTTGTTTTGTCTTCTTTGTCTTACAAGATGCACACTTCCAATTATTTTTGTGTGCGGGTGTCATTGTGTTATTAAATCTTTTTTCAGGAATATTTGCACAATTCAAATCAAATTGTGAAGAACATAATGAGCATTTCATAAATTCCCTCTTATCTAGAGGTTGTTGACATTTTTTGCAAACTACAAGTGGCTCCATCTTCTGGTTTTTTGTGGAACTATTTATTAACTTTTTGTCAAGCTTATTAAGTCTTCCTTTATATCGAATTAGACCAATATTTTTTTACAAATAAAGGCGGGAAGAATGTCAAATTATAAAAAAAAATCAAATAATGTAAGAAAAAATTGGTATCAGGAAACAAAAATAAAAATAAAAAATTCCTGGCAGGATTCGATCTTGGGGCTCTTAGATCAGGATGTGTTAGTGCAAAAAACTGTTCCAACAACCACACACGTAACTGAGCGAAATAGTCCGTGTATATCGTTCGGCTGTTTCTGGGATGAGTCAACGGTTTCTGCTCAGATTTTATCATATATGAGTCACAGTCACTAATGTTCGTCACTGCTAATACTTTAACAACACTGGTGAAACGATATTTTTTGAAATTGTTTTTGCTGTTTCACTGGTTAAAACGTCTTTAAAATTGTCCGGTTCTTAATGAGTTAACGCTTAATAGAATAATTGTTGCACTGGTATAACTTTTAACACCTAAAATACTGTTTACTACACTCAATGAATTTTATAGATACGGAGCTTTGTTATGTACAACCGCTCGGACCGCGGGGCGCCTTAGGTACTTTTTATTCATTAGGTACGTACTATGTAGGTATCTAGCTATAGCTCACAGCACCTACTCGCCCAAAATGTAAGGAACAATTGTTTTTTTTTTAATTTCAGAGTTGGTCCCATACAAAAAGTTGCACATTCATGAGTACTTAGATTCATTTCACCAGTAGAAAGGATGCTAATTTAACTGTCAAAAAATGACAATGACAGAAAAAACTTCACAAACGAATTTGAAAACATGTTTTGTAAAAAATATTTTTTTGTGCGTACTACATTATAATAAGCAAAATATTTCTCACAGCCTTGCCTACATCGTAGATCAACCAAGGGTTTCAAAATTAATTCTTCCCTCGTAGGTCACAAGCTGTGCCGCCTAGTTATTTATTGCAAATTATGTTCAAATAAAACAAAACCCAGCTTCTCTCCTGATTAAATTGCTAACAAATGTGATTCTTTGCAGATAAATCTAATGACTTCTTTTACTAAGTAGGATTAGTCTTAATCTAGGGACTAATTTAGTCTCTAAAACTGTCGCTAAAGTCTATCCCGCACAGATTAAAACTTCCGTCTAGACTGATAAGTCTGTCAGGAAAGAAAACTATAGGACTCTAATCCTGAGGTTCCCAAATGTAAGGAGATTTTATAGACAAAGAAAAAGGAAAGAAAAGAAAAGAAAAGATATCTAGAAATCTAAATCCTAACTAATATTATAAATGCGAAAGTGAGTTTGTTTGTTTGGTTATTTGTTTGTTTGTTACCTCTTCACGCTTCACCTATTGAACCAATCTTCCTGAAATTTTGCATACACATAGTTAAAAGTACAGAGAAGGACATAGGATACCTTTCATCCCGGGAAAAAGCACTGTTCCCGTGGGAAAATCACGCGGACGAAGCCGCGGACAAAAGCTAGTTGTCTATAAAACAATTGTAAACAAATTTGTACGAGTATTTTAGCGATCGTTTAATAAAACGTGTCAAACGTGTACTCATAATTTCGTGATTATGTGTTGAAGTATTTATCTAGAGCCAATCCTATTCCTAAATGTGGATAAATTGACACGAAAATGCATTGTTATTTTAGCAGAAATTCCCATCTATATGTATAGGTACATTTTGAAGAAGCATGTCCTGGAAAAATCATTTTCAATTATTGGCGAAAATTGGCAATAAGATAATATATAGTTAATAATTACCTATATTACATTTCTTAATACCTTTACTGCATTTTCTTCCTATTTAGAAGCATTTTCCAACGCTTGTATCTTATGAAATTTGCGCTAACCCTGACAGTCAGCGAAGGGTGACCAAAGTGTCAATTTATCACGGAATGGATCATATAAGAGACGGTCAAAAATAGTTTGGGAAACACTGCGCTAGATCCACAAATCCCCGAAGTTAAAACCAGGGTTTAACCCTTGTCCGTTATATCTGCTTTAATCAGGAAGGAATTTAAGTGGACTTGGACATTTTAACTGATATTTTTAAGCTTGTAAGCGAATGTTTATTTTCTATTTTCTACATTCGATAAAACAATATTATAGGATTTTTGTTACAACACTTTAGACAACAATGGTTGTACAACAGGCGCACTACCGGATCTGATCCCGTGGTAATTGAAAGGTTAATTAATCCATTCTTTAGGTACAAAGTTCATTTCTACGAAATTGCAGCGTTATCCTACTTAACATACACTTAACACTTAACTTAACATATACTTAACAAAACACTCGTAAATAGAGATTTCCAATTTCTATATTTCTATAAGATTTTATACGAATTAAAGGAATTTTATTACCTAGTAGTATTCATTTGGCCTGTGGTGTGGCCCTAGAATAGCACCAACTCATCTCTTCCCGTGGGTGTCGTAAGAGGCGACTAAGGGATCTAAAACACCGGAGGATGGGCAGCAGCATCTTTCCGCGTACTATGACATCACACTGCGATCGCCAACCCGCCTGCCAAGCGTGGCGATTACGGCAAAACCCCCCTATGGTTGTTACACCCATAACACGGCCCCTAGTCCCCGGCGGCCCCGCTATCCCGGACTCTGGTAGCGGTCACGGTAACGGCGGGGCAGGGGGTGCTAAGAATCCCCGGCAGATGCCAGGCTACCAACCCCGACGACCTTTGGCCCTGGCAACTTATAACACGTGCACACTGCGGACCGACGAGAAGCTCGCTGAACTGGAGGAAGAATTGAGCAGGTTACGATGGGATATTGTAGGATTATGTGAAGTCCGAAGAGAGGGGGAGGACACCATGATCCTCAAGTCCGGAAACCTGCTCTATTTCCGGGAGGGCGACCAACTGTCCCAGGGCGGTGTCGGGTTTATCGTCCACAGGTCCCTCGTCAACAACGTGGTCCAGGTCGAGAGTGTTTCGGCGAGGGTAGCGTACCTTGTACTCAGAATTACCAAACGGTATTCGTTGAAGGTAATACAAGTATACGCACCGCCCTCATATCGCTCCGACGACGAGGTAGAGACTATGTATGAGGATATTTCTAGAGCCATACATAGCTCCCAGGCCCACTATACCGTTGTGATGGGGGACTTTAACGCGAAACTGGGCAAACGAAGCGATGATGAGCTGAGGGTGGGGAATTTTGGATATGGAAGGAGGAATTCACGTGGTCATCTGCTGGCCGGCTTTATGGAGAAGGAGGGCCTCTTTATGATGAACTCCTTCTTCAAAAAGCCAAAACAGCGAAAGTGGACATGGTTGCATCCTAATGGCGTTACAAAAAATGAGATTGACTTCATCTTGTCGACGAAGAGGCACATATTCAATGATGTCTCTGTGATCAATGCCGTAAAAACAGGAAGCGATCACCGATTGGTAAGAGGCACATTGAATCTTAGAATAAAACTCGAAAGGTGTCGACTGATGAAGTCTACGCTCCGACCAGCGCCTATCCAGCTCCAAAACCCCGAGAGCTTTCAGCTCGAATTGCAGAATCGCTTCGAATGCCTGGGAGACTGCGAAAATCTGGACGATTATAATGACAGGTTTGTGCAAATTGTCCAAACAGCTGGGTCTAAGGCTTTCAAAACCCGCCGTTCAAAAGGAACAAAAAGATCTCGGACCTCACCAACAAACTCATGGAAGAAAGACGAAACTTGGTTCTGCAGTCCTCTGACGATGCTGCTCAGTATCGGCGTCTAAACAGACAGATCTCCAAGTCCTTAACTCGTGATTTACGCCAATTCAATACTGACCGTATTGAAGAGGCGATCAAGCGAAATAAGGGCTCAAAAGTGTTTGCAAGGGATCTGTCTGTTGGTCAAAGCCAACTGACCAAGCTGAAGACTGAGGATGGCAGAATCATTTCGTCGAAGCCAGAGCTGTTGGAAGAGGTTGAGAAGTTCTACGGACAATTATACACCAGCGTACGCACACCTGTCAGTAATCTGGCCAAAGATCCAAGAGCCAGATTGACCCGACACTACACCGAAGATATCCCGGACGTCAGCCTATACGAGATTAGAATGGCTCTCAAACAGTTAAAAAACAATAAGGCACCGGGTGATGATGGAATCACGGCTGAGCTTCTGAAAGCAGGTGGAACGCCGGTATTAAGAGCTCTTCAGAAGCTATTTGATTCCGTCATACTCGAGGGACAAACGCCTACGGCATGGCACAGAAGTGTGGTGGTACTTTTCTTCAAAAAGGTGACAAAACCCTATTGAAGAATTATAGGCCTATCTCACTTCTGAGCCATGTCTACAAACTGTTTTCGAGAGTCATTACGAATCGTCTCGCTCGCAGGTTTGACGACTTCCAGCCTCCCGAACAAGCCGGTTTCCGAAAAGGCTTTAGTACCGTAGACCACATACATACGCTGCGGCAGATTATACAGAAGACTGAGGAGTATAATCAGCCATTATGCTTGGCGTTTGTGGACTACGAGAAAGCCTTCGATTCGATCGAGACCTGGGCTGTGCTACAGTCTCTCCAACGGTGCCAAATTGACTATCGATATATCGAAGCGCTGAAGTGTTTGTACGAAAACGCCACCATGTCGGTCCGTCTCCAGGATCAAGGCTCCAAACCTATCCAGTTGCAGCGAGGGGTGAGACAGGGAGACGTGATATCTCCGAAACTGTTCACCGCCGCCCTGGAAGATGTTTTCAAGCTTCTGGACTGGAGCGGACTCGGCATCAATATCAACGGCGAGTACCTCACTCACCTTCGATTCGCTGACGATATCGTAGTCATGGCTGAGACCTTGGAAGACCTAGGCACAATGCTCGATGGCCTCTGTAGAGCCTCTCAACAAGTGGGTCTAAAAATGAACATGGACAAGACGAAAATTATGTTTAATATCCGTGTCGCACCCACTCCTCTGAAGGTTGGAGACTCTACACTCGAAGTTGTTGACAATTATCTATACTTGGGACAAACAGTTCAGTTAGGTAAGTCCAACTTCGAGAAAGAGGTCAACCGTCGAATCCAACTCGGCTGGGCAGCGTTCGGGAAGCTTCGCGATATCTTCTCGTCCAAAATACCGCAGTGTCTCAAGACTAAGGTCTTTGACCAGTGTGTGTTGCCAGTAATGACATACGGAACAGAGACGTGGTCGCTTACTATGGGCCTCATAAGAAGGCTCAAGGTCACCCAAAGAGCGATGGAGCGCGCTATGCTCGGAGTTTCTCTGCGTGATCGAATCAGAAATGAGGAGATCCGTAGGAGAACTAAAGTAACCGACATAGCCCGCAGAATCGCGAAACTTAAGTGGCAGTGGGCGGGGCACATAGCTCGTAGAACAGATAGCCGTTGGGGCAGAAAAGTTCTCGAGTGGCGACCACGAACCGGAAAACGTAGTGTTGGCAGGCCTCCCACTCGGTGGACCGACGACCTGGTGAAGGTCGCGGGATGCGCATGGATGCGGGCAGCGCAGGACCGGTCGTTATGGAAATCCTTGGGGGAGGCCTTTGTCCAGCAGTGGACGTCTTTCGGCTGAGAGATAGAGAGTATTCATTTAAGAGTTGATGAATTAAAGACCACATAATAATATGTGTAGGTATTATATATTTCTTACATCCAGAAAATATGACCCTCCATTTCGAACAGTTGTGTTTTTACCGCGCCCACATAATGCTGCGTCACTGTTACTCAATGAGAGGCATATCTTCAAAAATATTTATTTGATTTCGCCAAACACTTCCTTTGAAACGCAATAAATCAGGAATTCATTCCAAAGTGAATGGGAGCTCGATTCGATAACTTTATTTCAATTTGGTAACTCGATGGTGCTCAAGCGACATTTACCTGCTCAACTTTGCAAACTTTCGACCTTTTTGTGAATGAACGGTTTTATTAACTTGTTAAATGATAAATTTTATCTTTGAGGATAGAATTTCACAAAGTATTGGCAAAGAAAAAGTCTATTTCGTAATAAGCGTTATAAATTTGAGTGGAATTTTACTTATATCCTTTAATTCATATATTAAAATTATAGAAATTAATCCGCTACAAACCCTCGTCAAAACTACTACTACATAGTTACATTGTACTAGCCTTTGCCCGCGGCTTCGCCCGCGTGAATTTCCCACGAAAACAGTGTTTTTTCTCGGGGTGAAAGGTAGCGTATCAGTACTTCTAACTATGTGTATGCGAAGATTGGTTCAGCAGATGAAGCGTGAATCAAACAAACTCACTTTCGCCGTTATAATATTAGTTAGGTAGTCAAGTGAATCTCCCACACAACTACTTACCTAATATACTTACACACAAATACTTACATAGGTACTAGATGTCTGCCACCGCCCTTTTGCAGGCGTTCCATTTGATGACGAAATACTAATTTTAGGGATGAAATTTCACTAAGATGACAAAAGGCGGATTAAGATTAAGTGAAGTTTTGTCTGTGCTCGCTGATGCGAGAGTATTAATAATTATCTCGATGCATTCAGTAAATCACTTAAGTCGAAAATTGTTGAAAGTACAGAATGCAAACTTCATAAATAACTAGTTTTTCCGCAGGAATCAAATTCAAAATGTGTTTATTGAAAATAGACCTTCATTCACAGGCACATTTTCACTTTTTTTTTTATTATTAAAGATGGTTTTGCTCTTGACTACAATCTTGTCCGAGGACAGAGATGAGGTCTACGATGTAGCGAGCTTACCCAGAAGCAGCCTATTCACTCTGGTTTTAAGAGAGTCAGGTTGTATGTGCTCGGGAACACAACGCAGGCAGGGAGTTCCACTGCTTCGCTGTGCGCATTGGGAATTAGGAATCACGTCAAAATTAATTACTTATAGAATTTTATTTTATATTATATATCTCAAAGCTACACACTACTAGCATTTCAGAACGACCACTGCTGAGAAGAAACTCATTTTAAACAGTATTGGTCGCCTTATATCATGCCAGAGCGGCTTTTTATATATCATTTTTACCGTATAATAATAAAGTCTTTTTTGTCAACTACTTACATACTTACTCCGCTGGCTCAGTGACCCCAAAGTGGATCTTGGCCTCCGAAACGAGAGAGCGCCATCTACTTATATTCTGCGCGGTGGCTTGCCAGTTATCCGACTACTACAACAACTGCTACTACTTACATACATTTTAAAAAAAAATACCAAGTCGGCGAAGTGATTTATGAATTTATTAATTATTTAAACGACCCTCATTGATTCTCCATTCTGTTCTCTTATTAGTTGTCTTTACTAATTAGGATTAGGATTTTGAAAGCTACGCATATCAGTTAAGGCGGAGTGTAATAAACTAATATAAGTGGCTTAAATCTCATATTACTTTGTGGAATTTCAAGTTTAATTTGGGTTCTTTAAAATAGTAAGTAGTTTAATAAAATAACGACATAACGATATTATAAAATAAAGATATTTATAAAATATTTTCAGTAGATTTTAAAGTTATTTTTTCATCAGAAAGTAGGCTGTATGGTCAATTGAGCCTTACACAAGGTTTGTATAACCATATCGTATCGCCCCACCCCAATATCTTCTCAAGCACATATAGGCCAGTCGACAGGTAGTTTCAGATAGAAAAAGGTCGGAATTTAATGAAACTTGGAGATGTTGTTCAGGGATGGTTAATTAACATTTTGTCAAGTTTTGGACCTCGAGGACCCTGTGCAAAAAGAGGAGGGGGGGAAAAACTGAAAAAATTTCGACCTTTTGTCAGTTTTTTGTCAATATTTTTTTTTCCTTACATCCTACTGCAAAAGCATCCTAGTACTTTTTTATAGATCGTTAAATTTCCCACAATTTTTACTAAACAAACTTATTTGTAAATCAATTCGTTACTGAGATATGGCGCTACAAAAGAAAAGTCAATTTTCAAAAATCGCTAAAAAATGGCGAAAATGCAGAATTCCACCTTTTTTCTTCATATACCTATATCAGAATAATGATGAAGTGTTGTTTCTGTTATGGTCCCTTGTTACAATAACCAATATTTGAACCCCCCCTCCTTCCCTATCCAACCCCAATTCTCAAAAGCTTATTTTCTTCTGTCTTGCGAGGCAGAGGCAAGCACGGCCCGGCTCTGTTAAAGAGGAAGTTAATAAATTTGAATAGAATCGGCTATCAGATCTCGACTCTAAACGCCTCCTACGAAAAACCCGTCCCAAGCTTTCCTACACGTACACATACAACAACTTAGGTCAGTTGCACTATGTGCCATGCAACCGGATCTTCAAAACCAAGTTTGGTTTTGCTAGCCATATCCGTTCCCATCTACGGAGATTACAAGATTCGCCGTTGACGGACACGTCAGGGAGGACATGACTATCAATCCCCACAACCAAAAATGCTGGGCCAGATAACATCCTCCAAATTGTTTCCTGCAAGTGCAGCAAAGGCTGTAGCACTGGAGCTGGTGGCTGCAAGAAAGCAGGTCTTAGATGCTCAGCAATTTGCAAGTACTGCACAGGCCACTCCTGTGAAAACGCCCCCACAACTGATTTGAACGAAGAGGACTCATCAGACAATCGACGAATACGACAACGGCGAGGACGTCCTTAAGAGCCTGATCGCTCAGGAGGACGACGAGCTGTTAAAAGCAAAACCAACGCCTAAGAAATCTCGACAGGAGCTATAATGAGTACAAATTAGTACCTATGTATGAGCACCTTTCAACAATAATATCTCTGTTGCTTATAATTTATGCTTTGTGAATACCTTAATTTTGTTAATTACATTATTTTTGTTCACGAAAGGACTTTGTCTTTTTTTACCTGCTCTGGAATAATTATGTAGTGGGGGGAGGGGGAGGGGTCTAAAAAGTAACTAATATCAATACCAACATTACCGACATGATAATATGGTTGGAATGAAATTACAGAAGAAAATAAGCTTTTGAGAATTGGGTTTGGGTAGGGGGGGGGGGGGGGTTCAAATATTGGTTATTGTAACAAGGGACCATAATAGAAACAACACTTCATCATTATTCGGATATAGGTATATGAAGAAAAAAGGTGGAATTCTGCATTTTCGCCATTTTTTAGCGATTTTTGAAAATTGACTTTTCATTCGTATCGCCATATCTCGGTAACGAATTGACTTTAAAAAAAGTTTGTTTAGTAAAAATTGTGGGAAATTTAACGCTCTACAAAAAAGTACTGAAATGCTTTTGCAGTAGGATGTAAGGAAAAAAAAATATTGACGAAAAACTGGTGAAAGGTCGAAATTTTTTCAGTTTTTCTCCCCCTCCTCTTTTTGCACAGGGTCCTCGAGGTCCAAAACTTGACAAAATGTTAATTAACCATCCCTGAACAACATCTCCAAGTTTCATTAAATTCCGACCTTTTTCTACGAAAGTCCACTTTTTGCGACTTGTCGACCGGCCTAATAAAAGATTGTTTATTTTTTTCTTAGAAATGATGATTAAATGCCTACAAATGCCTAAAACAACTTAACAAAATAAGTGAAATTCAAACCTACGTCTATATCTTTACACTAATATTAAAAAAAGGTTAAACTTTCGAGATTATGATATTATTAGATTTTTTGAGTATTTCTTTTGTTCGCATCCCATCAGGAAGTTCGCAAAAATTCGCTGGAGAGCGAAGTTTTGTCGCAGTTTACTTAAATTGTTATTTATCGTAGATATTGTAGCGTTTACAATGATAAGCGTAGACGCTCTACGAGGTTCGTAGGCTTGTTAAAGCTCTATGTGGTTCTAGCTCGTAGATGCTCTACGCGATTTGTAGAACCTCTGCGGATCGAGAGTCAAAAGTGGGTAATTAAATAAAGAATGTTTATTTTTTCCTTGCTATCTAATTTCGACCTATCACCTTTTTTTTCTCTAACGACATTGCACGACACAAAGACCATGGAAGTAATAAGTACTTTAGTACATACAAGACATAGTTGTCACAATATTGAAAATGGTGGTAGAAAAGCTTCGAGCAGCAAGAACTTCCGCGCCCCGTAAGGAGTCCGTGTTGCTCTATTAGAAAAGCGTCAATTACTACTTTTCATTTATTATATTTTGAGAAAAAAAGGCGTGATAATATGTATATATATACTTTGAGAATTTGGCTGTTTCTTCCCCTTTTTTCCGTACCGTATTTAAATACTGATTAAGATAGGGTAGTATTGGCTACCTAATCATATCAAAAGAGAGCAAAACAAACTAATTAGAAGTTTTTTAGGGTTCCGTACCTCAAAAGGCAAAAACGGAACCCTATAAGATGAGACCCCGGAACGTTGAAACATGAAATTTGCTGGAAGCTCTTACGTAGAAACTGAGATTATACAGCATTTTTGAGCATTAAGTAAATAATTTTGGAAAATCCACTCCTAAAGGGGTAAAATGGGTGAAAAATTAAATTCCCGAGGGAGAAGCCAAGAGCAAAACATTATACTCGTATATGTAGTACCGCTTGCCTAGCACTCGTTAAAAACGCTTGCCTAGCACTCGTTTAAAACGCTTGCCTAGCACTAGTTTAAAACGCTTGCCTAGCACTCGTTTAAAACGCTTGCCTAGCACTCGTTCAAAACGCTTGCCTAGCACTCGTATAAAACGCTTGCCTAGCACTCGTTTAAAACGCTTGCCTAGCACTCGTTTAAAACGCTTGCCTAGCACTCGTTTAAAACGCTTGCCTAGCACTCGTTTAAAACGCTTGCCTAGCACTCCTTCAAAACGCTTGCCTGAGCACTAGTATAAAACGCGTGCGTCTTTAGTCGCCACAGGGCCTTAAAATTGAAGTAATATGTTGCGATCCCTTGAGACCAGCTCAGGCAAACTTTACAACTATCCACTAAGCCGTCCGTCGTAAGTTCCTAGTCTGTAGCAGCTGTTCTTTCATTAATTTGGTGGTTAAATACAGGTAAAAATAACCCTTTTGTTATGACCAACTTCAGTTCATGATACTAACCCAAGATAATGACGTACGACTGTTGTTCTATGAAATATATCCTCTATTATCCTTTACAATTAAAAATCCTTCTTTTTTTTCCCTTTTTACTGTATCCTTTACTTGTTTTGGTGCAATAAAGGATTTTCACTTACTTACTTATTGACTTATTAATGAGGGTAGAAAACTACGTACTAAGTTGGTAAACTAGTAAAGTTTATAAAGTAAAAGTAAAATTGACCAAAATTGATGCGGTTGAAATTTACAGTAAGATGCTTTGGTGGGCTTCTTTGTTCTGGCAACACATTTATTTATTTAACCTTTATTATATACACAAATACAATGTATGGCACAATAGGTGAACTTAATGCAAAAGCATTATCCGACAGTCGGCCTTTGGGGTAAACAGAGAACTAAAATTCATTTTTCTCAAATCGTCTATTTGATCATCATTCCATGACATCGACTATACAACCACTAGACGCCGCACGCTCTAACTTCTACAACGAAACAATTCAGACAAAAGTATGAGGTGTGCGGGTCGGGGGTACTGAGCTCTGATTGCTCAGTTCAAGGTCAGGACATGTACTTGATCATAACTAGTGATGGAAACTAATAAGTAATAGTTTATATTTACCGGGTGGAATTAAACACTAAGCATTTTATAAATATTGTTTAATAAGAATAAATCAGAAAATCAGATAAAACAAACATTTTTAACTATTTATTGATTACAAAGGTTTCGTAAGAAATAAGAGTCATACAAACATACAGACAAACAGATATACAGACAAACAGATATACAAATATACCGACAAACAGACATACAGACAAACAGATATACAAACATACAGACAAACAGACATACAGACAACAGATATACAAACATACAAACACACAGACATACAGAGTTACAAATATACGGACAAATAGACATACAGACAAACAAATATACAAACACATACCTAGACATACCGATTTACAAACATACAGACAAACAGATATACAAACACACAGACGTACAGATTTACAAACATACAGACAAACAAATATACAAACATACAAACACACAGACATACTGATTTACAAAAGTACATACAAACAGATATACAAACATACAGACAAACAGATATAGAACAGACATGCAGACAAACAGATACATATATGTACAAACATACAGACAAACAGACATACAGAAATACAAACATACAGACAGACATATATACAGACTTATAGACGTACTTACATACAGATATAAAGACACATACATGCGAGCAAAGTCGCGTCTTAGTGCTAATGCATACATTTACATTATGATTCAAAATTAATAATTTCGTTTTATTTTATATTATTATACAAAATTAGCATTTATAATTCTCTATTCAAATCTGTGATTCAAATCGTGGTACAACACTACTTACACGTGCCAATAATTCAAGAACGGGATAGCGATAATTATTTACATAGGAAAGAAAGGGATGCATGGAAAAAAGACATCAACGCGACCTGCTATCTTACCACCGTACATGCAAAAACAACCAAACCAACCAATATAGCTAGAGCTCTCATCATCATCCTGAAATTAAAATACTTTTTAAAAGTAGCTTACCTGTGAAATGTTATGCCATCTTTTTTGAAATTAGATGTTTGGCTACGTTTTCCACACCAATTAATAGTACACGGAGCCATTTCACTTCAATACTCAATATTGATTTTAATAAAAATTATTCTATAGACGAACATGTGCACGGGTCACGGATGTGGTCGATACTAATTGGGATGTCGAGCTCGGCGGCTTACATCAGACGTATTAGTCTGATGTGTTGTCTGAAAACGTTCGCCCTACAAGCGGAGTCTAGTGGTTGTATAGTCGATGTTCCATGACTTAACAACTACTGCCATCTAGTACAGTCGTTAACACACTATTTAATTAAACAGTCTGCTGGTAAGCAGGTTTCGTCACGATGTTTATCTTTAAAAGTTTTCTTTGAGTCTGATAGCACGAAATCTACATGCGCCAGTCAAACTATTTTCTGCACTTTCAACTCGTAAGACAAGGGTCTACAAAAACTCCAGTTTGTAATAAATTAAACTCGCTAACGTTCAGTGTTGCCGTTACCATACATTTTACACATTTGACGTACCTTTTTAGCCTCCAATGTGTCATGTGTAATGGGTCCAGTATATGTACCTTTTTATCTTTTCTTTTTTTTAATTTTTTTTTGTTCTCATCCAAAACTATCTGAACATTTTATAAGCCGACGCGCGCGACGCTACTCGGAGTTCCAGTCTAGTGGAGAGAGATTGTGTGCAATCTGGCAGTTGTGTATATGCATCTCGCTCGTGTACCGGGCCCCCGGACGCCTTCCTCGCTTTGCTGCTTGCTTGGTAGGATTTTTTTTACCTACCTAAGCGAGCAGAAATTCTCTCGCTTACTCTCCCACGTTTATTACGAATTGCGAGACCGCGAATGTGATGTGCCGTTTCCGAAATTTTCGGAAAAATCGGATGATGGGAAATGTATATTTTCCATGTTCCTGGGAAATTTTCCCAAGAAATTTCAAAGAAATTTCAGAGAATTTTTTTGATAATTTCATTCCCGAGAATATTTCCAAGAAATTTTCGAGAAACCGAGAAACTTGAGAATTTCATTCCCGAGAAAATTTTCAAGGTGGCAAAGTGTTATTTATGTCTTTCATAAAAACTTTAAAACTCGTAACAAACAGACTTTCGCATAAAATTGGGAGAAAATGTTCCCAAAAAATCCTGGAAAATTTCGGAATTTTTTTGTGAAAGAAATTTACAGAAACCGAGAAATTCTCGGCGACACATCGCCAACCGCGATAGATAGAAGCTGTATAAGTGAGTTGAGGAAAAAAATGGTTATGTACCTTTTTACCCCAAAATGTACCTTTTCCGTACTGGATATGTACCTTTTGGGAACTCAGTTGTGACAACACTGCTTTAACGTTTTATCAAACGGCAACTAAGCGGCTTTAATTAAGGATGCGTCACTAATCTCGATCCCTGTATCTCTTTAACTAAAGTATTATCAGGTTGAAACATTTCCGGCTTTCAACCCTTTTAAAGCGATAGTGATTGATTTATTTCGCCTGCCTGTATTTACACGAGATACTAATTCTGATTAGTTTCTCGTGTAAATACGATTTAGTTAATATGAAAGAACACGAAAAAACCTAAGTACTTATTATTTCCATGGACAGAACATATTAACTTTTCAGCTCAGAGAAATAACTAAAGACTTTAGGCAAAACCATGGGTTAGGTAGGTACTCGTGCCAAATACTATATAAACCTTCGAGCAACAAGGACTTCCGCGCGCGGCCCGGAAGTCCGTGTTGCTCTATGATATAAACTCTCCATGGAAGTAATAAGTACTTGTACTTATTACTTCCATGGTAGGCTCGGACTTACCATAGAGATATCACAGAAATATTTTTTTAAGCATATAGTAAATCTATGGTACCTACACGTATTTTACTTTTTTTATTGTATTTTTTCTTTGCCTACGTTCCACAGACTTGTAGGAGAGCGTATTTATTTGTGGCAAGGCTACCACTACTGTGCGTGCGGAGACAGAGAAACTATCTTGAAACTATTTAGGGTCTTGTATAGTTAAGGAATAATTTAGTTCTTTTGGCAGTAAAAATAGCACTGAAATATATATTTTTTCAAATACTCGTTACCTGGCTGACTCATAGAGCAACACGGACGCGCGGAAGTCCTTGTTGCTCGAAGGGCTGACTATAAAACTATATTCACAGAGAAAAAATAAAATAATAGCTTTATTATCAGATTTCTTCCTCTCTGTTTCTAACTTTATGGTCTATTTCATTTTGTGTCAAAAAGTGATTTATTATTTTGATTATTTTAGTGTTTTTTTTTATTTATATGTAATTGTGTATTGAGTGATTTTTTTATATAGCTGCTATTGTGAAATAATTAAATATTTTATATTAATTATATTGTAAAATAATAGGTCCGATTTAAGATGAAGCAAGTAATTTTTATATGTCTACTGTCTGTCTCGATGTATCTCAGCGACACAACTGTTCATATTGGAAATCCTAGTAAGTAGGTACCTTCATTTCATATTAAAATTGTTGAATCGTTTTTATTGCATCTGATTACAGAATACTTAAAAAATAATACATAAATTGACAACATTCATCCTCCAGAATACACATCAGTAACCAAAGTATTTCCCAAGATTAAAGAGTGACGAAAAACAATTCACATTTTTCATTCACAGGTGTTGGGCCTCTTGAGGTACATGATATAGCTGCGAATACAGACAAACAAACAACAGCAGCCAACAACCTAACAGCAGACAAAGTGATCCCCCCACCGCCTGCCAGTATCAACAACACAGTTCCAAAGGATAACACTACTGTGTCATCAACCAGAGACGAAACTACCCCGACCACAGATAAACCTACACCAAGTTTTGTGAAACCAAAAAAATCTGTGACACCCTCAACTCGAAGGACTGCTTCAACTAAAAGCACTACTACATCTCTACCAGAATTAAGTAGACTGCAGCTTATTGAAACTTCCTTTCACATAGGATCTTTATTAAAAATACCTATTATGCCGCGCGCTATCAGGAAAAGACTCCAAAGACACGTTCGCTTTCAATTTAATGTTCGTTTAGTGAACCCACTTCTTCCTGATTAATATGATGAATGAATTGCAAGTAACAAAGACTATAATAAAGATGTTAGTAGCTTATGTTAGTTAAAAATTGTCTAAATAAAGAATTTAAAGCTGCCTTTTCTTTCATTTCTGCTCCACTCCCCCTGAAATAGCACAAGAATGCTTACGCTTCAGACCCGTGATTACACTGATGTAACTACTTATTCTAAAGGTACCTCACCTTTAGAAGTCCAACTAGTGAATGTTAGCGATTATCATGTCCAGCCCTTCTTGTCCTTAGCTCTGCAAAACAGCTCAGCAGCGTTCGCTATCCCGGCCCATTCTCGGATGTTTCACAGGCATTTTTTCCCTCTTACGACATTTCTCTTTCCAATGACTTTTCCCATTATTATCAGCTGCAAGAGGTCGTATCGCTGATATCTAAAAACATGACCCAAATAAGAGACTTTCGGCCCTTTTAACAGTAGGCATGAGCGTGCGTTTTTGGCCGATTTGCCAGTATGTAACTATTCAGCATACTAATCATATTCAGTATCAACCTGAGTTTCCACTTCGCCCGCAACCTGTGCACTGGTACGCGCACCATTTAAAGTTGCGTATGCGTAAAAAATATAATAATATAATATCTTTATTAACCAATAAAGTACAATTACAAAAAAAAAGTTTACATTAGAATTAAGTAAAAAACCACATGGAGGTTTTTAAAGTTCAGTTTGACTGTGGACCCTGCACTAAGCGATGCTTGTATCGCAGCGTGAATCCGAAAAATCGTTTAGTATAATTATACATTATGAGTACATGTTCATCGGATCAAAAATACAATGGTAAGAAAAATTTGCATTGTTAAAAACTAATTACATAAAATATAATATGAAAATATGGCATCATACGGCATAAATTCTGTGGTGAGATAGTGAGTTGTATCGTGGGTGTGTGGAATGTGTTCACTTTAAAGCAATTTATAATTAAAATTTCTTCAGTTTGAGTATACTTCTTAGTCTAGGGTTTTTAACCCGTCCTCAGTCTTTTGCTTGGCCTTGTATGTTGTCCATTTCATACTCAGATCAGGCAATACTACGGCAGACTTCTGTTGTTGTATACGTACCGGGCAATATGGAAGGCAATGACCATATACGTGCCCAAAGCAAGACTCTGTGAAAGGAACATCAATCTGAGGCACTCTTCGCTGAATATCTAATGGTATAGTTTGGTGAGGTGGCTTAAGAACAGTCCTGTGGGTAGTTATAACGGCTCTTGGAAAATAAATAGCTGTCGAACTCTCAATACGTTGCTTTCCATATAAAGATCATCTGTGAAATTTCTGTATCTAAAAGGTTTATTCATCATCACCTTGAGGACCGCTCGTTTTCATCGGGCCCTTTTTCTAGACTAAGCATATGTGATTTTGCTGCGCCTCCCAGGCTTTGATACAATACATAAGATTTAGATTAGCCAGATGGCTTTATAAACTAGCATTTTAGTATTTAAAAAAGAAACGATCTGCGCACTTTGACGAAGGGCTTTTCTAATATGGACGATTTACGAGTGAGATTAGCACCAAAATGTATATGAAGTTTGAAGGATAGATTTTCATATAGGATGACCCCAAGATATTTTAAATTGGGAGTGCATATTACGAAATATCGGAGCAATTACACATTTTTGGAGAGTAGTAGATGTGCAGAGTATGTAATTTTATGACTTTGTTTTTCGGAGGTTGTGAAGCAAGAGTCTTTGTGGAAGGCCATGAACTGGAGTCTTTGCGCCGTTCAAGGTTAGAAGATTTTTACTCAGCCAGTTGTTAATAATGGAGAGAGCCATTTTCGGTATTTTTGGTGAACCTGATCTTATGACAAACCGCGTTAAATCTTTAAAAAGTATGACAGTGTCATCTGCGTAAACGCAAATGACCTCGGCGCGTTCAAGCGGAAGGTCCATGATGTCGCTGATGTACAGAATGAATACAGTTGGCCCAAGAATGCTGCCTTGTGGTATTCATGAGTGCGTTAGGTTTAATTCACTGATGATATCTTCCGCTTTGAGCCTCTGAAACCTATCGAAAGATAACTTTTGAACCTGATTCTGAGCTATTCCTCTTATACCGTAGCAAGCTAACTTCCTCTATAGAAGAATTTTTTTATGGATACGGTGTCAGAGAACCAGCCAGCAAGGTCAAGGAATACTCCGACACATCGCTCGTTTCAGTCTAACGCTTTACAGATACAAATTCTGTCAGCATGAGTCTGGCATCCTCTGATCATCAGCAGACGGAAGCCGAATTGCCGATCCGAGTAAAATATTGTTCTTGTCGAAAAAACCAATAAGTTCCTCTTGTTGACAAGTTTTTCCAGTATTTTGAGAGAAGATAGATAGTAAAGAAATTGGTCTGAAATTATTGAGAGTGTTATCTGGTCCGCTTTTTGTATATGGAGGTTACCCAATGCAGTCTTCCATACATCAGGGAAGACACCGGTTGACAAGCTCAAATTGAACACATGAGTTGAAGGTTTCAAGATTATAGGTTTGAGATGAGTAATAAGACTAGAGGTACAATTATCGATTCCAGGCGCACTTTCCATTTTGAGGTTTGAAATAAGGTCGCTAACTTCCGTCTCATCAGTTGGTTGCATGAAAAATTCTTTGAGTCGGAACGGTACCTAGTCACTTTTTAGATTGATCCGATGCAAGATTCTGTTCTGTTGTGGATAACTTTTGTAGCATTTCATTTTGCGAGTGTCTTTCCCCACGAAATTGGCAAAATATTGATTGCAATGATTTATTGAGTCTCTTAGGTTAAGATTTTATTTTAGTTAGTTCAGAAGATCTATTACTTTTTTGTTTGTTGAAATTGCATACATCTTTAATGGACTGCCACAGCTTTTTTGAGTTGTTTTTGCTACTATTAATTTTTATTTCTTTCATAGTCTACTTTCAGTTTCTTTAATAGCGAGTTAAGAAAATTACGATATCGTTTGTATGTTATTTGGGCAATTTCCGATGTATTATTTTTAGCTTCCCGATGGAGTCTATCCCTGATTTTTTGGCACCTCATGAGGCCTGGAGTTTATCCATGGTTTTTTAAGTTAAACATGGAGCGGCTAATAACAATTTCTTTAGAGTTTTTTTACGCAATCACTTGTTCTATGCAGCTATTATATAGTGTATTTATTGGTTAGCTGCACTTCATTAACGTATTTCATAAACAGTAATTGTAGACCAGTCAACTAGCTCTAAATCACGTGCAACAACTTGAAAACATAGTCACTGTCCTTAAGGTGAATTCGTTTACGGGATGGAGGTGGCTGTCTACGTCTGCTTCAGCGAATATCCCTGATGCACTACTTGACATTTATAGCTGCATCCAGCACCTGAATGCATTCGATTTATCGCTTTTCAGACCAATGATTGCACTGTTTAGTTACAATATCTATAAATATAGCAACGAATTTATAACCTCCTCCGTTTTTTGAAGACTGACGTTGGATTCATCTATCGAGTCTAGTCCTAATTGACCGAGTGAAGCGAAGCGAGCGAAAGTCTCCAATTGCTTTTGTCGGGATGATTGCAAGCCGTCGAACTTATGACTATAGAAATACGAAGAGTAGTGAGTTTGTTTGTTGGTTTGTTTGTTTATTTATATATTTGTTTGTTTGTTACCTCTTCACGCTTTATCTACTGAACCAATCTTCTTGAAATTCTGCATAGTTATAAATAAAAATAGTAATAAATAAGAAATTAGTTCACATAGTTAGAAGTGCTGACATTTATTTTTCATTTCGACCTGGTGAAGGTCGCGGGATGCGCATGGATGCGGGCAGCGCAGGACAAGTCGTTATGGAAATCCTTGGGGGAGGCCTTTGTCCAGCAGTGGACGTCTATCGGCTGAGAGATCGAGTTAGAAGTGCTGAGAAGGACATCATAGGGTACCTTTCCCGGGAAAACGCACTGTTCCCGTAGAAATTAAATTAACAGCTAGTACTATATAAACTCGTGGGTTATGTGTTGTGGGTTCCGGGCTAGTTTGTTGGTCGCATTTCTGAACGGATTTTTCAATCAATCAAAGTTTATTTGCATGAATACAAGTTTATAAAATACAGGTCTTAAAAAATAAAAGTAATGTATTCAACCTCTGTAATGTAACAGGCGGGCAAATTATTGAATATTATATGAAAAAATAATATTATTCTTCCGAAACTTAGGACATGTGTTCCTCCTTGGTTAAATGGGGAAAAGGGATAAACAGCGGAGTTACTTCCGCCGAGGTCTACTGTTCACAGAACCACTAGTACCTATATAAAACCCCGGAATATCTTAACTTTTAGAACCTAATACTTATATGGAAATGGAGTACCTAAATTAATTCCGTGGGAACTGCGAAGTAAGAGAAACGTTAATTTGCAATTCCTCTATACGGTGCCATGCTTTCACGGGCGGCGTGTTGTTGTCGCGCTAGTCGGTAGGGCTGACTAAAATGATTTATTATAGGTAATACTTATACTTTTTTTTTTAAACTTTCTGTGAACTACTCGAATACTTTTACTTTACTTTATTATGCAACCCTTTAAGTGCCTATATTCTTAGATAAAAAATACTTATTTATATCAAAACAACAAGCATTAGAATTTTTGTGTGGATGCTACATTTGCTATCTGCAGGAGGTAGTCCTAAATCCAATAAAAGATGGCATTAACTAGTTGATAACTTTATTTATTTATTATTAATTTATCTATTAAATACATAATTATACATATCAAAAAAAATTGAGAGTAGGTAAACACATTGGCGGAAAAATGTACCTAAATAAGCACCTACTTATCTATCGTTGATTTTAAAAGTTTTGATATAACCGATTAAATAAACTGATGCATATTTATTTAAACAAACCAAGCAAGCATTACGTACTTACGTAATGCTTGCTTGGTTTGTGTTGTGTGTAAAAGTTAAGATATTCCGGGGTTTTATATAGGTACCAGTGGTTCTGTGAACACAATGAAGTGCCAACCCTAAAAGTCGTGTCATGTCATACACGTAGCTAAGCTCCGAGCGGGTAGGTATTATCGCGCCTCTATTTGCAAGGTAAGCCCTAAAGGCTAGATTTTGATTAATTAAACCACACTATTTACCACGGCTCTAGCTAATTCTACTTTGCATGCTGGAATTTGTCTGGAATCAATAGGCATGTTGGTTTATTTTGAACTATAGGTACAGGGCGGGCGCTTCATCATAGAAACGGGGCGTCAAATATACCAACTACTACTACAAAATGAAACTGTATATCCGTGAACACGTCAGTAATAGACTAGAATAATTTTTGAAAATTACGACTTTGAACGGCATGGAATGTAACAGTTTGACACCGGATGTTTTTAGACTAATTCGACCCTGCTGAGCACGATTTTTCCCGGTGTCAGACCAATTTACCCCCCTTCCCCCCCTTTTCCCTTTTCATTGAAAATATGTCCCTCGCCACGGTTTTTGCCGTTTTGTACAAAAACTGTTGGATCTAGAAGAAAACTCTCAATGATAAAATTAATCTGCATTCAATTACCTACCACGTGGTATAAATTCAATTTTTATAGGTCTAATAGTTTTTGAGTAACATCTACCCAAATCCGAGGTTTTTTTTTTTTAATTTTGACTGTATTTTTGCAATTTTTAGGGAAACCGCTGAATTTGGAACAAAGTGATGTATGCACTAATCAATCTTGATGTATTGACCTACAAAACGACGATCTCCTCCTCCTCCTCTCCTTTAGTAAGTATGGGCCTGGGACTTTGTTCGCGTGTGAATTTCGGAACATCCTCTCTTAGTGCTCTATAAACCCTATAAAGACCTACAAGCAAAATTGCAGCTTCATACGCCCAGGAGTTTTGGCTGTGCGTTGTCTGTCAGTCATTCAGTTAGCAACAGAAGAATTTTATAATATTGATTGATAATATTTTTAGAATACTTGTATTGTAGTAATCCATTCGCACTTGTTGCGACCGAAGCCTGGCAACGCCAGACCAGCTTAGACATTTGTTTGGCTCGGATGCGGAGCGATGCGATCTGATGCAACGAAAACAGCCATATTACTAGCGATTCTCTCTTCCCCTGCTTGCTCACCTACTACGAGCCACTCTCGCCCCTATGCCAAATCCGCCATTTTATTTTGCAAAAACGGCTCTACTATCGATTTTCATATGTTTATGCTCCCAAAATTTTACGGGAATCGGTTAATAAATGCGACCTCTAAGGAGAACACACAGACATTACTACTTACTTATTGAGTAGGTGGTACCTATACATACTAGTGGTTCTGTAAGAACAGTAGACCTCGCGAGCCCTTCCACGAAATAACCGATATTTTTACCGTGGCTTAGAAGAGTTTTATAACCAACCTACCAATGCTGGAAAGAAAGTAAAAAGTCTCATATTTTACCCATAAGCACAGGGCGGGCGCTTCATAGAAACGGCGCGTCAAATATAGGCATATTTGACTACTACTACAAATGAAACTGTATATCCGTGAACACGTCAGTAACACGTCAATGTGTGCGTTTTCATAGTCGAACGTCCCACAGTTACACAAGAACGGGGGAGAAGTGCGGAAGGAGCGGGGGTGCCATATTGCGGGAGGGGCAGGGAGTTTCCTTTCTGTACGTAGTACTAATATTAATTCTGTGCCATAAGCCCAAACACGTTCTTGTGGTTGGTCAATACCACAAAAAAATTGACTGAAACCTGCTTTTTTGCCTCGAATAATATAAATAATTTTAAAAAATTACTTAAACTTACGAAAAATAACAATAGCGAATTTGCGAGTATTAAAAGCTTTGCTGCGCCATCTATTGATTTTTTTGTGAACTATCATAACAGAATTTAAAATATATGGATTTCTGCGGTTTTACTGAATTTCACTAGGTATGTTGTTTAGACAAAAAAGTTGCGTCTTAATAAGAATAACAAAAAACGTCTAATGACATTTTTGAATTATTTTTAAATAGCTGAGATATGAGGTTTTTTTTATATATTTCCGCAATTTTTTAAAATTTCGAAAAACTGGCTCGACTAAAAAATTCAAAAAAATTACCGAACCGGCTCACAAAATTTCATGAGAATCGGTTCAGAAATGCGACCTGTAGGCAATAACATCCGGACAGACAAAAGAAATTTCGGCTAGTGGAAACTGAGACGCTTCGCTCGCTGCGCTCGCTCGGTCAATAAGCATTTTTAGCCAAGCTGAAACGGAAACCCCGCTCGCTTCGCTCTTTAGTTTTGCTTTGCTTAACTTACAAATCTAATTATTGACCAACAACTTACAACTTTAACAAAAGTAGTGGCCTTTGCCCAGCAGTGGGACTCAACATAATAGGTAGTAAAAAAAGTAACATTTGTAATCTTAGATTATCTATAGTTACCAGAGTAGATAAAATCATCGATAAAATATTTGTAATATTTTATCAATGATAAAATCTAAGTTTGTAAAAATTCTCTAGGTATTCCATTTCTTCCTCAATATACTCCTATTCTATGACAGCAAAATTAGCTCTTTTTCATTTTTGTAGATCTATACAATAAATACAACGAATAAGGCTTACTTACCGGCTTACAAAATGTTTAAATGGGCGCACACGTCCGTTTATTTTTCCGAATGGAAAATGCAAGTCTCGCTGCCACACCCCGTACATTTTGTATGAAAAGCGTGCATTCGGGTCCCCAGATCTGAAATTTCCGTAAACAAACTGACGCCGAGTTTCCTGTTCCCGAAAAAATTCTTCCCTTGTAAATTTCCGAAAATTCTTGGAAAATTTTCCGTTCTCGAGAATATTTCCGAGTTTCAAAAATCTTTCCGCTGTTTCTTTAAAAATTTCGGAAACGGTACATCACTACGTGTGCGGTCGGCAAGAAAACAAATAATTTGTTATATGGCAACTCTAACTAAATTCTTTGGTTGGGCAACACTGGCTTGCTTTTTGTCTTGTTGCTTCAGTGTTGCCGTGTGCACCGTAATTTCCGTAGATGCACCGTATTTTAGTGCCATTTACCGTAAAAAATTTTGATAATTTCGACAATTTTCATCATCATCGTAATTTTATAATGAGCGATTTTTCTGACAGCTAATTAAGAAAAAAAAATCAGTACAAAAAAGTCTCAACAGATAGCGTTTTATGAAAGCCGAGTCGTAATAATGGCTGAACCTATATGGTGCGCTTTTACTTTTCAACCAGAGGCAGAAAAAAAATCACATAACAGTTTGACAGTTGCACAAATCACAATATGGATACTTTTTAGTTTTTTTTTTACTAAGTTTTTTTTTTTTTTAATGCCAATCCCGTGGATTTTTTGCTTTTTGTATGGAATTTTTTCTCTCGGCTTTTACTAAGCGCCATCTATGAAGTCATTTGGAACTATTTCTTTTTTTAATTTGTGTCACGGAAAATCCCTCATTAGGACTTTCATACAAACACCGTATTTTTTCTTAAATTTTGTCGTTTTTTATGACGGACACCGTAATTTCAAATCATGCTACCGTAATTTGAATTCTGTACATGGCAACACTGCAATATATTATCTGTCATTTCGTTCGTTTCGTCGTGTCAAAAAAGTGCATTTTTATTGCGTGTCGTTTGAGGAATTGTAGCTGGATTTTACAATAAATTATTGTGTAAATTATTTAGGTCCAATTCAAGATGAAGCAAGTTATTTTTATATGTCTGCTGTCTGTCTCGATGTGTCTTAGCGACGACACAACAGCTCATGTTGGAAATCCTAGTGAGTACAATACTCATTTATTCAATCTAATTTAACCCGTGGTTATTGCGTCTGATTGCAGAACACACTCATTTTCTAAATCTGGTTCTTTGCTTCTGTTTTCCCTGATTAAATGACAACCAAATTTAATTTGTTTTGCATCAATCATAAATCTTAAAAATTATAAATAATTTCTTAACACCCAAGGACATTTTTTCGTTCACTGCTAACTAGAACTCTTTTGTTCATCGTAATCAATTGGCAGATATGCTAATTATGTGAAGAGTGGGGTCACAACTTATCTCAATTCACAGTCCAGTTCAGGTTATACTGGTTTAAACTTTAATATCCATCATGGCTGGCTTGCAAAAAGCCTATTTTATCTATCACCATGTAGGAATAACAAATAGGCTGTATCAGGCGTTTATTTTAAAGGCTTATCATGATTCAAGTTAAATTGTACAAGAGATACACAATATCTGTGTGACTTTGTATTTTGATCTTGTGTCAAAAAAGCAAAAACAGATTTGATTCCAGCATTGAATGTGTCAATACTATGCAAACTTATTATCTTCTCTTGGCTTTTGAGAATATTCTAGGCTTCAAAATTGCCAAATTCTGCCCAATCCAAAGTCTGCCAAAACCACCGATGGTTTGTGTCCAAATTATGTACTTCCATTTTACTGTTTGAGACTTATTACATGGGTAGTAATGTACTAAGAATGCAAGCATACTGTTATGATAATAGGTATTGAAACCCTATGGCTTCAATATTTAAAATAACACTCTGTTTTATTTGTTTTTTGGGGGTTTTACAGCTAAATAACAACTATGTATTAAGTACCATTACATTAAAACTATGCTAACAACAAGACTTAATCATAGTAAAATTTGTTTTTCACATTAGCTTTTTCATTCACAGATGTTGGGCCTCCACCTGAGAAACATGACGTAGCTGCGAATGCAGAAAAACAAACAACAGTACCACCGGCCAACAGTCTGACACCAGAAAAAGTGACCCCTACACCACCAGCTAGTACTAGCAACACAGTTCCTAAAGACATCACTACTGCACCACCAACCAAAGAAGTAACTCCTGCCCCAATAACAGAAAAACCTACATCGGCACCAAGCTCAGTGCCGCCAAACTCAGTGACTCCCTCAACTCAAAGTACCCCTACTTCAACAAATGGTACTACTACCTCTCCACCCGATCACAAGGCTTCATCTACAGTGACACCTAAGACTATTGTGCCCACGCCAACAGTTCAAGCAAGAGGGTGAGTTATTATATTAGTTGTTTTATTTTTTGTTGTTTTTATATATTTTAGTTGCTGTTATTTCTTCTTTTAAGGGTTTAGTACCTCAAAAGGCAAAAACGGATCCCTTATAAGATCACTTTGCTGTCCGTCTGTATGTCAAACTTATTTTTCTCAGGAACGCTTAAAGGTATCAAGTTAAAATTAATATCGAAGGCTCAGATCCAGTTTTCAGCAAAAAAAAATATGAAATTTTTCAAAAAGAGAGGTCTAACAGTACTTATACAGGAATAAATCTGAAAGTTTTAAATATGTTGGAAGTCTAAAACAAAGTATAAGTCTTAGGGATCGAACTGCAAAGTTAAGTTTGTGTTTGAAACTAGTTGGGTGTACAGAACCCTCGGTGCGCGAGCTTGACTCGCACTTAAAACACATAAAAATTTCCAATAATGGGTAGTGGCCTAGTGGGCGGGTTCACATCAAAATGAAACACTTCATTATTAATATTTCTATCAAGTTAATCAAATCCCTCATTTCAATGTAATTTTTATTTTTATGACAAAGTAATTAATGAATATTAATTAATGGAGATGATTGTTACTACATTGGAAGTGATTACTGGGTTTAATTAGTCATTGAGAAGTGAAACTTGTTACACTAAAGATACATCAATCTTCAAAAACTTATACTTCATGGAATTTTTGCAAAGATGAAAAAACTTATAAAATATAGTTACATGCCCTATATAAACTTGCAGAATTTGAAGTCATTGATTGATTGGTTTTATCTATGGTAAATGCATTACTGTTCTTTAAAATTACTATGTATTTTTTTATGAAGTTTTTTGTGAATACAAGTGTAAACTCCGTTTTTTCTTACTTGTCCTATTATGTAAATAATCTTCACAGTACTTTTTGTTGAATTTTGTCGAAAATAAATCAAATATTAGTTCAAACCTAAACATTCTAAAGTAAAACATTTATTAACCATGAAATTAATTTCCTAAAAAGTTTATTTTCATTTATATTGTTGTAAAATCACAAAAAGACATGGTGAGATTGTTTACA
Organism: Ephestia elutella; assembly: GCA_018467065.1. Taxonomy (NCBI): domain Eukaryota; kingdom Metazoa; phylum Arthropoda; class Insecta; order Lepidoptera; family Pyralidae; genus Ephestia; species Ephestia elutella. The sequence continues at coordinate 14,296,666 of CM031586.1, read as the reverse complement.
TAATAGGACAAGTAGGAAAAAATAGAGTTTAAATTGTTAAAGTAGGTTCATTTCGATATAGCGGAGGCTTTTTTGGAATTTCGAATTAAACAGACCTATAAAGAAATGTAGAACAAGCTAATTATTTAAAAAATAAAAAACACGACTGACAACTTACATAGCCTAATGTCATTCGGGCTTATGCAAGGAATCTAACAATACCTCTTACATCAAAATCTGTTAAGCCGTTCAGGACTTATGGTGGAATAAAGAAATTACATACATACATACATACATGAACCCTGAAAACATAACACTCCTTTTTTGGTCAGTCGTGTAAAAATTGGGTAAAGCTACCTCTGCCAACAACAATGATAAGCACTTGTGAACTAAAGTTTGCACAATCACAAAACTAAAATAAGTGACTGATAACAAAATGCAAACATCAGTTCTCATAAATATAACTATGCATGTGCTGTGCATACACCCACACAAACCATTAAATGTATGCATTGCAGGATACTTATTCGCATATTAATGTTTTGATGTTAGAGGAATTTTGCATTCCTGGAATACAATCGATTCATTGAGATATAAGGAAGCCAGTTGTTAGTTTTCCTTATTATCATAATGCATCTGTAGTAAACATGACGCCGCGCTATAGACAGCTGATATTAGTTGACCTTTATGTATTTCGAGATAAGCATATGATGCAGTTTATACTGTATGTATTATCTTCCCACGAAAAACCATACACAATTTTTTTTTCACCCAGAGCAAGTACATATTCGATATTATATATAGGTAATATTATAAATGCGAAAGTTTGGATATGAGTCTATGAGTTTGTGAGGATGTTTGTTACTCAATCACGCAAAATCTACTGGACGGGTTTCGATGAAATTTGGTATACGGGTAGAAAAATACCGAGAATAGCACATAGGGTACTTTTAATCCCGAAATTCCCACGGGAGCGAAGCCCCGGGGCGCGGCTAGTATTCGATATAATATACCTCTGTCCCGTTTCTCTTTTTTTGTATGAGCGAGGCGGAGTCTATAGTTTTCCTGTCTACGTTTTTTTATTAGAATGCTAAAAATAAATTACCGGAATGGCCACATCTTGAAATTCTTTTTTTACGTTTGGCTTATACCTGAATGGTTTTTTATTATATTTGATCTCCGTAGTAGTCTTTATCTCACAGTTTTGGCCCGCTACTTAGTCCGCGCGAAACACGCGAAAACTATTGTTCCAAGCGGCGTATATCAAGATGTTAGATCATTAGTAATATAACTGAAAAAAATACAACCCAATACCTAAGGATCACACAGTTACATGTTACACTATGTTTCATTTTTTAAAATTCATTAAAAATGAACCTTAATTGTGTTATTATAAGGTTCACATTTATAAATATTTAGAAAATGGGAGCTGGATAATATTCTGAATTGCCAAGTGGCCGATTTAGATCCCAGATCTCAATGCCCCAAGCCTATATAAATATTCACATGTGTATGCAAAATAATTTTAAATCTTCTTTTTATGTTTCAGCTTCGATGGCGCTAGCTTCGTCGGAGGCATCATACTGACCCTGGGTCTACTTGCAATCGGCTTCATGGGGTTCAAGTACTACAAGAATCAAACCGAAAGAAACTACCACACCCTTTAAATTTTAAGCAAATGTCTCTCTCTATAAAATTAAGTGCACTATATTACCTATGTAAGTTTTAAGTTTTGGGATTAATTATATTTTTTTAACTACAGTTCAGTGCACTCTATTCCTGTACAGCCCTTTCAGGATTATTTTAATTCTAACAGATAAAAATTGGGTTAACTAAAATTACTTCAATGCAATTATATAAAATAATAAATATGTGTGGGAAAGATAATCTGTAGGTTTTGTTGAAGTACCTCGTCAACTGTCATTCATCTAATATGACATTTTGACGTAGTTACTACATGGGGTCAGTGCACCCCAGATTATGTTAAATATTTGAAAATAAACCATATTTATTAATAAGTGGTTTAAAGTTCAAATTATGGTGCAAACTTTAATTACGAGAGCAATTACAGCGTGCACGGTATTCTGAACTTTATGTTTATTATAAACATGGTTCATTTTCAAATATTTAACACAAACTGCTCAAGCATTTTGAAACTTGGTGTTACCATAGTTTGCATTCACCAATCGCCATGACCGAGCGGATATTCTTTACAAAGATGAACTAAAATAAAAAACTGCATTTTCTATTTTCAATACTGCAGACTATATACATTCTATACACATTGCATTTATGTAGATTATAGTTAAATCCACTTTCTAGGCTGTCAGTGATAAAGTAACTCTTGAAGGGGTTGTAATGTAACTACAGGGTTACTGTATCATTAGTCACTGTAGGTAGCTAAATTGGTTTGGTGGCAGATTAGCATTAAGTTACTACCTACTCGAATTTAAAGGTTATTTTTATATTTTGGTCTACGTAGCAGTTTTTTTCTATCATTTTGGCATTTATCTCACACGTGTGTTATAGAGTAGTCTCGTCGCATCGCTAAACTTTGTAATATGCGAAAGATACTTTTATTGATGTAATGTTAATTGTGTATAATTTTCTTGCTCTCATAGCTAACGCATCGTGCTTTACGTATTTGTTTATGTATTATATCTATCAACCATTTGAGAATTTTATATTGTTGAGTGCAATTTAGTTTTAGTATTCTGCACATTTGAACTGTGCCATTTTCCGAATTTCAATTTTGTAAAGTATCGATTTTAAATTCTAACTGGATAGCTTATCCGCACTGAAATCTCTAAAAACATAGGTTATAAGGATATTATTATTGTTAATAAGTGTTACTTTAAGGCAACGCAATGTGATGATGAAAATAAGGGTCTAAAGTAGTACCTATATTGTTTTGGCATAACAAAGTATATAGAATCTCACGGTCGAGTAATTTACTGTATTCTACACTCAATCTCATTATTATTGGATGCTTTCCAATAAGTGGCGTAGCTATCGGATCTATCAATGATACGGGGCCCCGGGGTCTAAAGCAGTGTCATGATTATTATCATTTATTATCTCAGACGAAGGAAAAAAGAATAGACATGACACACCTACAAAAAATCGTGCATACCTAAAGCCGGCGCCGATAAAGGATTTGGCACAAAGATGGCGGCCTGCGCTTACATACATAACTACTGTTTGTAAATAGATTGTTATGCCGGGTCTATTCTTTTTTACTACGTCTATGTGAAAGATGGATTTCAGTCGGAAAGGCCACCCAGTCATTGGCCATCAAGTAATGGGAAGATGAAGCCCTTGAATCTGCCTTGGCACCAAATAGTCAATATAATAGCTACGCCACTGTTAACAGACTACTTCGCCACGCGGAAAGTTTAAAAATAAATTATTAATTCATCCACTCTTATTTTATGCTCTAAGATATGGATGGGCGCCACTCGGGCTGATATTATCTAGGATAATCTCATTAATAATACTGCATGATATTACTTTTTGTGCCACAACAATTCTGTATATTTTGTTTTATTTTTCGTATTAGCACGCTACTTGTAAACTGGAACGTGATTCCATCCAAAAGTGCTCTTAAACCTGAAATATATATGAATAGTTATTCAATCAAAATATATCAGTAAGATTCCCGTCTATTAATAGTGCTACTCATGTCACAGTCGATGGTCACGTTAATAAAGGTGTATACCAAAAGTATTGTTTTATTCGATTTCAACCACTTCTCACTCTCACTTTATTCTTCTCACTTTCAATGCGAAAGTGAGTTTATTTGTTTGTAACCTCTTCACGCTTTATCTACTGACCCAGTGTGATACTTCCTGGCCGCGCCACTATTCAGTACCAAGACGTTATTATACTAAATAGTGGCTACCTAAACACTAATTTCTTTTGCCTATAATGAAAAAAATAGTACCTCAAAAATATTAGGAATAATTAGCATTAAAAGTGGTCCGGCCACAGAGTAGTGCTTGCCAGCCGCGCCACCCTGTATTACAAAAACCATACAATTAATTCACAGGTGCTATAGCATAAAAAAAGCTACCTTTTGTCTACCTTTCAAAAGGAAAATCGAATATAGCTAAATATTTTTCCCTTGGGAATTACAAGACATTAAAAGTGGTCCGGTGGAAGTATGCTATCCGGCCAAGCAATTTCTGGTGGTAAAGTTCTAACTAAATGAAAAGGTTTCTAATAGAAGCTACCTTTAGTCTACTTACGATTAATATTTTTTGATCTCAGAACAAATACATAATTTAGGTAATAAAGACTTATAATAATAATAATAAGCCCTTCTATGCTGAAACGGTTTCTGTTGTTGAGTAACGTTTTTAAAGAATATCTCTCGTTTCAGAGTGCCTCTTGGCATAGGCCTCCTCTAGCAACTTCCACTGTCTTCTATCGCCAGTCACTCTTCTCCAGTTGGAACCAGCGGTCAGCTTAAGGTCATCCTCCCACCGTGTAATTTGTCTTCCTCTCTTTCTCTTGCCGTCTCTTGGGTACCATTCTGTAACTGCTTTGCTCCACTTTTTATTTGAGTCACGCATCATGTGGCCTGTCCACCGCCATTTTTGTTGATCTACACGAGTAAGAATGTCTGTGAGTTTAGTTATTTCTCTGATATCGGTGTTTCTTATTCTATCCTGTCTTTTTGTGCATGTAATACTTCTTTCCATTGCTCTTTGACATCTTGCTAGCTTCTCACGTAGTTTCTGGGTGAGGGCCCATGTTTCGCAGCCATATGTTATACAAGGTAGAATACACATATTAAAAGTTTTTCTTTTCATAGCCATGTTTAGATCCTTCGATTTCATAATCTCTTTTAGCGCCCAATATTTTTTCCATCCTATGGCGATTCTTCTGTCTATCTCTTTGGAGTTTTGGTCAGTGAAAGAAATAAGTTGACCCAAATATATGTAATCGTCCACATATTCCAGAGGTTTTCCATCAAGTACAATATCTATCTTTGCAGAGTTGGTCATAAGTTTAGTTTTGTTGGTGTTCATTTTCAGACCTGTCTTCTTGCCTTCCTCGTTGAGCATGTGTATCATAGCTTCAAGTTTTTCTGGACTTTCTTCAAGCAAGACCAAATCGTCAGCAAATCTTAAATGGTTTAGTTTCGACCCGTGTATATTAAGACCAAAGTTATCCCAGTTAAGGTGTCTGAAGATATTTTCCAACACCGCTGAGAACAGTTTCGGGAGAGTGGGTCGCCCTGTCGTACCCCACGTTCAATAGGGAATTTGTTTCCGAGAGTTTCCAATTGAATTCGGGCCCTACTATTACTGTAGATTGTTTTCAGGATACTGATGTATTGTGTTTGCAGACCCTGTTGTTTTAGTGTCTCCCAAATACACTCATGATGAAGACTGTCAAAGGCTTTGGTATAGTCAATGAAAGCAATATAAATTACCTTGTTATATTCATTGTATTTTTCAAGTACTTGTTTCACTGTATGTATATGGTCAGTTGTAGAGAATCCTTTCCTGAAACCTGCTTGCTCGACAGGTTGGTTTTCGTCCAAAGTCTTGGTGATTCGTTCAAGTATGATTTTAGCAAAGACTTTGTAGATATTCGACATTAGACATATTGGTCTATAGTTCTCTATGTCTTCCTTATCTCCCTTTTTGTATATAAGTATGATGTAGGATTCCGACCATTGATCTGGAATAATACCCGTTTTCAGAATTTTATTGAAAATGTTTACCAATACAGGTGTCAGTTCTTCCACTGAGCCTCTTAACAGTTCATTCGGAATCCTGTCCGGACCAGGTGACTTGTCAATTTTTTGACTCATGATTGCTTTCTCTACTTCGCTTGTTAGAATTTCAGGTATGTCTTCTGTGTTGTTTTCTCTTGGTTGGTTGTTTTGGTCCAGGCTGTTTGCAGAGGCTGATCTGGATTTGTCATTGGAGTAGAGCTTGCGATAAAACCCTGTTGCAAGTTCTTTTATTTTGTGGCGTTTTGTGATATTTTTGCCTCTCTTGTTAAGCCTTGGTATCCACTCTTTTCCAGATTCTCTAATTTCTTTCAGTGCTTTTTTAACACCACCAGTTGTTTCAATGTAGTGCTCTAAGGTTTGAAGTCTTTTCACTTTGCGATCTTTCCTTATACTTTCCTTGATTTTCTTGCTGATACCTGATATTTCTTTATAATAATTTCTTTTAGGGTGTTTCGCCAGTAGATCATAGCGCTTGTTAATAAGATGTAATGTTTGTTGGCTTAATGGATATTTATTAGTTTTTTCTTTTGTAGTTGCAGTGCTGCAACATCTTTGTAGTTGTTTTTCCAGAATACTGTAATCTTGTGGGTGAGAATGGCTTGTATTTGTGTATTGGTTTAAGCTAATATTAAAGTTTTGATTATTATTTAGTTTTTGACTGATGGGGTTTCTGATATGTCTTCTGGGTAACTTGGCAGGTGATTTTCGAATGGTGCATCGTACCATGCGGTGATTTGTGTTGAAATTGAATCTATTTAAGACAGTAGTATCTGTGAATGCTTTCAGGTTGTTACTAATTATATAGTCAATCTCATTCTTGTACAATTCTCCAGGAGAAAGCCATGTCCATTTATTTTTGGGATTTTTTGAAATATGAATTTGTTACATACAAGTTATGCTCCATAAGAAACTCTATTAGTTTTTCACCATTTTGGCTTCTTTCACCATGTCCAAACCTGCCGAGAATATACTCATCTTGATTTCTCCTTGCTCCTACTTGTGCATTGAAGTCACCCATTAAGATAATGTGATTGTTCGAATTGTCTCTTATTGCTTGTGACATTTCTTTATAAAATTGTTCGAGCACCGGCTTTTCAGCTTTTTCAGTAGGTGCATATACTTGAATTATTGACCATGACTTTCTATACCCCGGTAGTTTAATGTTTAGGATTGCCAAACGGTCTGAGATTCCAATCATGTCTTGTATATATTGTTTAAGGTATGACTTTATAATGAAGCCTACACCCCTGTGACCAGGTACAGTTCCTTTGTGGTACAATATGTAGTCAGGGTGTTCTTCAATAATTTCTCCTAATCTTCTGACCTCGCAGATACCCAAAATATCATACTTAATGTTTTCCAAAGCATTTTCAAGCTCTAATAGACGTTCATGTGATTTAAGGGTTAGGGTATTCAGAGTCGCGATATTATAAACTTTGCATCTTCTGCTTGCTAGAGGGTAGTGGTCTGTATCACCCCTGGGGACCAACCTTGCTGGGGGATGTTGGATATTTTGTTGTTTGTACGTTTGTTTTGTTGTAAGTGATTGTGTTCTTCCGGGTTGAGGTTTAATTTGATGTTGGATTTGTAGTGGTTGTATTTTTTCTCTGAGAGGGAGTGCGATCTCTCACGGAGGTATCGAAATGCATCTATTTTTATCATTTTCGGATCTTTCTTGGATTGGTTGGTCGCCTCGGAGACTGGGCTTGGTGTTTCAGATCTTTTTCTCTTCTCGCTTTCTTTTTTGTGGTTATGTTTTGTTTTGTTTTTCTGTAGTGTGTCCCTTGGAAGGTCATGTGTTATGTAGGTCGTTTCCTTCATTTTCTTTTTATTTCTAAGTATTTGTATTTTCTTTTCCAATGTAGTTGTAGCTAACAAGATTGGCCTTATTTTTTTGTTGTCACTTGTTTTTTGTCCCAACCTCTGGATTCTATTTATATCGCTGCTTTCCAAGCCCACATCTATTTCGCTAAGCGTTGTTTTCACCAAATTAGTAAGATCGGCGTGATTTTCCTCTGTTGGTTCAGGAAGTCCGTGTAAGATTACATTGTTTCTTCTCTCGTTAGCAACTATGTTCTCCATTCTTTTGTTGAGTTTTTCCACTTCCATTTTGAGTTTCTCGTTTTCTTCTAATAAAGGTTTTATCTTTTCGTCTACCTTTTCCATAACAGTTTTGGTAATATTTTCCGTGATTGTTTTTGTTTGTATATCAAGTTGTTCTGTCATTTTTGACAGTAGAAGTGTCATCTCGGGTGACAGTGACAGTTGCTTAGACATGGCAATGATTCGTTAACTAAACTTGATGCAAAACAGTCGTAATAAGTCAGTGGCCGGCCTTATTTTTCCGTTCAGTTGGTATCCTGTACACAGCTCTTTTGTTTATTCTTGGTGTGATGACCTGGCTTTTTGACAGATAACCTTTGTTAGTTTCGATTTTTAATAGCACAAATTTGCACTGTTTTCGACTTCTTGGGCAATGATTATAGTTTAAATACACGCACTTTGACACTGGGCACTTGTTTAACAATACGGTTGTGTGGAAATACTGTTGTTTACACTTTCTTTTTGGTAAAAACCGGGAGCTATTCGATACACGTCTTTTGATCGCAAACACCGGAACCGGAAACCTAAAATAAAGACTTAATTAAATTTAAATCAGCTGCGATTTTTTTTTTGAACCGATATATTAATATATACTATTAATTTACCATGTTTATGTAATGGTACATTCGAAAACAATAATCACCTATTAAACACTATTAGCTAGTTACTATTTAAAATAGACCCTTTTCAAAACTATTACAGCAAACTTGTATGACACTTCTTTCCACGTACAACCAAACTGCGGAACCAACTTCCTGCGGCGGTGTTCCCGAACCGATACGACATTGGAACCCTTAAAAAAAAGAAAGGCTGGCAACACTCTTGTGTTACAGTAATCCATGGGCAGCGGTGATCGCTTACCTTCAGGTGACCCGCTTGCTCATTTGCCGCCCTATGTTATAAAAAAAAGCGCGGCCAAGGCAGGAATGCGCGGGAATTCGTAAGTTCTTTTTTCAAATCTTCCCACCTTTTTTCATGGTGCGACATAGTTGACTTAGAAAAGTTAAATATTCTCGTGAAAATGAGCAAAAATAGAAAAAAACGTGGAAAAGTGTTATCGGTTTGTCTTGATGAACAAAAAATGGAGTTCGTCAAGTATAAAGATCAACTTTTGGATACAGATTTTCTGCCACCACCATCAAGTAAGATATTTTCTGAAATACGCAAACAATTATAGTGTCGAATGAGTGTTAAAGCGCTTTACTTGTCTCTGAAGAAAAACCATACTCATTTTTTTGGCACTAAGGAGAAGAATAAGAATTCTCAAGAAAGCTCCATTACGCATGAAGAGACTTTAAATTCAGCTTCTTCCTCTTCTGAGCAAGAAAACACTAGTGTATCTGTAGATTTCGAAATAGAACAATCTGATTGGCAAT